>VXAU01004626.1:776704-809989 GCA_013399695.1 Formicarius rufipectus | reverse complement strand
CTGGGCAGCGCTCCAAATGGCGTCTGCCTGTGCTCCTGGTGAGTGCGGGCGGCGCGACAGCTGTGCCGGCGGTCGGAGCGAACGTGTTTAGGGGCACGGGGGAGGAGGAGGCCGCCGTGGCTGCTCCGCCGGCTCTCCTCGGGCGGCACGGCTGCGGGCGGGAGTCCCTGGCCGGGCCGCGGCTCTGTGCAGCCTGGCCGCGCCCGGGGCTGGTGCGAGGGGTCGGCGCTGTGACCACGTCCCGCCCCGCTGTCGGAGCCCGTGGGTGCCGGGGAGGGGACTTTTGTGCGGGGAATAGCCCGTCGGGCGGCGGAGGGAGCACGGCCTCTGCGTGGGCCCTGGGCAGAGGGGAGCGGAGGAGAAGGAGGAAAGAGGGAGGGTATTGCCGGCCCGGGGGACCCTTGCCGAGAGAGGGCACCCCGCGCTCCCCGTGCGGCAGGGCTGGCGGCCCGCACCGCCGTGGCCCGGTGTCGAGAGAGCCGGGCCCCTGCAGCGCCGGACCGAGAGAGTCACGGGCCTCGGGGAAGGTGGAGGGATTTCCGCACTTCTGACAAACCATGTGTGCCTGAAGTTGTGCGGAGAAAGGTTTTTCTGCCTCACATTACGTCTGCCTTTACCAGGCGGTAGGAGTAATGTGAGCTTTAGGGGAAACTCTTGATCTTCAGGAACAAAACTGAAAGATGATGGTGAACGCTCCTGTTCGTTCTTAGAGCAAACATTTTTTATGTTGGAGTAGTCCAGACTGTCTCATTAGCAAGAAAATGGTAATCGTTTCAACAAATGTCAATGTGAAATTGATTCCGTTTGAGCAGAAAAAAGGCCCAAGTCTCTCAAGGCATCTTTATGTTGAAGGGGCGGTGAAGCATGACTGGAAAGTCCAGTAAGTGTGGCTCCAGATTTGACATTTGCTTTTGTTATTGTATTGACTTAAAACTCAGAATGGAAGAATATGTTTACTTAAACTCAGTGACATTAAAGTTCACTAATATCTGTTCTTTTTTGTGCCTTTGCAGGGGAAAAAGTTTAACTTTGGGAAGATTCTCTTCAGCAACACCACCATTTTCCTGAGATGTAAGTGGTTATAAGGGATTAACTTGCTTTCTCTATTTTTGACACCGCTCCTGCTTTTAACATTTGGGACTTAAAGCATCGTGAGGTATTTAACTGCACTGGCTGCCATGACAGCTAATCTGGCACTGTATGAAAGCCACAGTTTTGGTATGGTTGGGTTGGTTAACAACCTTGAAGCTTCCCAGTTGTAATCTATTGAGACTGTAGCAGAAATGAATGGTTGTTCAGGCCCTCTGTGGAGAGGACAAGATGGATAATGGGAACACCACTGCATTTCAGGTAGTGGGCCATCAGGCATGGAGTGTGCTGAGCTCTGCTGGGTGCTGTTCTTTTCTTGTTTAAGATTTGCTAAATTCCCCATGCTGGGAGATCTGGTGCTGACTGAGACATGGACTGTTTGTATTCTGGGATGACTGATGCCAGTGTACAGAAGGCAGTGCTTTTTGAGGGCTTATTCCTTTTCAGCTGAGTGTTTCTAAGAGTGGTAAGGGAATGTTTCATACTATGGCAGAGCTCTTCTGAGAGGTGTTTTCTTCTCTTGATCCCACTGTGTGAGCAACAGAGCAAACATGTTCACAGCCTTCCCGTTTGTTATGTGTATTGCTCTGCTGATCTGGCCATGGGTTATGTAGGTTGCTGCTCAGAGAGAGGAGGGTTTCTGTGAAATACCCTCTTACCTGTGAACATGAGGACAGCATTTAAATGATAATAAGATGTTGTAGAAGTGACTAACTGATTTAGAAAGGCTTGGAATCTTTGCCATGTGCTTTGAGCAGTTGAAGGGTTTGTTTGCACCATGGAGGAGGAAGCTCGTCTGCACCAGTTCCTGCCATAGCAGTGGGGGGAGGAAACTGGTGTCTCTGCTAGTTGGGTGCTTAAACAGGTACAAGTGCCTGTCAATACCCTTCTGCACTTGTGTCAAGAGGAAGTGAAAGTCCCTCTAGAGACAGTGAGTGGAATCTGTGGCTTTGTCATGTCCAGACTTGGTTGCTTTGGTGATTGTACTCTTTTAACTGAGAAAATTAAGGTATCAGGAGGATTACCTTATGCTTCTTGGTGAAATTGGTATACTCTATTTTGTTTAGTAGTTATCTTACTGTTTTTCAGGTTTAATTTCCAATGTCCTTCTCGGTACAGTGGTTTTTTTTTAAACTAGAATTTGTTGAAGTGCCTCCATTGATGCCACATGAATCTGAAATAGGAGGCTAGTATTCGAGTGGGTGTTGGTGAAGGCTCATCATGTCAGGGTTAAGGCTTTCCACTTTTCTAGTGTAGTTCAAAAGCTAAGTTTTACTTCTTACAGTGAGACAATTGCAAGTTTAAGCTGCAGGATCAAAATGGAGAAATTTGCTGCTTGGGGAAGAGGAGGAGGGCTTAAAAGAGCATTTGGAGCTTTTGAAGATTATAGGCTTTCTTTCCTAAAGTTTAATAGAAATAGTGTAGTAACAGGGCATCTGAGATATGGGTCCCTGGAGTGAAGTGTGTGGTAATTCTAATAATGCTGAAATAACCAAAAGAAGGAACTAAGGCATGGAAGGATAAAATTTGTTTGTTAAAAGGCAGATCTGGCAGAATTTGATCCCTTCACTCCTGATGTGGACTGGGACTATGCTGTACTGTCAGCCTTTAATCAGACATTAAGCCTTAAAATTCTTTAGTGAAGACATCTGTTTTACATAGCAGTGTAATTAAAAGTTTTACATTAATTTGGATAATGAATCACTGAAAAAGGAAGGAACAGCATTTATGAACTTAGTTTCTCAGCCTAGATGATATTTGAACTGCATCTGGTACTGGGAAGCTTCAACTTTGCATATTTTTTCTTTTCTGCCCATGTATCTGGGGAAACATCTCCTTTTGTTTGGTGTCTGTTGCCTCTTCCATTTGTTCTGATGTTTGTGTAGATAATATGACCCTTCTTGTAAAACATGATTGCTCATGGCATGTTCATGGTTTTGATAAGCACCTGCCTCTNNTCTCTTTTTTTTTTTTTTTTTTTTTTTTTTTTTTTTTTTATAAAAAAAAACTCTTCTTGGTTTTTTCTTTCCTTTCAGTATGTGTGTAGTGTATTGCTGTCTGATGCTTTCTGCTTCTGACTGGGAAGACTGCTGCTGGCATTTAGTGTTGTCAATAATGAATTTATTTTTATCTACTACTTTTCTGAAGTGCTGTGCCAGAAGGCATTTGGTTTCTTGTTTAGGATCATCATAGAAATCCTGCTCTCTGTAAATGAGTACAAAGACTGCATTCGAATTGAATGTTGTTGGCATCTGTTTGAAGGCTGAGTAACTTAGATTTCCATGTTGCTGAATTCAGTAAATGCCATGGATTCTTTTTTTCTCTTTGAGTACTTCCTTTTCAAGGTTTCTGTAATTTTGATGTTTGCAGGTATTGTGGATTGTTCCAGTCATGACCTGTTTTACCTTTAGTGAGGGCTGCTGCTGAATACGTAGTTGCTTAATTATTTTTAATAGATAAAAAGGTATTTAAACAGTATTTTTTAATCTCTCCTCTTTTTTGCTAGCACTTCTTTGCAATGTTCCTTATTAGATCAATTTTATTGGAAGAGCTGTTGTCATCAAAGAATTTGGCATCTGCCCATGTCACTACAATGCTTATGTTGCCTTTTAATTTATTTGTTGTGCCCTCTGCAACATCTAGGGCTATGAGGAATGTGTAGGCCTTGTTTTCATGCTTACCAGATTTTGCTTAAATCTTTGGTATTAGGGACTGTTGTTGAGTTTTTCGCTCTATGTATGTATGCTTTAATAGTCATGAGGTTTTAAGTGAGATTAGTCAATTAAGATTCCGTGGCAGGGTCTTTCTTCTAATTGCATTTTTTTACCTGCAGTGGTCAGTATGAAACACTCATTAAAAGTGTGTATGTCACATAGTCTGAGATGAATGTTGCGTGTGAGGTAGTGGGAATTTCTTAGCCACTGCAAACATGCTGTTAATTCAAAAAAGTTTTGACTGGGAAAAGGCAAATATAATCATCTATTCGCTCTTCCAAGACTGAATAATTGCTGCCCATTTTACCTAAAGGTGAAGCTTGCCTTAATGTCAGATTGTCATCATCAGGCTCTAGTTTAAGAATGAGATTTGAAACAAAAAAAAAGGCAGTCTTTCCTGACTAGGGGGAAAGTCTCAGATTTCACTTCTCATGCATGCTGTTCTCTAATACATCAAAGTGGAAAGTTGTCTTATAGCTGGTTTGCGTAGCATTGCAGTTTTGACAGCATGAGCTAGTGTGTAGATGGCCTGTTTGTCTTTTGGGAGGGGGTAGATTTTGACTTAGAAAATCTTACCTTTTTATCAATTTTCTTGTTGATGATATTTATATATTTAAATTTTATGTGCAAATTGCTCCTAATATTCTTCCTGCCTCTCCACTTGTTATGCGTTCCCCCTCTCTTGGAAATGGAAGCCCTTTTTTTTTTGTATTGTAATCACTGAGAGTCATTGCTGTTCTCCTCTTGTTTGATATTTGCAGTTGCGGAAGCATCCTTGATTGTCTTCAGAACTAAAAGTTTCCAAATAATCTTCAACTCTTTATTGTATGATGTTATAATGGAATTCTGTGCTTTCTTTCACTGAGCAGTAATGGATTACTTGAGGGAAATGTTGTGTTTTTTTTTTTTTTTTCCCCTGTTGTTTTGCTTTCAGTTTCATGTTTAAAATGTAATTATGGTAGTTTTGCACAGGTTATGAGGAAAAGCATGGAAGGTAGGCGTTGTCTTACATGTTCTTAAGCGGTGTTTGTTTTTTTTTTTAGTTGAGGGCGATGAAAAAACTTGTGATCCCTCCCAAGGTTTCAATGTTACTTGGTACTTAAGATATTCTGACTGCTACAATGAAGTCTTCAACTTTGGGGTAAGAATGGAACACCGTAGGTTATGATTTTTTTTTTTTAGGGCTTAGTAGATCTGGTGGGAAGGAGATTGGAGATGTTGTACTTGTATCTACATTGCGATTTGGGCCTAAAGGACACATTCTTCCATGAGAAGGTAACAAATTTCTGGAATGGAATTTATCAATGGCTTGCTGCAGTTGCTGACTTCTTTGTGTTTTGGATAAGGTGGTAGTGTTTGTCAAAATTGTTCTAAACCCAGGAGCTCAAATAAGCTCATTGATTAAACTAAAATGAGTTTATAGTAGTTAAAAATATTTATGACAATGCTTAATGACAATGAATATAAGAAATTGAGTATTTTCATGTTTAGTGTAAATTCTTTATGTATGCATATTGTGAGTATTAGCAATTTGTACAAAATCTATAGTGTTTCTGTCAAATGTGATAGAACACAATTGTGCTTTATATGGTTTATACTTTTCCATGTCTGATTAAAATATTAATTATGACACTTGGAACTGTAATGTAGCACAAGACTGAGTCTTTAATATAATAATATAGAGTTTGTTTGTGTAGACTAAAGTTTATGCTGGCTGCTGCACCTCCACTGTGTTAAGTCTTACTTGGAGCCTGTATGCCATCATTTTTATAGTCTTGTGTGGTCTTGGCAGCCTTTTTTCTTTCAAATTTGGTTCAAGAGTGTGTGCAGAGCGAAGCTGTGGAGCTCTCCAGGCCTTGCAGCTGCCTATTGAGATAAACCATTTGAAATATTGGATGCTGACCTAAGTTCTACTCTATGTTTGGCAGGATGAGCAAGCAGATAACTATTTTGGGACTACTGCTGAAGAGCATCCGGGATGGTCAGGATACTATGCCACTGCTTCTCTCCTCTTTGCAAACTGCTCTGAGCTCTTCAGGCCTCAGGTATGGGTAGAAGTTTCACAGTTCTCTGTTGTTTCATGTGATATATAGAGAAGGGGGTAATTCTTGTTAGATGTGTTGGCATCCTGTGTAAATACCCCTGTAGGTTGGGAGGTATTGCTTTTTATCTGCTTATGACAACCAAGCTGTGTTGATGATTTCTTAATTTTGCTTTACTTCTGTCTTGCTGTTCTACTTCTGCCTCACTATAGTGAAAAAAAAACCAGAACCAAGTCACTGTAGTGTTTGGTGCTTTTTATTTGTGGTTTTGTGTTCTGAATTTGTTTCATTTACACGAGACTACTGCTAGCTGAGTAGAAGTGCCAGCAGAGTAAAGATCCCACTAAGTTTGGGTCAATAAAGGACTGGCATTTATTGCTCAGTTAATGTTAATTTCAAATAATGGAAGTGAGTGTTGAGAAATGCAATACTTAAGTACTGATAACAGGTTGAAACGGAAAAATAGTAGTGCTAGAATGTGTTTGACACGATGTTGAAGCAGGAAGACAATGCAGAATTAGCACAGGGAAGCAAAGTGCAGATATCAGCTCCACACTGGCTGTACATCAGCAGGCAAAGCTGTGCAATCCTCCTGATGACAATGCCAGTGTAACATGATGTCTGTTTTAATGGTGTATTTAAGAATTCAAGGCAAACTGTGGAGTGTTGCATCTCTGTTCAGTCATTCCTGATTGTGGACATTAACTCCTGGCCAAATGCCAAGCATCCAGAGGCCCAAAACAAAAGCCTCCCTCCCAGCTGATAGCAGGGAGAAAGGGGAAGATGAAAAAAAGCCAAACCCGTCATGCTGGGAAAGTGAGTTTTAACACTATATTTATATATATATACACAGAAGAAAAGGAAACAATATTACTATATGCACACACACAGTAAGGAACAAAGAAACAAAATTTGCTTGCCAGAAACAGGCACGCTGCCCTTCCCCAACAAGATAGCAAGGTCCAAAACTGATGTCTTTCAGCGACAGAAAAAGACGAACTCAAAACTTCCGTCTGTCCCCTCTTGTATCTAAGGTGACGTAAAATAGGGTGGAATACTTCCTTGGATACTGCAAACCATGTGACCTGTCTCCTAGGAAGGCCTAAAGTCAAACAAAAGTTTATGGATAGAGAATGCTGGGAAATGTCTCATAACTGTTGAGCCTAGTGTTGTGGCTTTTTAGTGGTTTTGATTGTTGGTGTTTTGTTGGGTTTTTTTTAAGAAAAAGGACATGTCTAAAGATGACTTGAAAAGGGTTTTTAATAATGTTTGCATGCTTCTACTTCCTCTGATGTGCAAAGATGGCTTGAAGGGTTTTTAAAAAGAAAGAAAAACTGTATGCTACTTGCTTTATATATTTAATAGTATGAGAAGTGTCAGTTCTACTTTGACTTGGTTTTGTAGAAGAGATCTTGTGTGTTTAGCTGTGTAATGTAAATTCAGACATCTTAATACTCAGGTTTATGAAACGGGTTTTAAAAGTCTTTTAAGTGAATTTTATCCAACTCCTTTCAAAATTCTACTGAATTCTTAACAAAATATGTTTGTCTCAGATACCAACTTCTGAAGTTTCACAGAAATTTCTTATTTTGATTGTTCAGCTTTTTTCTTTTGGTATAGCAGTTTCTTTAGATTTCCAGTCACCATAGTTCAGGAGAGTTGGCAAGTCTGGGTCTTTAATAGGCACTCACTTACCTAGGAACTTTCTACTGCATAGATGAAGGCAGAAATTTCAAAATCTTGTTTCTGTCTGTGTGGACTTGATTTATTAATGGAGATATCCAACGGATTCATATTTGGAAAATAAAATTAACTTTATTTCTGTGATATCTATGGATGTTAAAAATAGACACCTGTTATTTGAGGGGAGGAAAAGCAAATGACAAAATACTAGTATAAGTATTCCAGACTCCCTGCACAAATTGGCAGTTGTTTGATTTAGAAAAATGAAATCTCTCTAACACAACTGTTCAGAGAATAATCAAGTTACTGGAAGCTGTTCTGATAATGTCAATATGTAAAGTGCCTATAAATGCTATACCCTTCTTGCATCTTGCAGATTTTCTATAAAGAGTTTGTTCATCCAGAGCCTCTCTCACCTGAGAAACAAGAGGTAACTTTTCTTTCCTTTTAATGAGTGAGCATAGCATGGAAGACATAGTTTTGGCATACAGATTTACCCAATTCTCTGTTTTTTCCCCCCCCTCCAAGGGCTTGAAAGATAAGAAGGAGAGCACAGGAAATCACACAATGGTGACAGATAAAACTGTATGTATACTGAATTTAACCATGGCTTGTAATCCAGTAGTCTTATTTTGGTTTGGGTTTTTTAAAATTTATATTTCCTTGTATACAGAGAAATTAACTGGTAGGTTGTTTTTTGTTTGTTTGTTGTTGTTTTGTTTTGTTTTTTTTTTGACACCTGGTATTTTTTACCTTGAAACTAGGTAGTGCTGTGTGGAAAACCAGAAATCAGAGTAACAGAAACAGAATAACTGTTTCTTCTGTATGTAAAATATTGAACCCATATCATTCAAACAAATGCTATACATTAAAAAATAATTTTCTTTTTCCACTGTAATTTTAAATAGTAATTGAAATTGCCCGTTTTAAATGATGACTAATTCTTACAGAATATATTTGGTTTTGTCTTTAGTAAATTTTTTAAAAAACGTACCTGACAAGTTGACTGATTACTTTCAATTTTTCAAATCTGTTAGTATTTTTATTGTATGTTATGTTCAAGACTTTACCAGGAACAATGGTCAAAATCACTTCGAATTGAATGTCCTGGATGCCAAAAAAGAAAATGTACTTAAGGGACCATTAATTTTAAAGCCAACACATAAATAGTTATGTGTGCAGTTGTTAAATAAGGAGTCAATGGAGCAAGAGAGAGATATTTTAAAGGCAAAATTGGTGTATATAAATGTATCCATTTTCTTTGGAGTTTACTGTGCTTCTGAAGTTTTATTTTCAGTAAATATTAGCATAAACTTTCTTTAAAAATAATATTCTGTTGGCTTTACATCTTGTAGTCAGGAGGTTTCTTAAAAGATATGCATACTCTTAGTACTGAAATTCTCTTGGAGAGGCTGTTATAAGAAAAAGTGTTTGTGGCAGTAGTCGTGGGCAGCATACATCTAGACTGTCTTAGTTTTAACTTTAAAGCTCCTGGTAAATACTGCCATTTCTGAGATGGCTAGAACTTCTTCACTTGTGGAACTAACAACTTTTGTATGCTGGAAATCAAAGGAATCTCTGTTTTGTTTTATGGTTCAAATATTTACCTGGACAAACTTTGTTAGTTCATTGGCAGGATTTGAGTCTTACAGGTACAAGAGCTGTTGCAGGAACTGTAGTAGGAGAGTCTGCAGGAAATGACTACTCTGGAAATATTTTACCTCTCAGCTGCTTCTTCTGTTTTACATTGTAAAATTCAGCCTTCAGCAGGGATCTGCATTATTAGCAGCTGTGCAGTTCCCATGCAGTTGATTTCGGCAGGAAATGCGTATCTCTGTGATGGTCCCAATGCTTCTGGTCTGAAAATCAAGAGTAGGATGCTCTCCTGAATTCTTTGTAGCTTTTGCTACAAATATTTATTTACTAATTTTAGATCTCAGAACAGATCATATTTACATGGGAGATCTCACCCATATATGGCAAATCTAGTTCTGTCTTCTCATTGTGCACTGTTTACATTTAGATGTTTTATTTTCAGGCAATGAATGCTGTTATCAAAACTTGGCGAGACGGACCATACATATTTATTGTTCAAATTGGAATTACAACAGCAAAGGATTCTGTTACCAGAGTTAAAAGAATGGAGAGAACAACACCTTCCTCCTATCAAAATAAGCCCTTTACAAGTAAGATAGCTGTTTATACAAAAAGTATATAAAAATACAGCACCATTTTATGTATTAACAGTCTGAGTGTATTCTAAGGTGTTTTTAATATATACCATATGGTTCAGTTTCTTAAGACGCACTCACTTCACATAGGTATAAGTAAGGTACATGCTCTTTCTTATCATAAGAAAATGGGTGATTACTAGTGTCTTGAAGATCCTATGACTGTTGTTGTGTCTATTTACTGATGGAAATGAAGAATTTCAAGCATTTCAAATTTGAAGCTTGGTTTGTTTCAAAAATGTACAGTCCAATACAGTGATTTATATTAACAAGCTCAAAACATGAAGAGTACGAAGATTTTAATTGTTACCTTGAAATTATATTGTAGTGTATCTAACCATGCATTGGTAACCTATTCAAACTTCTCTGAAGTTTCAAAATCCCCTAAGAAGTCGAGTTACCTGTGTTTCTGAATTCTTGTTACACATCAATCTCCAGCAAAAATTGCTTTTAAGTACTGCCATGATTACTTGATAATGGAGCGTGTAATTTTAATTGCATTCTTTTAGCCTAGTGTGTTATGATTCTTAATGTTCTCTGCTGAAGTGCAAGTTAAATTCAGAAGCTATGTGAAGACATGTAATTTCTTTAAGCTTGAGTTAAGTCCTGGCTTCCTCCTTTTGGTTCTTGTTCAGTTTGGTTATTGGATTCTTTTGACAGTGACAGTAGAACTGAAGGGGCCGTATGAGTATCTCTCACTCGCAGACTATCCTCTGATGATTGTAAGTAAACCAGCTTTTCTTTGATCTCTAAAACTGTCAGTTCATTTGAATGTCATTTAAATACTCTGCTTTCATACTCTGGGAAACACAGAGCCAGTGTCTTGGGAGAAAAAGTTACTTAGTGTTTTTGGCTTTGGTGGGGTTTTTCATTTATTTGGTTTGAGAGTCTGGGGTTTTTTTGGTTGTTTTTTTATTTGGTTTGTTTTTTTGGAGAGGAGGGGAATTTATTTTGTTTTGGATTTTTCTTTTTCTACTTAGTGCAGGGTGGGGAAAACAGACATCGATTTCAGATGCTTGCGCATGCCACTAATGTCCCTCTCTGGATTGTTTGAATTAATGGATGTTAATTTGTAGTTACTGAAATTGTTAGTATTGTTAACTAGAAACTGAGCAGTTTTACTGACGCTGTTATTAGCTCACATCTTAATGAATTTGCTATTCTATGCTTTTGTTTGCAGCTGCTCTTTCATTTGTCACTGCTTGCTTTGTTCTTTTACAGCTTAATCTTCCTTCCTCCATCAGCTGTCTTACACCCCATGAGGAGGATTTTAATACTGCCTAACAATGAAAGCATAATTGAGCTACAAAGAGCTAATCCCCTTTTTATTCAACAGAGTTACTGACTTGGTTGCTAGTTTCCTCTGTTGAGAAGGCTAAAAAATAAAAACTTAAAATGTTTATGTAGTGAAGACAAACTTTAGCTGGGGATCAGTAACAAGTAAGGTCTGGCCTGACTACATGGCAAGAATGGCCTGACAGCATTTCTGAAACACACATTTTACCTCCTGCAGAAATAAAAGCCACCAGCAATTCTTTTGAAATCTAATTCACCAGTGTGAATATCCCATGTGGCAGGTCCAGAAAAAGGTCTGTCTCTCTAAATGTTTCCATAATAGAGCATTTGCACATGTATTATCATGCTTATGTCCTTACCATTTGAACTGCATGGATTAGTCAGATATGAAAATCTTTAAGGATCTCCTAAGGGAAGGTATTTTCAGTTTGTGAAAGTTTGTTTCAGTGGATTGTGCACCTAGTTTCAGTGTTTGCTTGGTTTAAAAGTCTTCCTTCTGGAAGAGGAGGCTGCTTGACTATTGCTGTCCTATACTTTGGCTAAGTACTTCCTGCTATTCATTTAATGTCTTACTCTCCTTCTAATCCCTCTGAATCTTAGTGTACTTCTTGTAAATTTAACTTGCTGTGATATAATGCTGTCCTTTAGAAAATTTAGCATTGAGTAGCACTGTCAAGCAAATTGTTTCCTGTAGAAGATGTACCATGAAAGGTCTTTTCAAGCAAGTAACACTGGACCAAAAGTAAAAAACAACTCATAAAATGTTAATATTTAAATGAATATCTGGGATTCTTCTTCAGTTCCAGGTTTTTGGCTGACCTAAAGCTTGGTCAAAACCTGACTTTGCTGGAAATTAAATTTTGAGAAAAATTGTTGCATTATTTGAACAGAGGGCTTGTAATCATTAATTGCTTATTTCTGTTCTTATAGAATGGTGTTTAATGACAACCTGGAAGCTTATTCGTAGAATACTGTAAATGTATGATGAAGTTGTTAATGGAACAATATGTGAGAAGGAATAGAGTTTCTAGTACTTGATCATTTGCTTGAATTTTTGAAATCTAGTAGCCCATGATATCTTCCTTAGAAAAACTGCCTGTGAATAAATTGGCAGACTACTGTTCAAGAGAGAAATTGCTCAGAAGGTCAGTTACTCTGATTCTCTTTGTTGACAGTGAGAAATTAGACTGTCACTGCCAAAGAATCCAGAGAAGAGAAATGAAATAGTCTATTAAAAAACTTCCAAAGTTGCTACACTTGGGGAAAAATTGAGTTCTTAAAGCTTTGGAATGGAAATAAGTTATTTTTCTGGGTCTAAAGTTCCTATTTCTTCTTTTTGTGTCATAGTTTTTCATGGTGATGTGTATTGTGTACGTATTCTTCGGAGTCCTGTGGCTTGCGTGGTCAGCCTGTTACTGGCGGGATCTCCTGAGGATCCAGTTCTGGATTGGTGCTGTTATCTTCCTGGGAATGCTTGAGAAAGCCGTTTTCTATGCCGAGTTCCAGAATATTCGCTACACAGGGGAATCTGGTAGGTAACACCTGCATCTCCCAGTTTAATTGATGGGGCATAGCACTAATGGCCTATGTTAAACCGAGGTGACAGATGTGTATTAGGTACATGATTACTTGAGGATTGTTTCAAAACAAAGATTAGGGAACTGGAGTTTCTGTATTTTTTTAAAATGTAAACATGATTCTCTTGTGTTCTTCTAAAACTAAGATGCTTTTGCTTAGTCTGACTCCTAAGTGTAATCTCATAGGTATGTAGAATGCTAGATTCTGGAGAACATACACTGTAGTGCTGGCTTGAAGTTTAAAATAGGGCTTCCTGAGTGTAGTTTGTAATTCCTGAAAATTGGTATTGTCCTTGGAAAGATGCTTTGAAACTCCTTGTCCAACATGACAGTATTGTAGATAATTCTTACTACTCGGCCCATAGCCTGATAATCCATTTTAAAAGATTCCCTTCATGTAAAACCATGGTACTCTGGTTTTGAATTTTGAGGCTGGATGCATACAAATCTGCAGGTAAAATGTCATGGACTTTGCTAACTGGCCACACCCATGGTACTGTTTAACTGAGTTGTGTGGAAGAGTATCCAGGCCGATCTTACAGATAAATGTTTTATGGATCATTTACTTTCCACTTTGTATGGATGTAAAATTTTTCAGTACCTTTTATTTTAACGCCAAGTGACTTACCTTTTCTGTAATCTTACTCCAGATGTAGGTAACAAAAAGATTATGCACTTCAGTAGCCTGCCTTCTATGTCTGCTCTTGTACTACAATTGCATGCAGTAGGTAACAAAACAGAAATTATATTTTAATAATCTAACTTCCTCCTCTGCTTTTGTTAGTTCAAGGAGCAGTAATACTGGCAGAACTTCTTTCTGCTGTGAAGCGCTCATTGGCTCGAACTCTTGTCATCATAGTCAGCTTGGGATATGGGATAGTCAAGTGAGTAATTCTATTACAGGTTTGTTCTGTTCTATTTAAAAGATTTTTCACTATTGGATTTTAATAACTTAGGGCAGTAT
Organism: Formicarius rufipectus; assembly: GCA_013399695.1. Classification (NCBI taxonomy): domain Eukaryota; kingdom Metazoa; phylum Chordata; class Aves; order Passeriformes; family Formicariidae; genus Formicarius; species Formicarius rufipectus. The sequence continues at coordinate 796,393 of VXAU01004626.1, read as the reverse complement.
TCTTCTCCGTGTGCTGTGCTTGTTAAAAGGTATGTGCTTTAATTAAGTGCTAGAAAGGTCTAGACTTCTTCACTAGTAAGCAGGGATATACAGTTCCATATTGCTATTACTTCTCTTTTCATCTGTTTCTGTGTACTGCTGCAGGTGGGTTTCTGTGTCATTGTTGAGATACTCCACTGAGTGGAATGGGAGCTTTATGTGCCTGCCTTCTGGGTGAGGGGGGAGCTTTTAGAAATGGAAGAGGTCAAGAGTCACTGATAGGGAAGGAGATCTGCTTTAGGAAGTTTCTTTTACTAGGATTACTGATCCTCTCTCTCTGCTCACCTTTTTTCAATGGTAAAAACACATGCTGTGTGGTAGTGAAAGCTTTTGGTAAGGGTGGGTGTGCTGGAGAAACTGGTGAAGAAGGGGAATGTGATTTCTTGAAATGGTTGTAAGAAGTTCAACAGTTTAACTAGGAAACAGGACTGCTACCAGTCTCTCCCTTGGTCACATCATACTATAAGACAAAATGAACAGTACACTTTGAGCACCACAGTAAAATTATTTATGGATCCAGAAGTGTCTTGTCACAAGGACCTTTTATTCAGGTGCTTCATACCTTATGTTAGACTCAAATTGACATGACTTCACTTTTTGTTCCCCACTTAATTTGAATTTCACTTTGTTTTTCTACAGGCCTCGTCTTGGAGTTACTCTTCACAAAGTAGTCATGGCTGGAGCCCTTTATCTATTATTTTCTGGCATGGAAGGTGTTCTTAGAGTCACAGGGGTCAGTAATAACTGCTTGAGTTTGCCCCAGGCACTATTGGCTTTATTTACTCGTTAGCTAAGAAAAAATCCTAAAGCTATGCTGAAAGGAAACAGAAACAATGAAGTGGTTAGATTCTGAGACTGTGGGTATGGCTTATTGACAGTAATCTCATGTTCATTATTCCACTAGTTTTCTTATTAGTCGAGTTTCAGCATGAACCCTTTTGTCTAATACTTTGGATTAGGCAGGGCTGGTTGCAGACACAAATGTGCAGCTTGGGTCACCTGGCCATGAGTCAAAAAAACCCAACCCTGGAATAAAAAACAACACCCCCCTGTCCCCACAAAAACAAACAAACAAAAAAACCCAACAAAACAACAACAAAAAACCCCAACAAAACCCCACAAACAACCACACACAAAACCAAAAACAAACACAAAACAAAAGGGAAAAAAAAGTCAAAACAACAAACAATGCAAATCCCCACCACTCTAGTTTTGCAGGCTGTGTCTGGGAAAGTGTTTGTGACTGCTGCTGCTACTGGATTCATTAAGAAATGCATCTTGGGATGTAGATTTCTGTTGTTCTGTTTTTTGTACTTTGGGATAAGGTTTTTAACGTCACATATTTGGTACTTTTCCAGTTTTTCTATGACACTGTGGCTCTGATAGCAAACTTGGTCCTGTCCATGATTGATGCCTGTATTATTTTGTGGATATCCTTTTTATAAACTGCTGAATACTATGAGCTTATTCACAGCTTATTATTTCTGTCTTTAACACTTAAAAGAAATAAAAGATGGTTTGCTTGTTTCCCTTAGGACTTCAGTAGTTTTTGATGTACATACAAAAGCAAGTTTTGCCTCTTTAGTCTAACTCAGGATCGCCAGTGGAGCTTTCAGTTTGTCAGTGGATAGTGTAAAAGATATAATTACTGCATCTCTAACAAGCCGATTCGCTGTAATAGAAGTGGTCAGAGCAATTAATCACAGCAGTTGCCTTGGCGGAGACTCCTTTTAACAGCACTGGATTGACTTAATCTGGAAAACTGCTGCTTGCCTTGCTTGTGGAGAGCTAGGAACTGACAACATGGTATTGTCAGTTCTTCTATGTGCATTGGGCCAAACTCTTGGTTCAAGCCCTCTGTTTCTGTAGCAAAACTCAGAAACACTGTGGTGGCGTATTTGTGGTTTCACGTAAAATAGCCTGACCCTCTTCACTTCTGTACCTTGTTTTCTTTTCAGTTTGTTCTTATTGGCTCTCTCTTTGTCTCCAGGCCCAGAATGATCTTGCCTCCTTGGCTTTTATTCCCTTGGCTTTCCTAGATACTGCCTTGTGCTGGTGGATATCCTTCACTGTTTTACTTGGTTGGGTGTGTTTTCTTTTAAATTTGTTTTTTTTGGGAGTCTTTATGGCTGAACTTTTTTTTTTTAAAATAACCTTCAAGTATGTTGTTTTTTATACTTCTAGTAAAGGTCATATAACTTCTGCAATTGAGTGGTCAGGTGAGCTCCCGCTGCCTACTGCTTACCTAGTTTTTCTTGCACTGGATGAATCTGTGTTAAAGCTGCTCTTGAATGTAGTCTGTCTTACCAGTCTCTGATTGTTGAGTATGAAAGTAATTTGTTCCAGTGTAGCATGTCATGGCACCAGAGGAGGAGAGTCTTTGGAAAAATGACTCATTTTATGTTTTTATGACTCATTTTCAAGTTGCTTAGCAACATCAAACCTGAAAGTCTTTCTGTAAAATTTGAAATAATTTTGAAGTAGGTGACAAAATGGGGCAGTTAATTTTTTAGTGTCTTGGCAAGCAACCATAATGTCCGACTTGAGCAGCTGACATAGAATGCTGAACTTGTGTAGAGCAAGATCCCTATAAAGTGTTCTTAGTGAAAGTCAGTTACAAAAACTCTATTTAAAATGTGAGTAGCTTGCTGCCCAGCCATGAAACCTGTGATTTTTCCTTACCATGATGTCTCTCCTCAGCACTTGTTTTGTCACTGTGGGAATAAAATAGAAAAGAAAGTATGAAGGCAGCCATATGCATTAAATGGATTTTAACTAATTTCTAGTTCAGATTTGACTTTTATCAGAAATACAGCTGGCCCTTTTCTGGAGGAATGGGCCATTGCCCCAAATAGATGCTTGGATACCATCTTTGTGTGACAAGAGTTGCAGGTATAGACGACTAAGTAACATGAAAGGGATGAATTCTCCTCTTTGGTACCTTTGTCATAGGTTCAGTCTCTTCTGAGAACGATGTAACTTTTTTGGAGGGCTGTTGCGAGGCAGGAGAGAGCTGTTGTTCATAAGGTCTGTGTGATCCTCATGCTAAGTCTGACTAGATTGTCCCTTTAGAGGCTTTTCCTTAACTCTCCGTACATATTCATCAGTTTAACTCAAACAATGAAGCTGCTAAAACTTCGAAGGAATGTTGTGAAACTCTCTTTGTATCGGCACTTCACCAACACGCTCATCTTGGCAGTAGCAGGTAAGCAGAAAATTATATCTATCAAATAAGACTACTTTCCATTTCCATATATGGCTTGATGTGGTCACTAAAGCAAATCTTTGTTAACCTTTCTGTAAATACAATCCAAGTTCTTGGTATTTCTAATACTTGACCCATTTCTAACAGTCAGCCTTTGCCAAGTATTATGTTGATATTTCAGAAAGAGTGGATTATTAGTCCTGATGTCAGTTAGATCAGTAGTAATGCAGCTCCTCTAACTACAAGCTGTTGGGGGCAAAAGATTATTATTGTATGCTGTTAACTTCACAGAAATAGTTTTTGCCAAAATTACAGTATCACTGTATACTGTGGGATTTTTAAGATGTCTGAAGACCAGATAGCTGAAGGATCAGAGTGATTCTTGGAAAAACCGTATTTGTATTGTAACATAATAGCCTCTGCATTCTGGAAGAATACAGACTCAATTTCTTTTTCCACTGATAGTAATGATGAGCTGAAATTCAAGAATAAATTTTGTGATGCTTCCAGATGCTGTGCTGTCAATACAATGAGTAGAAAACTTCTAGAGACTGTTCTTTTTTTATTTATAAAAAGCAAAAAAGCACATTCCTTTCAATCAACAGCTCTGATTGAAATCCCTTCAGCACCTATTCTTAGTCAACTTAGAACACCTTAGTGGAGGGAAGTATCTTCTAAGAAAATTGTATTAAGGTCGTAGTTTGAGTGTTGGAACTGTTGAGGGTCAAGATCTGAATGCTTAAGGTATCCAAGCAGATCAGGTTGTTTAAGGTAAGCTTTATTTGCAATCTGATAATGAAGCCATGGTTTGGAGGATAGATAAAAGTAAAATAATGATTAGGAGTGAGGAGTTGGCCAAATACTTCATATTTCATTTTTGCCTTGGGTCTGTGAAGAAGCAAGAGCAAAATTAACTGGTCTGTACTTAAATTACTGTATAAGGTCAGAGCAATAAATCCATCTCTTGTTTTCCAAAACTATTAAATTGGATTTTGAGACTTCACTGTTTAGGTCTTTGGGTTTTGTTTGGGAAACACAGTCCTTTTAGTGGGATATTTGCATTGGTATCTTTTGTAGTAATAAGGTTGTTTGTTTGAACATTGCAGCATCTATTGTATTTATCATCTGGACCACCATGAAGTTCAGGCTAGTGGACTGTCAGTCGGTGAGTTCTTATTGAATGCTTTCTATAATTGCTGCCTCTTGATAAGTTTACATTTGCAGTGAGATTGCCACATAGCACCACATGCTAAAATTCTCCCTGTTGTGGGTAATGAGCCTCTTTGACAGATGCCTATAGTTCACCCTTGGAAAGAGATGAGGAAATGCAATTTCTTGCTTCACAGCATTTGCCATTTGTGCTGCTGTATTTCTTGACAGGACTGGCAGGAGCTGTGGGTGGATGATGCCATCTGGCGTTTATTGTTTTCAATGATCCTTTTTGTCATCATGATTCTGTGGAGACCATCTGCTAATAACCAAAGGTTCAACTTTTCTTACCTCTTTCTAAAAATACTGGGTTTGGGAATGCTTGTTTATTTGAAGTACTGGTGGGTGATTTTTATTTACTGTATACTGGTCCATAATGCAAAGCAGTGAGTGTAGGGGCTTGAGAAAGAGCAAGAAGTCACATAGAGAAGATCCAGTCTGTTCCTATTGCTGAACTCATTTAAAAAGAAGTGACTTAAACTTCTGATTATGTAGCTTAGCATTGGTCTTAAAAACAATGGACTACACAGAATAATCAAGTCTTACGAATGTTGGGGTAATACATCTCCTGGGAGGCAAGAGGTAAAATTCTAAGATGCTTTCATTCTTTCACTCCTGAAGGTTTGCTTTCTCACCTCTGTCAGAAGAGGAGGATGATGATGAGCAGAAAGAGCCAATGTTAAAGGAAAGCTTTGGTAAGAGAAAATAGAAAGAAAAAGAGCATTTTTTCCACCTAATTTCTGTGTTGCAGAAACACTTCTATGGAGGAAGGTGTCTTGCTCTGGCAAAAAATTCATTATTGTTAGAAAAGCAGAGTCAATTGCCATTGATACATGTAGTTGTAGAGGAAACACTGGTTTTATATATAGTCTTTACAGTGCCAATATTTAATTCTGGAGTTTTCAGTTGACACTGAAAACACTTCTACTACTGTGATTGCTTTGCCATGTCCACGGGACTTTGTTTTATTGAATATGTCAAGTTGTAGGTTTGAATCCTGTCATGACAATAAGGATCTTTTCAATATTGTTGCTAGGCAGTGGTTCAGTGTGCAGTTTTCTTTTAAAATCCCATTTAAGAATTTTCATTTATTTTGTGTTCTGAGAACTCTGCAGTATTCCTCATTTTCCGTGTTAGGGCCAAACATAGGAATGCCCAGTGTAAACATAGGGATGAATATGTTTCTTCATGAAATTTTCTACTGTAACATCTCTTCATAAGCTGTGTAAAAGGTAGAGGCACATGCCTACTGTTGCTGTCTGTCCACAGATCAGTTATGTTGGGATATATCAGTGCTGTTTGCCTGGTTTAGCTGTTTAGGGGGAGTGTGTAATCCATCAGGTTTATTTGGGAAATCATCTCTATCTGCCTGTCTGTCAAGCTGGGAGATGCATGATGCTTTTCAGCTTGTAAGTCAACTAAGTGGCTGGTCAGCAGCCAGTAGATAAAATAAACTTTGGGAGATGCCTGTGTCTCAGAATGGTTAAGGTCAGAAGGAACTTCTGGAGGTCATCCTGTCCAAACCCCCTCCTCAAGCAGGGTTATCTAGAACAAGTTGCTGCAGACCATGTCCAGATGACTTTTGAGTATCTCCAAGGATGGAGATTCCATAGCCCCTCTGGGCAGCTGTGTCTGAGTTCTGTGTTGCTTAAATAAAATGATCAGAAATTTATATTTCCTAGGTAAAATCGCAAAATTCAGGAAAAACTAGGTATACCACCTGTCAGGATAAAAATACTACAAGCCTTTCAAAGGGAAAGCAGTCTCTAATCATTAACTTGTCTAACTCTCTCTCTTTGCGTTTGATGAAATATCCCGAATGAATACTCAACACTTTCACTTAAAGTCTATGAACAGGTATCGTTCAGTTATCCCAATCATTTTTCCTTCTGTTGTCTTCAGAGGGAATGAAAATGAGAAGTACAAAGCAAGAACCAAATGGGAATGTAAAAGCAAATAAAGCTGTGAGTATGCCCTCTCTATCTTGAAGAATATACATTTGTCTCCTCCTTGTTTGCTCCCAGTAGTAGCTCACAAATACGCAAAGTTTTGAGCCAATAAATGTGAGCTTTTTGGTTTGCTTCAGTGTGAGACAGAGTATTGTAAGTTTTTACAGTACTTCTGAAAAGAAAGTGAACACAGGTTTTTCATCAGATTTCCTGTAAGTACAATGGAGACTTCAGAATTCAGTCTGTTCTTTAGGAATGTTTGTGCAAGCCAGTATAGATAGTACTGTATAATAAAATATTCTGATAACGAGTAATACATTATTTTAACAAGTTAGTCTGAAAGGGAGGCTGATCCATATTTTAAATGTTGCTTTTTAGTTTTGAGATTTGTGATTCATTACTCAAATGGGGTGATGTGGATATTGTTATGTAGCTACCCAAATACTTTGGGGTAACCTGCATTTTTTCCAGGTGGCCTATAAGCTGCATTCAGCTAGGAGGTATAAATTATGTCTTGGAATCTTTCTGTGGAATTCATGCATAAATTTAAAAGTTGAGAGAACCTGTAGGAATTCATTATAGTAGCGGTCGTATTTTTGTCCTTGACATTTTTTCTCTCAAAGGTCGGTTGCAGCTGTATACTACTTACCTGAGGATAACATGAAAATTAAGAGAATTAAGAGACTGTTCACCAGATAAAAATGAGAAATCCTGACAATATGGTTTAACTTACCTTTAAAAAATCTGACTTGTGCTTTTTATATTTTTTTATCTATTAACATCTTCTCAAGATAGTGTTCTTTGGTGGGAGATTATGGAAATAACCCGTGTCATGAGGGCCGGCTTTTCCTAGTCACCATTAGACTGTTACAGAGTTCATAGCAAGTTACAGGTGGATTTTCCTTTTTCCTTTTCCCCCTACCCACCCCGGAATGTGTTTTGTCTAATTGAGAAATCAAATTAAAGGTGTTTTTTGTGTTTGGGTTTTTTGTTGTATTTATAATCTCAGATAAAAAATTTATTATTTTTTGTCAAGTAGGTTGAGAAAAAAAGGCTTGCAAATGACAGCAGTTTGGGAGAGTGACTTTTAATTTCTGTACTTGTAGCAGGAGGATGACCTGAAGTGGGTAGAGGAGAATGTTCCTTCATCAGTGACAGATGTGTGAGTATTTTAATAATCACAGTAAAAGCAGGTTCCTTGCCCTCAGGAACTCAAATGCGTTAGAATGCCTTATACCTTGTACACTGTGTAACACGAGCAAAGACTGGATTCAGCCTGGCACTGGCCTCTGACTTCTTAGTGTGATGACACTTGGCTGTCTGCAGTCTGTCAGGCTTGAACATGCTGACTGAAAGAATACTGTGTTGGATTGTGAAACCACAGACTGCTTTGCACATCACTGAAGTTCGATCCAGAAGACAAACAACAAACCAACCCTCTTTCTATTTAGTGCTCTGAAAAGACCCTTGAGTATCCTGCTGAATGTAAAGCACGGAATAATATAATTTAGTTTTCAGCTTTATTTGGAACACGTGTTGTCATTTTTGCACGTTGTCAATGTAGTCAGCAGTATATGCTGTCTGTTCTGCTTTTAATAACTTTTGCATCCTAAAAATGTCAGTGCCTGTGTTTACATTTTTCATAGCAAACCCAAAGTTCACGGGTTAATTATGTTGACAAATTTGAACAGGTAGTTTTGGCAGGGGCTCTGGATTGAAATACAAAACTTCGCTTGAAGTTAGGTAAAGACAAATTAGGTTAAGTTTCAAGAGGATAAAAAAGTGCATTTTCTCATTTGAATTTGTTTTTTTCCAGTTCCAATAGTGATTTTTTTTGAAGACTGATAGAATTTCTTAAGAAAAAAAGGACTAGACTTATGTAAGATAGGAAAGGGCACTCAGAAGTAATCTTCTGCAGGGTATTCTGTTCCTGAGAGTCTGATCAGGGTTGTAAAGAGACAAGATCCCAGTAGATGGGAGGTCTGTTGTAGCTAGAAGGGCTGGAGTACCAGTGGAACCTGTTTGATTTCTGGGTCACGGACCATATTGTCATGGTTCCATATTGTAAATGTCTTCAGTGTAGTTTAGTAGTGTTCCTGTAGGAATGATGTGACTTATTTGGAAACTTGGAAATTGTTCACTTGGTAATGAGAAGCATAGAAAAAAGCTATGTTAAAATTGGGAAGGTAATTCAGGATACTCCTTGGGCTCTTCCTTTTTTGTGTGTCTTTCTCTAATTTCTGTTAAAATGAAAGGTCTCTCTGTTGCTCTTCTGTGCCCTAAAAAGAAACACACAAGTTGAAAATGATTGTCAAGAGTATGTTTTTAGTATGTATTCTAATTATTTTGACTTGGGTTTTTTTCCCTCCCCCCACCGCAGTGCTCTTCCAGCTCTTCTGGATTCAGATGAGGTCAGTAAAGAAGTCCTCTGTTGAAATTAGTCTTCTGACATGCCAAAGGAGTCATGAGACAGCTTCTAAGGACTTGGCTTATCAGAACTGGACTCTGATCTTGTCAGTGCAGCAGTAAAATAGTACAAGGGGGGAAGGATAATGGGGACAACCATTATACAACTTCTTAGAATACAAACATGTATTCTAAGTACGTAGTCTAAAAAAAGTAGTATATCTGCTGTGTAAGTTCGATTTCTGCCTTAAAAAGCATATGAATTTACATTTGTTGTGAATGTGCATGTTCTGAATAAGGTAAACTTTCTGAGGGAAATGACAACATTGGGTATTTTTTTTTACAGGAAAGAATGATTACACACTTTGAAAGATCTAAAATGGAATGAAGGAGTAGCTTTTTGCTATTGGAAGTGGAGACGCCTCTTTTAAAGTTGCTTGGTGGAGCAAGTGCATCCTGCTGATTTGTTTCTTGATCTCAGCCATGAAAGTTTGATGCTTTACTGTCATGGAGGGTGTCTTGCTGTGGAAGAAGTTCACAAGGACATTATAAACCTTTTGGAAATTTGAATTTACAAAGTTGCTGCAAGTTTGGATTTTTAAGCAATTTACATATGTACTATTCCAGCACCTTCTGTAACTTTTCAAATATTTAATCTGTAAAACTAAAATTCCTAACGTCTCCTTGAGGAGTTTATATTTCAATGTTAAAGTTGACACCTAGAGGTGAACTGCCTGTACCTTTTTGGGGGGAGAGTGGGGACAGCTTGAAATAAGAACTGAAGAAACAACAGACCCATTTTCTGGTAGATGCAACTGCTGTTGTGTGTCATGTGTCCAATATGCACGAGAAGGTTTCAGAGAGAAGCTCCTGTTGATGAAGAAAACTAAGATAACAGAATGGAAATATTTGGAAAAGTTACAGTGATATGAGTTTTTAACAAAATCAAGTGCAATTTTATTCATAACACTGTGTATGAAAGATTTTCTATTTTAAATGCCATTGACCTATAGATAACAGTTGCCTAGAGCTAACACTTGCTTTTGTGGCACATCTCATTGCCGGCAATGTGGTGGATGCCTGGAAAAAAGATATGCCCCTACCTTTCATGTGTTGCATGATTTAATTTAAAACAACAAATAACAAAACCAAACATCACCAAACCCACTCCTGCAGTGCTCCAAAAGTGCTTGACCACACATGCTAAGCAGATACTAAGTAGATGACACTGCACAGCTCTCCTCCCTTTATGCATAACATCTCCCACCAAGAAATTGGCACTTTTGGAGAAGGTTGGCATTGCTTTCTAGAGGGTACAAGCACTGCCTGCCTTACTAAAAAGAGGCTTTATGGGGAATCCACAGTGCTGGGATAGTTCTGTTTCCAGTGTCTGTTTAAAATTCCTTCCCATGTAAGTTATTTTGATGAGCTTTCCTGTCCCTGTGGCCCAGAGGCACTCTGAGATCACTATGCTTCAAAGTTGCAGACTTCTATATAATTGCATTTTGTTTCTCATTTTGAAATGAGAAAGAGCATTTGGTGTTCTGGTTTTATTTTTTGCTTGACTGTAACAGCTACACTTGCAATAACTTCCTCACAGAAACCCACTTGGGACTGTATGTCAAAAGGTCTAATTTGGGTTCATAACCTTTACAACTGATGATTACCAGGCAAGCTGCAGCTGGACAGCTTGGGAGCAGATGTAGCTACTGCTGGAATGGCAGAGGGAGTCAGCTTTTTTGGTTCTTCACTCATAACTATGTCAGCAGAGATTAACGTGCCTGTACTTCATTCATTCCACTGTAAGGTCAGGTAGCTTAGCTGTTGTTCATCCTTATCAGCAATTCAAGCTGAAACGTGGCACTTTATACAGTAGAGTAGCTAAGGCACAAGGACATAGTCTCTTCTGCTAGCTGTGCTGTAGAGTAGTGAACCCTCTGCAGATGGGCAGATTAAAAAAAGCTGTGGCTAGAGCACCTCACTCTGCTTCTGCAAGAGTTGCTGGAGCATTTCTGCCATCCTCTTTAGGCCACAGGTAGAATCTTTAATTAAAAAACACCTCTAATTTGCTATGCTTAATTGATAACAGATGAAAAAGAAAGGTTACCTCCATGTCCTTTTTGGGAAGAGGAAATTTTGTGAAATAAAGCTACACAAAACTTGCTATTTAATGTGGAGGGGGGGAGGTTTTTCTTTTTTTTTTTTCCTTTTTTTGTTTTGTTTTTAAAGTCCTACTGTTTGTTTGGATTTTTTTGAAACAAATAGGTAAAAATGTTCTCTACTGGAAGCACAAAGGTTTATATGTAATATTTAATAAACGCTAGGCAAAGAGGAGAAAGGCTTATACTGTGTCCTTTCACTTTCTTACTACCTGTTGTCTCTCAGGAGGAAGTGTTAACATCTTCACAAAGCTCCCTGGTTTTAACTCTTTATTGCACAGTATTTATAATGCAGTTATTCCCAACAGTGTTTTTTGTTTTTGTTTTTTTGGTTAAGCTTGACAATAGAATTTGAAAAGCTAATATAGAGCAATTCATAAATTTCTGAACAAAAGTAAAAGATCTAAACAGTTTCCCTAACTGTATTCATTGTTGAATTAATAATTGAAAGACAAAAGTAGCAGTGTGGTCCATACAACCCGTGACTACAGTGGTAGGTCTTAGGCATTCCATGCTGCCTTCTATCCTTCCATCCTTGTACTTAGTCAAAGCAGTATTTGAAGTTGTGAATTCCACAGGGGGGTTGTTGATCCCTTGGTTAGCCACTTCTGGTTTTCCACCTGTTCAGCAGTGTTTGTATCCTTGGAAGGTAGCATCTAATTCCTAGCATACAGCAAGTGTGTGCTGTGACTTGTTTGCAGTCCTATGGTGAGTGCCCAGCTCCCACAACAGTGTGTGGGCTATGGCACGTGCATAGCTGCTCCTGTAATTAGGAGTGCAAGAGATGGCTAAAAGCAGCAGATGAGATGTGGGTGAGGAGCAAAAGGGAGTGTGTGCAAGGAAATTGCAGCAATGGGGTCTCTACCCTGAAAAGCATGTTCGGTCAAGTATGTTGGCTCTACTGAAGGGATCTTTGCCTCTTCTAAAACCTGGTTTTACTCCTAAAGACGTGTTGGCTCCATGACTTGGAAAAGCTTAGGAAAGCTTCATCAGCAGGTTGTTACTTTAATTATGTAGACACGGAAGACAATTTATACCAATTCTTTCAAAAGGGCATTGTAATTTTTAAACCATGCAAGCTATTCTGAAAGACTTGGTGAGCTGAAGGGAGAAAAGATCTACTCTTAGGTTTGAGATCTGCAAGAGTTTTTATTAACTAGAATGATGTAGAGACACTGAATTTTCTTTAGGAAATTCAGCTGCTCACTTCAAATATCTTCAACAAGCTGTTCCTAATAATGTTCTACCTAGCAGAAAAAATAAATGACAGGAGTCTTTTAAGAGTTCTTATGTCTGATTACTTTTGTATATATTTATTTGTGAGAAGTAGCTGTGATACTACTGTTGCAATCATAGCATGCACATACCATGCAGAAAACTGAAAACAGTGAAGAAGGTGATGTGGTTGACCGTTCTTTCATTAGGGTGGCAAGATATTTGTGCTGAGAACTGTGAAGGAGGGACTAAGAGGTCACATGGCATGGTAAATGATAAATCACAGGCTTGATAGGCAGGGAGTCAGGATCATAAGACCTGGGCTAGGGTGTTTGTCTTATGCTGCATGTGTAGAGGTGGCTGTCTTTGTGGGCTTTATCCTGTTCAGTTTATATGGCGTGTTGTGTTGTATGCTAAAGTATGGTACTTCTTAAAACCTGAAGAGGCCAATGCCCAAGTTACTCTCTGGATTACAACCATTTGTGCTGAAAGTTGTTTTATTTCACTACATCAATGCTCTATCTCTTTCGCTATAGTAGGAATCCTTGGTCAAAGAGACCAGCTACGCTCCTGAGCCATAACCCCTTTGGCAATTTGCAATTCTGGTATCTGAAAAGGGGATGTGACTTACCACAGTTTTGTGCTTTAACAAGGTTTTGTTCCTAAGCAGGAAAGAAGCAACATACAAGGACGCCATGGCTGTTCTCCCATTCCTGTGCTTCAATCCCCCAGCACAGAGCACCCTCAGTTCCTGTTTTCTAAAACAGTGATCTCTGTTGGTGAACATGCTTGGAGAACTCAGTGTCACGTGTTGTTTTTTTTTTTAATCTGGTTTACTTAGTTTAGGTCAGTGATGGTGAATGTTGTACCTCTCCATGATTAAAGTAAATGCAACTGTGGCCTATTCTGGAAGGGACAAGGTAACAAGTAAAGATCTCCTCCGGCAGATTGAACTTCACTGGCCAAGGTGACAAGCTCAGTTTATTGCACTTACGACCTCCAAAAACTGACATTTACTTGAGAGAATAGCCCCAGCTATTCTTGTACGGTTGCCTGAGGTTATGCAGGTCAGTTTTTGCCTTCGTACACCGTGTGACTTTCCTACCTGCTCTGGTTTGTGTCAGCCAAGGGCAGCCGGACGCCTCCCCTACTGACGCTGCGGGGAAAGAAGAGCGTTTGCTGCCCTCAGTCCCCTCCTTGGGCTGTACGCAGCTGCACAGGGGTTGTGCCGCCATGCGGAGAGCCCCTCTGGGGACAGGATTCTGCCCGTGCCTTTGCCATTCGCGCCCGATGCCGGCGGGCAGAGCGCCCCTGTGCCGCGCACCCTGCGCGCGACGTTCCACGGCCGGCCGAGCGCGCCGGNCGGCGGGGCGGGGGAAAACCCCGACGGGAGCGGCCCCGCAGGTGCTCCTCTGCCGGAGCCAGAGCCGCCGCCATGCACGACGCCTTCGAGCATGTGCCGATCCTGGAGAAGCTGCCGCTGCAGATCGACTGCCTGGCGGCCTGGGGTGAGCCCGAGGGGCCGCGCCGCGGTCCGAGCAGCTCTGCGGTCCCGGGTAGCCGGGAGGGCGGGTGCCGCACCCGACCCTGTGGGGCAGGCCGGAGGAGGCGGTGGCGGCGGCGATTCCCCGGGCCCTGTTGGGCTGCCCGGCTGTGGTGCAGGGTGCCGGCATGGCCAGGGCTGTGACACGGCCCGCTGTGGTGCAGGGTGCTGGCATAGCTGGGGCTGTGACACGGCCCGCTGTGGTGCAGGGTGCTGGCATAGCCGGGGCTGTGACACGGTCCGCTGTGCTGCCCGGCTGTGGTGCAGGGTGCCGGCATAGCCAGGGCTGTGACCCTGGGCCGGCTGGTTTTCTGCGAAAAGAAGCAGTGTTTTGTCTTAAATTTATCTTGCAGCGCCGGTGGTACGTTGAAGTCTTAGATTTAGGATGTGTTTGCATGTGTTTAGAATGTTTGCATGTGTTATTGGTGTATAACTGTAGATGATATTTCTGGGCGTACTTGATAGTCGAGGTTGTGGTCAGGTGGCTGCACCAGCTGTCATAGTGATTAGGCTTGATGAGACTTCTTGAAGTTTTGGGCAGGTGCCATCTGATACACTATAGTCACACAAAATCAGTAATTAAAAAAAAGCCTCGAAACACGATAGAATTGTGGCCCCCACTAATTAGTCTTAAAGATGAAATTATATCCTGAGATGTAATGCCCCATTTATACATTCTTTTTTTTAATGCTGGAGTTATGTACTGGAGGGGATGTGAAGGCAGCTTATTCCTACATTGCAGCTTTTATCTTTTATGTCTTTGGAAGTATTTATTTTGCTAAAGTAGAGAAAAAGCTTAAACCTACTGGCTTATGGCAGTATGGTTGTGTAAAAAGAGATATAATTTTGTCTCTACGAGTTTTGTACCAACTAGTGGAAGAAAGGTCTTGCAGGAAGCAAGATTTTATTACAATGCAAATATATTTGGTAATGAGGGAGTACTAGATGTAGAGAGAAGTATTTTTTTGTATGCTGCTTTCCTACATGGTATACAGTGAGGAGGAAAGGAATATCTTAGAACCCTATAAAGGTTCTATGCCTTTTGTATGGTAAAGAAGAAAAGTTTGAAACTGGGTTCTAAAATGTGTATATAAAAAGGTTCTCTTTTTATAAAGCTGGAATGATTCTTGATTGTCCAAGTAATACAGACATCACCTAATCAAAGCTGCCTCTGTCCTCGCAAATACAGCTGACTCTTTCAGAGAGTTCTTATAAAAACATGGCTATTAATAAAAGCAACAGTCAAATCCAGGTAGAATTCCTTGTTTTTCTTTCTGACAGTACTTCCCACTATGCAGCACCAGCCCTCTCAGCAATAATAATGTCTGAAGAAGAGGTTTTTTCCTCTTTTGACGGCATAGAAGATGCGGTGGTTTGCTTCTTTACTTTTGTATAAACAAGTGCAATGTGATGTCTAGGCTGTTTATTCTGTTTTACTGCTTGATCTTTGGCTGTCTTCCTCTCAGAAAAAAAGCTGTTTCTGAGGACTTCCACTGGAGAGATGGTAGGAGATGGGTAGTCACCACGGAAAATCCTCTTTGGCATTTGAAATAAGGTCCCAAATATTCTGAGAAATGTAGCACAGCCTCATCTAGGCACTATGAAGAAAGTTGACTCTACTCCAGCCAAAACCGGCACAACTGGGAAAAGCAGTATTTATTGAACTAATTAGACTCTTTTTCTCCCGTGTCTTTGTAGAGGAATGGCTCCTTGTTGGTACCAAACAAGGGCATCTTCTGCTTTACAGGATCAAGAAAGATGTAGGTAAGTTGATTTCAAGAATGGCACGACAAGTTGATTATGTTATTCTTATTTCTTGCACTTTAGGAGACTGTAGTGATTTTAACACAAGTGTGTTTAATTGCTGATTTTTCTTACATAGAGTTATTATTTGGGTATGATCTTTGGTGAGATTGTACATACCGTTTTTCAGATGTGCTAGAAAGACAGCAAATATAAGTCTCTTTTTCTGTTTTAAAGTATGTTTTATATGGAGTTTCTATGTGTTTGAATTTATAGTAAGCTGCTGTAATTTTTATGTGTACAATGCACAAATATGTGCAAACACAGTGCAATGTGCCAGTTACTAGAGGTTTGACATTGTCTTTTAATAAAGAGCTGAATTAGTGAAAGAGCATATATAGAGTGGGTCCATGAGAATCCTGGATGGGGAAGAGGGATCCCTCCTAATGAGTTCTGTCATATATATATATACTCTTCTTCCTGCCTCTTCAACAGTCATAAGTGTTCCTAGTCTATTCTAGAGATGCCACAAATAGAACTATTCTATTTTCAGTTTAGTTAAAATTGATTTTTCACTAAAGATATTTATATTTCATCTTATCTGCTATTATGTAGAAGCTGATGTTACTGAACACAGTAATATTGTGTAGTTTAGGACAGGAAAATAAAAACCAAATGTATGTTTCTAAGCTCTCTGCTCATGGATCAGTGTTCATATGTAACTACTTGGATTCTACAGACTGAATTCAACTTACCTTTTCTGAAACTTGTAGGCTGTCTATTCCAATTAGTACATGCTAGTCTTGAGTTGCTAGTGCCTTATCTCACATGATAAATTTCTTCCCCTTTTTTGCATCAATGCCAGGAGAGGTTATGTCATCAGAAAGTGTCTGTAAGTCTTTCTCCCTAAAACTCCTTTTAAACCCTTTTGGTGTAGTGTTTTTTTCTGTGTCTATTTTGCAGTGGTATCCTCCCTAGCAATTTAAATTGCTGATATTTGGTGAATAAAGACTTTATGGGTAACTTTATATCTCTGGGCTTCAAATTACTTAAGTACAATTCTTATAATCCGAACTTCCAACAAGGCAAGAAAGAAATTGATGAAGCCCTCAAATGGGTACAAGACGTATAATTTACATTTTCACCTGTCTGTAGTAGACCTTCTGATGCATTTAGCTATTAAGTAAAAAGTAGCACAGATATGTTAGAAGTGTCATTCTTCCAAAGTTAGGTTTGCTATCATAATTATTTGTAATCTACTTACTGTCACATATACGCAGTTGTGAATGAGGGCAGCTTCTGTTTATATACTCCCTCAAATCTTTCTGATAGGCTGCAATCGGTTTGAAGTGACGCTAGAGAAATCCAACAAGAACTTCTCAAAGAAGATTCAGCAGGTAGGAAATGCCGTCTTCTTGATGTGGGGAAGTTTTCCACAGTTTTCGCCAGTAAGTGAAATACCAAATGGACATCTGCAGTCACTACTAAGCTTAACAAAAGAATTCCCCAATACTGTAAATTCTTCTAGACAGCCCACTCTTCCAATAACAGAATAATCTTGGTTTTCTTGACAAAGCAGAAAATGAAGAACTTGCAGGTTTATTTTTGGCTTTTGTTAGCAGTAAACCTTCAGCTACTCTAGCTGAGAATATTGGTAAATATGATGGTAATACAAGAACAGACTGTAATATATTATTTGACCTTCATGTGAAATCCTATAGGAATGTGAACGTAATTCCACTTACTTGAAAGGTAGAAGTAAAGTAACTGCCAGTCTTGCTACCATTTTCATTTTTTTTGGAGAACTTGTGCTCATTGATTGTATTGATTCTTGGGAAAAACACCTCAGAGATTATGCAGCCTCTTTCAGCAACACTCTGCATAGCCTTTAGAAGTATTTTTTATACTAGTAATGTGCCAGTTATTACAGCTTTGTTTACAGTGCTATTCTAGCTTTTAAAAAGTGAGTGTAAGTGAAAAGGGTCAAAGGAAAGTGGTGCATGGATAACTGCCTTACTATTTTCTTTATTTTGAGATTATCTAACATACATAATCTTAGACTATCTATAACCAATCCTTATTCAGAGATTTAGTTTATGAATGGAGTCATTAACAGCATTCTCCCTTTCAGATTCATGTTGTTTCTCAATTTAAAATTTTGGTCAGTCTATTAGGTAAGTTTAATGTTTAATGAGCTCTTCTTGGTGTAGTGACCTGTCTGAATGTGGCACTCTTTCCACACACCTGCATAGCAGTCTCGTTTTTGAGAAGTTATTGTGTAGAATTTGGGCTTTTCATTTTGTGGGGGAAGCATTAAGCAGCATAGATGGATAAACAGCTTAGTTTGTTGTAAGCCATCTTGGAAAACAAAGCATTAATGCTGTTTAGTGGTTAGAAATGAAGAAGTGCATGTGTGTGCTGAAGTGTGTGTATATCTAGTTTGTATTGGTGTTTGTAAATACACGTGTATACATGCATGTGAATATGTGCACTGTATGTTAGGGGCTAAAGCTTCTGCCCAAACTTTGATATATCAAACTTATTGTGGATGTATTGCACCAAACTCAGTTTATATGGGGATGGTGATCTTTTACCCCTCTGGAAGATCTGATTTTGCTTGGCTCTGGCTGTCTTTCTTTGACCTTATGATCTTTGTTATTTTTTTTTGTTGTTGTTGTTGATGTTGCTACTCCCTTCTTTATGATGTCCAAGTCCCGGCCCTTCAGACTCCAGCATGCGTAGATTTCTGCTGCTTGAATCCTAGTGCGTACAAGAACTTGACCACATCACCCTCTCTTTGTAGCCGTTAACTTTCCACTAATTTTCACCAGCCGGTTCAAAATGCTCTTTGTCCTTACAGTCTTGCATCTTGAACTTGCATTGCTCTCACCTTCTTGCTGACCTTTCAGTCCCAATTTTCTGCTTAGGTAGCACTTGTTCTCAATACCTGCATGTAATTTAACCAGTGCTGTTGTTAGTCTTCTTTTCTGCATTTATTGTATTTATATGTGCCTTAGCACTTTTCAACTTTCGGGAAAACAAGTCTTTTCCTTTCTTGCAGCTCTTAGTTTCACAAGTTCTTTATATATAAACATAAAATGTGATAACTTATTTAAATTAGCAATAACCTCTACATATACTAAATACTGAATAACAATTGGAATTTTTTTTAAAACAGAAAATAACATTTATGTCCATGACCTGTTGACATTTCAACAAATCACCACAGTTTCCAAGGCAAAAGGTGCATCTCTCTTCACTTGTGATCTCCAGGTAAGGGGAGAAATACAGTAGCACAGATGTCCCTACTGTTTGTAATAAGGATAAGTTTTTCATGTTGCTGTATAGATTAGATTTGTTAATTTTGTGTTACATACAAATTGCTTGGGTACTACTAGTACCTACTGCATTTGCTTAAGGCAACAATTTTTATTGTATTCGCCTGCATTTTCTCCCTCTGCTTCACAAAGTATTTTCCTGTGCCTGTGGTGATTGCAGCTTTGGATCTCAAAACTCAACTTTGTCTTCTTTTTTTTTGAAAGGTCCCCTTCAATATAAAAAATGTTTCCTTTTCTAGAATTGCCAGTGTACTAGCTCATAATATTTAACTCCATCACAGTTTTTGTTACATTTTTGTTTCTGTTTATTGGCCCAAGGAGTCCCAGGGCAGCTCTGGTAGATTCAAGCCACAAAATGGTTCCATTAGGTACAGCAGTTCCTTGTTCATATGGTGTAGTTTATTAAGTTACTCATTTTTATCTAAGTGAGTTTCTCATCCCTGCCCATGTCATTCAGAAACCTTGTTCTTAACCAGAAGATGTAATTTAATGCTTTCCATCATGTTTTCTCTCTTTGCCCCATGAAAGTTTAGTGTTAAGTATTTTCTAGAAAGTACTTAGGGTTTTCTGCATGTAAAAAGTAATGTCTTTCAAAGCACCTTTACATCTGGTCGCTGTAAAGTGGTATGTTATTTGTGTGTGCAGGTGCTTAGCTTTTTTAGTATTTCTTGTCAAGGAACTTCTCAAATATGTTAGAATATTACAAGTTATTAATACTTTTATCTGTTAGTATAACACATTCTTTGTGTTGTTCCATTTCCTTACCTCTTCTATACTGCACAGAGTTCTGGCTATTTACCCTAGTTTCAGGGCTGGACTGATAGCTCTCTACTTGTCTTCTGTTTGTGTGTGTGTATGCCTTTGATGTTCTTTTTTTTTTTTT
>VXAU01004626.1:741154-767477 GCA_013399695.1 Formicarius rufipectus | reverse complement strand
ATACCCCTGATGGGCCATTAGCAGACATGACCCCTCAGGTGGGTGTGGAGGCAGAAGAATTTCCTTATCTCATAGAAGTTCCAAAACATCCAGCCTGCAGCCTGAGGGGTGTGCTGTGCCTTAGACAATAGCTGCTAATGCGCCATTGTGAGCAGTTCATGGGAAAAAATGGCATAGAGGCTTTAGAATACACACCCACACAGTGAGAAACTGATCTTGGCTACTAAAACCAGGACAGGTAGTTTTCTGTATTGCACGATTCTCTGTCTCTTAAAATAGTCATATGCAGAACTTCTTCCTGTTGTAGCTCATATTTAAATTAAGGATTTGTTGCTGAGAAAGCTTAGAAATTGTGTATGCTTTATTTCTGGCAGCACAAAACATCCTTACCAGTGACCTTCTGTGTGAATCCCCATGCAGCTAAATGTTATGTGCTGAGGAAGCCAGTTGTTTTGTTTTATAGTGCAACGCGATGTTGACCTTTAGTATTGTGACCAGTAAGCTTTGCTTAATGAGCTCCTTCTCTCCTGACATATTGAGTGTTTTGAGTAGGTTGTAACATCGTGTTTGGTTGGGATTTTGACAAAGGCAGCTTGATCAGTGCTTTGGCAGTGAGCTGTTCTATTTAATCTCACACTTTATAAGGAGTTAGACTTTGTCTCTTGTTCTACATGAAAATGGCTTCCATGACTTGTCCTGTCCTTTGTTAAAATTTTTTCAGTGAGGCCAGCATAGCTATTACCTACAATGCCCTGTAAATTTAGAATGTTAGTTGAAGTTCAGCAAAATTCAGACCCACAACTTTATTGCCATTTGCCAAGTCACTCTTGTTTCTGAAACTTTGGAATTGGCTCTTTTGGGGACTGTTTCAATTGTTTTACTTTTCAGTGCCTATCATCTGGGTTTGTTTTTTTTTAATACTGCTACTATGAAGGTGCTGCTTGTTCTAAATATTGTGGAATGAAGAAAAGCAAACAATAGCTGCCTTTTTCATAGGGTTGATATAAGTTTCTGTTTCTTTTATAGGTGTCTTGTTCCATAGTTCAGACAGTAAATTGCCTCACTGATTCTGATCAGGTGAATGAGGGGAGAGTTATGTTTTCGTAGTGTGTTTTATTAGTTTTGTGAACCAAACTGTCCAAACAAAAGTATTCTTTCTAAAGAGGCAGGCCCTGCATTTTCTTTAAAGCTGAAAAGCTACTAGCTCTTATGTAGTATTGTGCTAGTTACTGAAGTACTATGATGTTTTACTACTTGTTCTGAAGTATTTGACCATTTGCTGTAGAAGTCATTTGACTGACAGGCTGGAAAATTACTGAAGAAAATTATGTAAGTGAAAAGTGCAAGTACATTCTCTGCTCTATTAGAAAAAAGTTTTAAGGGGAAACTTGGAATTTGATTAAGAAAACCAGTCTTGGTTTTGGGCTGAATTGTTTGTGTTTGGTGGCACCTAGTATTTGAGTTAATTTTTCTTTCTGTTTGAAATCACATCTGTGAAGGAATGAAATTGTGACTTTAACCTGGAATGCACTGTTTGCTTGTCTTGAGCAGGAAGAAAAACAAATCAGATTCTTCATGTAAATTAAGCTTTGCTGGCTCTGAAGGCATCTGCTTGTGTTGTGACCAGATGTTTAGGATTTTAACATTGAACACTGCTGCTTTTTCTGTTCCAGGCACAGAAAACTTGCACTTGGTGTTTTCCTATTCTGTCTGGGTGCTAAGAGATTTTCCTGAAGATGGACTGAAGGTGGGTGTAGTTAAAACAGGCACCTTGTCAGTGAGATTCAGTGCACTGTGTGAAATTGGGATAACAATGTAAGAAGCTGTGTATTAATTAATACATTAATTATTAATGTATTAATAATTTGTGTTTTCTGTGTTCAGTACTATGGTAGTGTGAGTAGATAGAGTAGAACAATCTCACTTTTTCTTCGGCTTTTCCATTCTTGGAATACTTTACATTTAATGTTATTGATGTCACACTTCTTGCACAAGAGCCCTATTGTTTAAATGTCATATATTGATTTGCCTTATTTTCTCTCTTCTCTTTGATATAAAATTGATTCCTTGTATTTGAGAGATGTTAGGCTTTTTATGAGCAAAGTGTTCATTAAAGCAGAAGTGGAAATGTTAATCTCTTCAGATTTAATAACTTCTCAGTGCCTGAATAAGGTGCACAGATTTTTTTATTCTTCTTCTGCTTACTCTTCAGACACATGCTGGGCTTCAGTGCCTCAGAGAAAATAAATAATTTTTTTAAAAAATCACCTTTCTCTGAATAAAATTTTGTTTAACAGATATTTACAGAAGACCTCCCCGAAGTGGAAGCTTTGCCACGAGATAAAGTGCTCAGTTTCTTGATAGAAAATTTTAAAAGCTTGACTATTCCTTATCTGGTAAGAACTCAATCTCTACTTATTCTTTACATTCAGTACAAAATGTTACTGTAAGATTTTAGTTCTCCAGGAGCTGGAGATGCTCTCTCACAGAATATTAACTTTGCCATAAGTTGTGCAAAAAAACTGTTATTAAAATATGTGAAATTCTGAAGGCAAACTTGGTAAAGGCAAGCAGGGAACTGCTGCTTACTTATAAAGTATTACTTCCCAGAGGAAATACCTATATAACTGAACCTTAACATGTATTTACAGGAACACATCATTCATGTCTGGGAAGAAACTGGTGCAGACTTTCACAACTGTCTGATCCAGTTGTACTGTGAGAAAGTGCAGGGATTAATGAAGGAGTATCTCAGTTCTTTCCCTGCAGGTATGTTTAGCCTTTTCTGGTGGGAAGACTAGGGGTATGGGACAGGACAGGGAAGCCTTCATGTACCATGTTGTTGTAAATCTTCCCTGTTCATATCCAGAATAAGATACCCTAAGTAATAAATGAACTGGAACAACAGTTGTGGATTTGCAGGGCAGTTGAGTTTATTGCCTCGCAAGAGATCTTAAGGGATGAAGTAACACTTTGTTAATAATTAAGTGGAATGACAGCTACTGCTCTCTGAATTCTGCATATTAGTAGTAGGGAAGGGGTTTTGAGTAATTGAGTATTGTTTTATCCAGCCATTTGATGTGTTTTAAGGAGCTGAAGTAATTTGGTAGATACACTGGGGTCCTAACTCATGTCACATCTCTATTGACATTTAGTTCCTCTTCATAATGACTTGTTTATCTTCTTCTGTGTACTAGTGTAGTAAAATAATTGTAAGAATTTAGCTTATGTTGTTTTCTTCCATATAGATAGGACTCCAGTGCCTGCTGGGGAGGAAGGAGGAGACTTGGGGGATTACCGTAAAAAGCTTCTACTTTTTCTGGAGAAGTCTAGCTGGTATGAACCGAGTCGCCTAATTAGTGACTTCCCCTTTGATGGTAAGTTCAGTTTCTGTAGTTTAATTAAACCCTATCTTATCGCATTGTACAGCAAAACCTCCTCAGTGTACAATCATGGTAACTAGAAACAGACAAGATGACTGCATCTGTAGTTGTAGGCCATTGGTGTGTATACCAGCTGTTTCTGCTGGCAGAGTTGGGTTTGTCACTCTGCAGGATTTGTGTAACCATTGACCTTGTGGCATCTCTGAACGCTTAAACAATTAGCCTTAACTTTTTAATGAATTATTCAACAGATCTGAAGGCTATTGTTTCTTAAGGTTGCTTAAGAAATCATAAAAGGTTTTTGGGGCTAGTGTGAAGTGTAGACTTAGTCTCAGTCTCACTATAATTTAACGGTAGTCTGAGAACAGATTAATAATTCCTTCTCTTAATCTGGTCACTAATTGAGCTTAATTTGTCATTTCTTGTTCACTTAATCCTTCATGTTGCCATTAGGTCTCCTAGAAGAACGTGCTCTGCTCTTGGGTCGTATGGGGAAGCATGAGCAAGCTCTTTTTATTTATGTTCATATTTTGAAGGACACAAACATGGCTGAAAAGTAAGCATTTCCTTTTTTTTTTTTTCTCAAGTCTGTTTGCTCACTGGCCTACATATAGAATGTGTAGTTAAATGTTGCTGTATGTGGAACATGAACACTGAGTCTTCAGGATATTCTGGGTTTCTATGTTTTCTTGACTTTTAGGATTTTCTGGATGTCTGTTCATTACAGATGCTGATGCTGTGCCCTTGAGGTTTACCTTTTCATGCTCTTCTGTCATTGCACTTTAGAGCAATATGACCATCATCAATGAATTACTTGTTTCTGCCTGTCCTTAGCCTGTGAACTTCTGTATGTTGTTTTTGCTTCCTTTCCCTTTGGAGAGAAGTTCACTAGTCCACACGCCAAATTAGGCTCCTTCAGTTAACAGAATCCTCTCTGGTAAAGATACAATGTTTTTCTAGATGTGTTGTGCCAGGGAACCTTATGAATGAATCAAAGGTGCTAAAGTAAAAATAGAGTTACCTAGCAGTGGCAAGTGTATCTGAACACTGGGGCCTGTTCCGTGTGACTTCTTTTCAAGCTGGTTTCAGCAAATGCCTCTAAGAGGGCATTCAGCCCCACTATGCAGCACACACTAATGAACAGCTTCTCTTTGTGATTCAGAAACACTGATTATAAAGATCTATGCATATATTTTTATGCTGTGATGTGTTGATTGGAGATATCTTTTTTTCTCCTTTTTTCTTACACAGCTGAGTTAAACTTGACTTCTGCATTAAAGCATTTTAAGTTGATTGGTAATGGGAGACTTGGGCAAACCTTCCCTTCTCTCACCATTGTAATGCAAAATAAATACGATAATTTTGTTTTGCAATGTGATTAATTCATCCAAATTGGGTGTATGGTTACTTAAGTTGGATGACTTCAGTAGTTAAAGCATTTAAGTGTTAATTTCTGTGCACTGATTCTCTGGGTTCTAAAACTGGTTTTGTATTTTACTTGATTCTTCTCTATTCTAGCTACTGCCATAAGCATTATGACAGAAACAAAGATGGCAACAAAGATGTAAGTAGCTTTATCTGTGCAGTCTTCCTGTTCAGTAAGGGTGTAGCAGGCTATTCATACCTTGTTCAGGACTTAAAAGTTTCGGCTTTGGATAGACTTTTTCAAGGTTTGTGTAGGGAATCTATGTATAAGCTCTTGTAATTTGGGAATTATGATGATTTGTGGTGAACAAATGAGATGATTGATGGGTGGGGTTTTTTGCTTGTTTACTTTTTTCCTATTTTTTTTAAACTTGTTTTTTGTTGAGAGTGTATCACTTGAATTATGATGGAATTCAAAAGACATTAATGTGTGTGTATTTCACATACATGTATACAAAAGATAGGGGTAAAAAGCAATTAGGTGTTGCTTTCTAAATACTATAAATGAGTTCTGAAAGATAAATGAGGGAGGTATTATTAAAACTACTTTTATAGAAAATCTTTAGAATGCAAGCTTTGAAAGACTTTGAACATCAGTGGTACTTTTCAGGTTATGTTGTTTTAAGGCTAGAGCAGTTTAAATGAGTGCTTCAGAATTTTTGCTGGCATGGGTACAACTTAGTAGTACTATTGCTGGGTTCTACTAGCACTGTCAGTTGTGGATCATGCAGTGGTTTCAGAACTTTTCCTTTGGTGTGTAACAGGTCTATCTGTCGCTGCTCCGGATGTACCTCTCCCCACCTAGTGTTCATTGCCTGGGACCAATCAAGATGGAAGTGCTGGAGCCTCAAGCCAATCTGCAGGCTGCTCTGCAGGTTTTGGAACTACATCACAGCAAACTGGATACCACTAAGGTAAGTCAGACCTCTAAGTACTCAGTTTCTACTGTTGACAGCAGATTACAGAAGGTACTGGAGTAGGCAAGTAAGTGGATTGTAAGTGTCAAGCTAAATGTGTCGGTTTCTATTCTATTTTGGTCTCTATTCCTTTTTAATTTTCTTAAGTATATTTTGTTCCAGGCAATAAATCTACTGCCAGCAAATACACAGATTAGTGAGATTCGCATCTTCTTAGAGAAAGTCCTTGAAGAAAATGCTCAGAAGAAAAGATTTAATCAAGTACTCAAGAATCTTCTCCATGCAGAGTTTCTGAGAGTAAGCACCCACCACTTATCATTTGTTGGAATCAGCAGTTCCTTATGCGGGATGTGTGTCCTCTAGATGGTGCTGTAGTGCACCTAAAATTAGATGTGGCCCAAGTAGATTGACCATCGCAGCAGGAGATGGTGTGTACGTTCATTTTAGCTTGGATGAGGTGTTTTTGCACTAAGTCTCTGAACTCGTGCTGTGGTGTGCGCTGCAAAATCACCTCAGGCAGCTTGGACTGGATTTCTTTCAAATAAAATAAAGCAGAGGAAGCAGTTCAGTAGTTCAACTTAACAACCCTTAGTGGTTAAAATGCCTTTGTCTTTGGACTGAGTTGAAAGTAAAATCTTGTAATTCGTACAGTGTGGTGTCAGAACAGAATCTGTTCTATTGTACAAACCTGCTGCTTTTGTGCTGTACAGCTTCGTAATGTGGATACGGCCATGTGGATACTGAAAATTAAGTGTGATAGTTTGCAGTTTCACCAGGTTTGAGGGAAACTGTGGTGTGGCGTTGCTCTTTGAGCAGATTGGGTTTTTTATCCTTTTTTAGGTCCAGGAGGAGCGGATCTTACATCAACAAGTGAAGTGTGTTATTACAGAGGAGAAGGTGTGCACTGTTTGTAAAAAGAAGATAGGTAACAGGTGAGAGAGCTTAGTAAAATGCATCAAATATGAATCTGGTACACTTAAACTAAAAATTTTGAAGAACTTGGAATGAGTATGTAGTGAGAGAACAGCAGTATGAAGAAGCCATTGGAAGAATGTCTGAATTGCAAATTACATTGCTCAACTAAGTGGTTGGGAATCATTCAGAGCATTACTCTGTGAATTTATGGCAAGAATTTAATCCTGGTTTCAACAGAGGAGTATAAAATCTATTCAGAAACTTCTGAGAGTTCTTATTTCGTAACACTAGAAGGCATAAAATCACTTCTCATACTGAGTTTGGAAAACTTTCTAAGAACACTGCCTGCTAGATGCTTCTTAACTGGAATTAA
This sequence comes from Formicarius rufipectus, assembly GCA_013399695.1. Taxonomy (NCBI): domain Eukaryota; kingdom Metazoa; phylum Chordata; class Aves; order Passeriformes; family Formicariidae; genus Formicarius; species Formicarius rufipectus. Next base: position 760,464 of record VXAU01004626.1, on the reverse strand, counting down.
GAAGGATGATATAAAGAATTTTAAACTAAGATGCATGTGTAGTTTTCTATATCTGATGGATTTGTGGTTCTCTGATTTACATTTTGTAGCCTAATTATCACAGAATGTCTAAAAGTAGAACTGATTTACTTGATTACCTGGATGCCAATAACTTTGCTTCCTAGTAGGTAATTATGAGTTAATATAGAATACAGATTTTTACTTGAACTTTTCCTTTTTCCTCTTTGAACTCGAGTGAAATGCCACATGAGTAAGTTAGTCATTGTTTCTTTTGTTGATGTGAACCCTTTTGAGATATCAGTAGTATTAACAATGATATGGAAAAGTTCTTTTTCCAAAATACTTTAATGAACATAGGTCTAAATATTGCTCTGCAAAATAAGTTTTTTGCTCTTAATTGTAGCATGTAGCATAAGAATTTAAATTTGCACATGCAGTGTTGCTTTTGTTTTATAGAATTTTTCTAGTGCTGTTAAGTTCAACAAGATTTTGAAGGTCAAGCATCTCCCCCAGTCTTTAACTTGTTACCAGTGACTTTGAAGTAGTTTGCCTATAGAAATGAAAATAGATTAAAAAAACCCAACTAACTCAAAACCAAAACCAAACAAAACAAAAAAACCCCAAACAAACAAACTAACCAAAAAAAAAAAAACACAAAACCAAAAAAACCCACAAAAACAAAAAAAAACACAAAAAACCCAAAAAAACCCACACAAAACAAAAAAAACCCCAAACCCCAAACAAACAAAATACAAACAAAAAAACACTACAAAAACAAGCTCACTTAAAAAATTAATAGAATTCCTTTGTCTGGTTTTCTCAGGAATATGTTCAGGTCATAATTTTAAAAAAGTGTCAATTTCATATAAGTCTTTCTGATTCTGTATAACTTGGATATTCTTGTTTGAATATGTAAAATTGTATTGACAGCTGATTTTTGTGTTTTGTTCTCTTTACAGTGCATTTGCTCGATACCCTAATGCAATAGTTGTGCATTATTTCTGCTCCAAAGAAGTCAACACACTCGACACCTGACCTTGTCCTGGTCAATAATCCCAATATTCATATGAAATTCAGTATGATGACTTAGGAAGTTCACGTCTGAGATTTTTGAGGCTTGTTGCTAGGTTCTCTTCCACTGGGTAGAAGTCATTTGTGTCTGTGGACTGACTGTATCTACCTGGCAATATTGATTTACTAGGAAATTACTTTAACCAAGTTATTATAGTGCTGGTAACTGCACTGAACCTCTCAGTACTGAGATGAAGAACTTAAACTGAGTTTTGTAACGCACTCCAGCCTTGCAAGTGAACTGTTACACAATTGTTGGATGTTCACCACAAATCAAGTTTTACAATAAAACGTACTTTCCTAGGGTGAAAATGTGATTTGGCCTCGTATGTAAATATATATTAAAAAAGGTAAAATTCTCTGAAAGTGTGTGTGGCTTGGTGTGGAGATCACCAAGTGTTACGTGTAGAGGAACCTTCTGTGTCTATTTCTAGACATAGAAAGTATAATTTTACTTTCATCTCAGTGACAGAAATGTTTAAGTGCTGACCAAAGGACTCTATTCAGTGTTATTGCCTGACTTTCAGATAAAAAGTTATTTCACAGGAGGTAGTCAGACAGATAATGGATACCACTAGTAAGATTTTTTCTTTTTGCTGTAGTTGGAGAGCTGTAAATTGAATTAACTTGTGTTGTTTGCACTGAATATAAACTCTCTCTTAGCTTTTGTGGAAGCTCAGATACAATTTGAAGAAGTTCGCATCTGCACTCATATCAAAATGCAGAGAACACCCTGTAAAGCAATTTCTGGAAGGAGTGAACTCCAGTTATTGCTTGAGCTTCTAGTCTATGCCTGAGATTTGTGTATATATTCTTTAGTCTCTGGTTCACTATCCAGCATTGAAGTTAAATCCAGACTGTTTCCACATCTATTTTAAATGCTCTAGAACGGTGTTCTGCTCAATCTGGTATTGTTCTTAAATTATATTGGGCCAGGAGTCTTAACACAAGAACTGGATTGTACTATACTTACTGTAGGCTGTAATATTTTTGTCTAACTTATTTTTTTCAGAAACATTAATTCATAGCAGATTGATATGAGGGATATTAAAATATTTGGGGCAGAAAGAATCTGTGGAGTGGTAGTGAAAGGCAGCAGTAGCAAATAACCCAATGGAGTAGCGATTTGACTCCCAACATCCTTGTCTAGCAATACTTACAAATATGTCATCAGTAAATAGTATGGAGTATGGCATGTAACTACCAGATGTCACATCTTAACAAGTTGATGAGTAAGTCCTGCCAGCCTAAGGTGTATGGATTTCAGTTAACATTATAGGTTTACTTAAGCCATTATGTGTATGTTTTTTAGGAACAGATGTGCTGTAGATTGATGAAAGTTCAAATTCACTTTCCTTTGCCAGTGTTAATAGGTTCCCTTGATATCTGTTCTTTCCTTCTCCACATGTGTTTGTATTTATTTCTCATACATAGTTTATGCATTCTTACGGAAATCTTGGTCCAGTGTTTTGCTGCTTCTGTACTTGGATATCTTTCTGCAGAGTCTGGGTAGAGGGAATCTGTGGTGTTAATGTTGCTAAACTTATATTTCTTCTATTTGAAGAAGAGAATCTAAAAATACTTATACTGGATTTGCACATTCTCTATAGATCTTTATATACTAGTTCAGGTACAAAGGAAAGATGGTTTGGGAGAGTTGTGTTTACAGGTAATTGAGAATGAAAGAAGGGTATTTAAAAAGACCCTGTAGTCTTTGTATACAGATTTAACTATACTGCTCTGTTTTTTACCTATCTTATGTTTTGTACTGTTAGTATGATTTTTATTTATCTTAATTATCTGTTACCAGGAGAGCTGTACTCACATGTGAGGATCTTTGTTGTGCTCTTACTTGCAAGTCTAAGGTTGTGCCTCTGTTCATCTCCACTGAATACCTTTTAAGAAGTGTGGTTTGTGCTGTAATTTTTTCTTTTCTTGGTTCATATAACGTGGTTTGGGTTTACTAACCATACAGCACGCTTATCTAAAGCAATAGGTTATAATAAATATTGTGAACCAGTGTGTGTTTCAGTCGTTGTGCAGTTACGTTTCCCTGGGCTACTGTGGATTTTATTTTTTATTTATGTGTTAGACCTCTCTTTCTCCTGGAAGTCCAACCGAGTGCAGGGGTTCTCAGTATCCCTCCTGCTTTAATATGTGTAAATCAAATGTGGCCATGTCATCAATTCTCAACTTAGGTTTTTAAATCTACAGGTTTATATATGCTTGTGAATGTTCTCAAAATCCTACTAAAACCACTTTTGTATTCTCTCTTTGAATAATGTTTTTGAAAGTCACATGCCATTAAATACATACTTATTAGAGAACACTGACAATTTTTTTTTTTTTGAGTGGTGATGTACTATTTTGGGCTGGGGAGGGATGTTGGGCTTTGTGTGACCAAATCAGGAAATGTTTACATTCATAGGTTTGCAGCAGCTTAAACTGTCGGTCATAGACTTGTCTAGTATTGGAAGTAGAACATAGATCTTCAGTTTTTCCATTCTGTAGAAATGGGAGATAGCAGCATAAAGGAAGTCTTTTTGTCTTCATGTTCAGAGAATCACAGAATGGGTAAGGTTGGAAGGGACCACAGTGTGTCATCTGGTCCAATCTTCCTGCTCAACCAGAGTTGTCCTAGAGCATGTTGCACTGAATTGTGTCCAGATGGGTCTGAATATCTCCAGTGAGATATCCACAACCTCTGGGCAGTCTGTTCCAGTGCACAATCATCTGCACAGTAAAGAAGTTCTTCCTCATATTCAAGTGGAACTTCCTGTGCATCAGTTTCTGCCCATTGTCTCTTGTCCTGTTGCTTGGCACCACTAAGAAGAGCCTGGCTCTGTGCTCTTGACTCCCTCCCTTTTGATACTGGTGTACGCTGATGAAGTCCTCTCTCAGTTGTGTCTTCTCAAGGCCGAACAGACCCAGCTCCCTCAGTCTTTCCTTATATGAGAGATGCTGCAGTCTCCTAATTGTCCTCATACCTCTCCTCTGGACCTACTCCAGGAGTTCCATGTTTCTTGCAGTGAGGAGCCCAGAACAGGACACAGCAGTCCCAATGTGGCCTCACCTGAGCTCAGTAGAGGGACAGGATAACCTCTCCTGACCTCCTGGCAACGCTCTTCCAAATGCCCCCTGAATAGCATTGGCCTTCTTGGCCACAAGGGCACACTGCTGGCTCATGGACAGTTTGTTGTCCTCCAGGACCCCCTGGTCATTCTCCACAGTTCTACTTTCCAGCAGGTCAGACCCCAGCCTCTACTGGTGCATGGGGTTATTATCCCCCATGTGCAGGACCCTGCATTTGTTATTGTTGAATTTCAAACAGTTCTCGGCTCATCTTAAACCTGTTGAGGTCCTTCTGAAGGGCTGCACAGCACTCTGAGGTATTGGGCACTCCCTCCCAGCTTTGTGTTGTCAGAGAACTTGCTGTGGAGGCATTCTGTCCTTTCATCCAAGTCACTGATGAATAAATTAAGTCACTAAGTATATTGATTTTTCTGGAGAAGACTAACCCACTAAAGAAACCCAAGCCACAAACTGAATCCTGTCCTTGATTGCATGCTTCCAAATTTTCATCTCTTGCAGTTATGTACTCAGCATTCCTCCTAGTCCTATTAATGGGACCAAAAGGGACTCTTGTGATATCTACACACATTTTGAATACTGTATAGTATAGTTGATGATGGTATCATTTCCTGCTTGCTGACAAAAAAAAAATAGTAATGACGTGGAAATATACGTCTACCTTTACCAGTGTGGGCATATTAATCCAAGTAGAAGTAAAGTTACTGAGGATGAGGCTTTCTTTGCCTCATCTTTTGATGCTATTTTGCTTGCTTGTTTTCTTAGTCGGCTAGGAAATGACAAAAGCAAGTAGTTTTGGTATTAAGTTCACTGAAAACAGTGTCCATAGACAGCTAAAACTGTTAATGAATGATTTGTTGTTGACCGTGAAGAATGCTTTAGTATATGTTTTAAGGAGCTTTCAGTTTTTCTTGAGGAAGAAATTCAAGAGAAATTCTATAAACAGGAGATCCCTGTGCTGAGAGATTTCCTTGGAAGAGGAGGGAGAATGTCAGAAAGCAGGTAAGCCTAGTTTTGAATGCAGCTGAGCACTTACAAGACAAAATAGAGGCTTTATATCCTGCCTGTAAAAAACTTTAGAATAAATGTGATTTCTCCATGCTACTGTATTGTGTATAGGCCACCTAATATTCCTGCAATTCATAGTCAAATTGTATTAGATTAAATATAAAAAAAAATAAATCACACGGGTCTGGAAGGTTTTGAAGACAAATAACCCCCAGTATGATAGTCATAGGATGGTTTAAGTTGGAAGGGATTTTAAAGGTCTTGTAGATTCAAGCCCCTAGGTATGGGCAGGGATGGCCCCCACTAGATTAGCTTGCTCAGGACCCCATCCAACGTGACATTGAACACTTCAAGGATGGAGCATCTGCAGCTTCTCAAGGCTACCTTTTCCAGTGCCTCATTGTCCTCTGAGTAAAGAATTTTTTCCTAACATCTAATCTGAATCTACCATCTTTTACTTTAAAACCACTCCCCCTTGTCCTATCACTATCTGCTAGTGTAAAAAGTTACTCTCCTCTTTTATAAGCCCCCTTTAAATACTGTAAGGTCTGTAAATGTATAAGTCCCTTTTAAATACTGTAAATTTGATCTCCCTGGAGCCTTCTCTTTTTCAGGCTGAACACCCCAACTTTCTCAGTATGGTTTCATAGGAGTCAAGCTCCTCCAGTCCTCCAGTGCAGTGCAGAAATGCAAAGAAATTGCTTTTTCAGCCCAGTTTCAGCCCCATTTAATACCATACAAGAGCTTTACAGCAGTTGTTGGCTGTTACGGAATGGCATTATTTTTTGCCTCTGTGTTGACTATGAATTCTGTGGATTCACTGACTAGTACTGACTTGTTTGGGTTCTAAATGTCAGTGCTTATGCTTTTATTAGTTTTCTCAAATTCTAGTCTGGTGACCGACACTAATGACAGGAAATGATTAAAGAATGGGACCTTGCTGAGAATGTGTCACATTGTCATGTTAATGTGGAGCTAGTGCCATGCTGCATTACTGGCTTTTATACATTTTCTGCCAATTTTTAATTGTTGAAACACTGAAGTTTGTCTTTTGGTCTGCAGTTTCAGTTTATGCTCTTTAATAAAAAGCTCCAGCAACCCAGCTGTCAGCAGCTGTTAATAAACTAATCACTTTCAGTAAACAATTTCCTTTATTATTTACATATTTTTTTAAGGCATGATAGACATGTAAAAAATCTGCCCTATCCATTGCAGATTTTTTTGAGGATCTTTGGTGGAAGAATTGAGACTGCACTATATGGAAATGAGGAGAAAGGGAGAACTTGTGCAGGCAGCTCACATGGTGAGTGGTGGGGAATCCAGTGTTCTCTGAGGCCCCCTATTGCAGACCAAAGTGTGGTGTCTCCCCTCTGGCCTCCCTGAAGCCTCTCTCGACAGCTAACAATCAGTGAGAAATTTGGCCTTGCTTCAGGCTTGTGAGATGGGAGTTTCTATTTAAAAATACTCTGTTAGGGTATGCTGAAACTCTGAAAAGGGTTTAAAATGGCCAAAGTCATAGATCAGGTTGCTGGGGGGGTCTGATGTTGCGATTTAATGACAAAGCAATGTTTTCTCCTACCCAGGACTTCCCTGTTTGGTACTGCTTTACTGCCCTTATCTCATACCAGTATTTGCAGAACCTGCCAGTGAGGTTTTGAACTGGCGTGTTTGGCAAGTGTGAGCCACACCTCCACTTCTCACAGCTGGAGCACAGCCCAGTCCTGCGCAAAACTTGTGATGAGCCTGTAGCACACAGTGCTCCGCAGCTGGCCGTCCAGAGGCTCTCCTTGTTTTCTGGGTGTCCAGGTCAGATTCTCTGCAGTGACGACGACAGGACATTTTTCCCATGTTCCATGAGATGCTGCGGGGCCCACTACCACCGAGAGTGCTGCCTCTCTTGGCAGCTGTGCTTTTCCAGAGGAGGGAGAGGAAGGAGACTGGGTTTTATCACTGGCGGGTAAGACAGATTTGTAGCACTGTCCTTGAGTCAGCTTTCCTCAACCGATGTGTTTGGTACTGACTGCCTATTACTGCGCGTGTGGAAAACCTATTTTGCACTTCATCAGGGATTAAAAAATTTGTCATTATTTAAAATTTCCCCCTAATGATAATTCTAATGGAGATGCCAGGCTTTTATTAAATTTAGGGTCTCATGAGAAAATGCAGAGCAGGTCTGTGTTTCCTCAGCTTTTGGGGATCACAATTAAGTTAATGCGAAGTATTTTTTGTGGGGGACAGTCCAGAATACTTCACTTCTCATTAGTAGAGACAAAACCATGCTTATGTGTTTTCTTACAAAATATTCTTGATTACAATTCTTTTCTGCTATCTTATTCCATAGGAATTAATGATCTCAAGTAGACAAAGATTAATGATAGCATCAGTCCCTGTTCATAATGCAGGGCAACCACAACAGATAAAGTGGTTTTGATGTATTTGTCCTTCAACTGATGTGAAATCATTTCATTGTGTAAAATGGTCTGACCAATAACCTCAATTTTGAATTACAGTGAATGTTTGTGGAGGAGTCTTTGACCAGGAGATCTGATCTGTAATCTGATCACCTGAGTTGCATTATCTCACACCAAGCCCTCAATATACACCTTGATCTCCCTGGAGCCACTTACTGTCACAAAATTACTTGCTGCCTATATGCCTTCCTGCACTTCTGCTTTCTGTGTGATAAAAATTAACGTGTTGACTTATTAATGTTGCTGTTTAGTGCTTGGGAAATCAGAGTAGAAGAGGCTAGTGTTAGCCTCCTTTAACCTGTAAACCACTGAATATGATATTTCCCCTCAGGTGCTCACTCTACAAACAAAAAAAAAAATAACACTACTTAGAGAAGTTGTGCTGCCTGGTAGGAAGAGATTTTTGTATTGTCTAATTGATAGGGAGTGAGCAGGGGGTGGGACAGCAGATCACCCTTTTGGCTTTGTAGGTGAATTTAGCATGAACAAATTTCTTTAATTTTCTAGTTTAATTAGCCTTAGTTTCATACTTCTAAAGGCAAATGACAATAAACTGAGTGAGCACACTTAGCCACTGGTGGTGTGTTACTGAACTGCTAGCACTACTCATCATCCAAACTAATTATAAATCCTGCTTGCCAGAAGACCATGGTTCCTAGGTCTGTGTCTATAAGCTTCCTTTCATGACTGCAGATGCACACTCTTAAGAGAGGAGGAAAGCCAGGGATTTGCTTTTGGGTTTACAGGCAAACTTGGGCCACTTTGGCCACAAGGATGGGAATGGTGGACAACATGTTTCCTTGGCAGCAGGAATAAGATGGGGAGAAAGTGCTCCACTGGTAAACTAGACATTTCTTTGAGATACCTGATTTTCCCAGTAGCTATAAACATAAAACATGGCTTAGAAGTTATGTTTTTATTTACTCTGACAACATTTTTGTAATGAAACTGGCATGCTTAGGGTGAGTCCTCTGCATGCACTGAGAGCTATGCACTTACATTCCACTGTATAAAGACAGGTATTCTGGACTATGTGACAGTAAAGACTGTAGAGTCCTGTAGCTGGGATGACTTGTTTTACGGTTGCTTGCTGCTGTATCAACACTTTCAGTTTAGAAGAGAGGTGCAGACAGTTAAGACAGCAAAGTTAAGTGTGTGAAAATTCAGTCTTGTACCCTCACTTTGGGATTTAAAATGTTGGGGTTTTTTTTGCTTCAGGTGCATTCTTCTGAGCTCTGGAAAAGCAGTAATTCTGAAAAATCATTAAGATGCAAAGTAGAAATTAGTTGCTTGCAGCAGTCACATACATTGGTATGCTGTCACATATACTGGTATAGGCAGAACTGTCATCTTTATTTGTTGTCCATTCCTCATACAGTCTTCTTGCCTGCCTTTTGCTTGGTCATTCAGGTAGAGCATATCTGATACTCCCATTCTTCATTGCACTGCAAGCTCACTTGGCAACATGCTAAGACCTTACTGTGCCTTGGCTAAAAGATAAGTACAAAGGCATTCAAGAAGGTTCTGGCATAATTGATAGTACAGGCTTGGGAGCACAGTGAAATGTCTGTTGGGTTCTAAGTCCTTAAATTATGATCTGGGTGTGGAAAATGTATCCTAAGCCATGTAATGATTTAGTGCAAATCAAAGGCTGTTAGAGACCTTTGGAAAGGCCTTTCCTTTGAATATGTAATTAGATTTTGACAGATGGTGTGCGATAAAAGAGAAACAGGCTATCTTCAGGGTGTTCTGTGCTTCCTCTGCTGATAGTGCTGAATTTCAGGTGATTTCAGGCTATGTGAGTGAAGATTGCTTTCACAGCCATGGGAGTATGATTATGTAGCTTTCATTTAAGAAGCTGGTGAGAAAAACATACACAAGCTTGAATTTCTCTGTGTAATCTATTTGCCAACTTGACGAGGTAGAAAGGAGGTCAGACTTTGCTTGAGAAACTAATGTCAGTGACTGAGTAAAAGAAAAGTGATTAGGAAAGGTTTAAAAAAGAAGAAAAGCTATCATCTGAAGGGTGGAGCTCATGGTGAAATTAGATGTGAAGGCATGTCTTGTTCCCAGAAACAAATAAGGGAATGAGTGTCTTCAGCATGTCAGTGCTGCAAATGAGTTCTTTAATAATAGTATAATTGGAGTTTATTCATACAAATTTGATTTGGCACCTGCATGTGTGATATCTTACATGATGCATGTAATTTTTACCCTGTGCTTGTTGGTCAGGGTAGGTGTACTCACTTAGTAGAAAGATGTTCCATATACTGTGCATGCCTCGGTTTTATTGTGTTGTTCAAACCCTGTTTTGCAAAAGCTGACAAATATCTCCATGAGATTAAAAATAGAGGAAACTCACCAAGCATGTGACTGCTTAACAAACATGATATAATTCCATTTATCAGATAAGAAATATTCAAGAAGGATGTAATAGTTCAACGTTCACTGGCTTCTTTGAGATTCCTGTTTAGTGATATGTAGGGCCTACATATTTATATAATATTTCATAGTATTATGGAATGGTCTGGGTTGGAAGAAACCTTGAAGCTCATCTAGTTCCAATGACCCTCCCATGGTCAGGGGTACCTTTCCCTAGACCAGGTTGCTCAGAACTTCATCCAGACTGGTCTTGAACACTTTCAGCAATGGGGCATCACAACTTCTTTCATTTGTCAGTCTGCAGCATTTTTTTGTAGGTGAAGATCCTATGAATCCAGTTGTAGATGAATACTTAGCATATCTGAACTCTGGTCTCAAGCCAACCATGTAGAAAATTATGAATGTGAAGTATTGGCCACTTGTGAAAAGCATTTTGAAATTTGATTTGAGAGTAGAAAAAGTTCTTAGCTGGACAGGATTGTGTCATCACTCATGAAGATGAGGCAGAATCTCATTCTCTTCCCAAGCATAACATAATTACTTCTGTACAGTCTCTGTACTAAGTCACCCCAAGCTGTTTTCTCTTGCCTTCTTCTGCCCTTTCCCGACTTTTGCTTCATGATCTTCTATAATACAGTCAGGCTTTTTTTCCCACTTCACATGCTGACATTTAGATGCTAATATTACTTTCCAAAAATAGTCTCCCAGAAGCTTTCAAGAGCAAGGATTACATTTTGATCTATGTTGGTAAAGTCACATGCACATTTAGAGTGCTGGTATCAGTAACAGTCCAGAATGAAAAGGAATTTAAGTTTTTTCTTTTCTTGCTCAAACTGCTGTGAAGTATGTGTTCCTGCAAGACAGAGGGGCTTTTTTGTGTGTTTGTTTTGTCTCAGTGTAAACAGCATATTCCTTCTATGTCTTTAGACTGTGCTGTTAAGATTCTTGCCATGTCTGCTTTTACTCAAGCATGCATGTACCTTTGGAAAGTAGTCTTTAACGAGTCATGATCATAATTTTTTCATCAGCTTCAGTATCTGTTTATCCTTCACGAAGAATGTACTTACGAAGAAATTAAAAATTGAACTATAATTAGAGGAAACACTAAATAAGGGATTTATTTTTTGTAGTCCAGGAGGAGTTACCCTAAGGCTTCAGTCATGTTGCTGAAAGGAAATTGAATTTCCTTCTAGATTCCTTTTGGTCTTCCTTCAGGACCCTGAAAGTGCTGCATAGGTTCCCAAACTGACTCATTAATAGTTTATTTTGGTCTGGCTGGTCTGATCCATTTCTCTGAACTTATGCTAGTGTGTTTATACAACAGGCATTGCAATTGAGTTAAATTCTTAGCTTTTCCCTTTCTTTTCAGTGGGAAAAACACCCTTACTACAACCTAACAGTGAAAGTCCTCCGAGCCAAAAACATCAAGGGTACAGATCTGTGTAAGTATTTAGTCAAGGTATAAAATAGGTTGGTTGTTTGGTGCATAACTCTAATACAGGTAGCATTGTTAAGGGAACTTCTTACCTTCACATACAATATTGCCTTTATGTCTGAACAAAAGCCTCTCCTGTAAAGTATTATGTATACTTTAGAATCTTGGTGTAAGGCCAAACTGCAGATTAAGCCTGCTGCTTTGCAGAACAAGATCAAGTCCTGAAAATGTTTTGCTCCCTTGCTCCTTTACCTGTTCTACTGTGGCCTGTTTGGTATTCTGTTCTCTGGATTCTGTCCTCTGGTCATGGCAAGTTTTGCTCTTGCTGAACATTCTTCTTGAACCTGGAAGTTGAAGTCTTCAATTCTAGCTTCCACATGTTTATTTTCTTAGTTGTAGTAGTGCTTTATTTCACGTACCCGCTATTTGCCCCTGAAGCCTTTAAAGAAGTAGGTGGATGACTGATTCCAAGACAAAATCCTTTTTATTTGTTCCCATTTTTGATAGCATGGTATTTCCTTCCTTTTACATATCTGTGGAAAAATCTCAGGGATGTTTGGGGTGTTTGGATCTTCAAAACTCATGTGAGATTTAATTACTTCAGATTTAATCCGGTGAGGTAGTGTCTTAAGTGTATATCTGGCATCCAACACTGAACTACTTGGAATGGTAAATAGCTGTTCAAGGAATGAAAAACTCTGCTGAGAGGCTGAGGGATAGATTCATGCTATGAAGGGTTCTTTTTTTTATAGCCTATCTATTCAGAGAGAAGAATTGTTCCCATACTTGCATTGTTGAAGGGGTCGTAACTGATGGAAAGAAGGACTCTGAGACAATAAGTTATTTTTGGGGAATGGAAACAGACAGCTCAGCTCCTGGACAGACTAAATGAAGGTATAGCATATAGTGGTGGATGTTGTCTACTAGGACTTTAGTGGGGCTTTTGACACCTTCTGCCATAAGATTCTCCTAGAGAAGCTGATGAAGTATGGACTGGATGAGCAGACAAAGAGCTGGACTGAAAACTGACTGAATGGCATTGCTCAGACGGTCGTGGTCAGTGGTAAAAAGTCTAGTTGGAAACCAGTAACTGGTGGTGTAACCTAAGGATCAGTTCTGGGTCCCATTATTGTTCAGTGTCTTCGTTAATAACCTGGATGTGACAGAGTGTACCATTGCAAGTTTGCTGATGTTATAAAACTGGGAAGAGTGACTGGTACACCACGGAGTCATGCTGCTGTCCAGGGGGCCTTGACCAGCTGGGTAGACAAGAACCCCATGCAGTTCAACAAAAAAAGTCCCCCTTGGGGAGGAACATTCCTGTTCAGCAGTGTATGCTGGCAGAAGATTAGCTGGAAAACAGCTTTGCTAAAAAGGACTGGTGTGTTGGTGGAGAGCAAGCTGACTATAAGCCAGCAACATGCTCTTGCTGCAGGGGAGGCTGGTGGTATCCTGGACTGCACTAACAGGAGCGTTGCCAACAGGGCAAACAAGACAATCCTTCCCCTCTACTCATCACTGGTGAGGCTGCATTAGGAATATGGTGTCTAGATCTGGACTTTCCACTGTGAGAGATACTGGAGCTACTGAAGAAAGTGTAGTGAAGGGCCACTAAGACTGTCAAATAACTGGAGCATCCCTCATTTGAGAGAAGGCTGAACAATCTGGGATTACATGGGGGCACAACAGAAGTTGCACGGGGATATCATTGATGTGTACAAGTATTTGAAAGGTGTTAAGAGGATGGAGCCAGCCACTTTTCAGTGGTGCCCCATGCTGAGATAAGAGGCAACAGGCCTAGTATCAGCAGTAATATTTTTTTTTTTTTTAAAACTTGACCTTTCTCATTTTAAGTAATAGACCCTTTTATTAAGGGCTTTATGATTTGGATGAATGAGAGAGAAAAAAACCCCCAAACCTAATATTGAATTTGCTGCTGTTTAGGGACATGTATTTCATTGAAGGCTTTTACTTTAGAAGTCTAGCTTTAAATTTGCACTTTTCTATGATGCAATGAGATCCAGAAAATGAGTAGCTCATGGGAAAGAGTATGCTTGATTAAAGTTGTTCTGTCTCTTCACTCTCTGCTCTAGTGTCCAAGGCAGACTGCTATGTGGAACTAAAGCTGCCCACTGCATCTCCCATAGTCTCCCGAACTCAGGTTGTTGACAACTCAGATAACCCAGAATGGAATGAAACTTTCCAATATCGAATCCATAGTGCTGTGAAGGTAAGGAGTGCACTTTGTGGAGCTGGTTGGACTACTTGCATTTATACCCTAGCTTGCTTTTGATACTTCATTCAAAACCAAGGGTTTTGTATTACCCTCAAAACCAGTGTTGCTTACAAGGTGTCAGTTGTCTTTGGTGGTACAAAAAGGTGTACTGTGCATGTCCAGTAATAACCACAGCAGTTTGTAACTGCAGTGTCATGTAAATTGCAGCTAGAATTTTCTGTGAACATCCTTGTGCAACTCAAAAAGGAGAAATTATGGCACTATCAGGTAGAGCAAGAAAATTCCTTGATAAAGCAATTTTCTATTTGATATTTGATTCTACTTCCACAGTGTAGCTCACTTTCTGAGTGAGGATAATGGGGACTAAATTTCTACTCACTGCCACTTAGTTCGTTCAGTCAAGTTTTGCCATCAGTTCCTATGATCAAGAAAAATAAAATTCAAACTCTTGGATAGAGACAGTACATTCATCTGCCGTCTGTGCAAGACCTAATAGAGTATTGAACAGTCTTCAGATTGTCAACATTAATTCTCAAAGTAGATACTAATGGTAGAAGGAAGAAACTGGTACTTTGAAAGGTCAGTTTTAGTATACTACTATTGTTTGAGTAACATCCTAGGTTTGGAATGGTGTGCTTATTACCAAGAAACTGTCCTCCTCACTGGAGTACCTTTTCACAACAGTTGGTGACAAATGTGAAATGATAATTGACTTAAATGGCAAGAAAACTGAAAGCTAAGCTTTAGAGCGTGAGCTCTCTCTTCCTCTGCACACTTATGAGACCTCAGTCTGGTTACTGCTGCAAGACTATGCAGGCACAGTTCTAATTCAGACTTGTCTCCTTGAAAACTAGTTGCTGCAGTGCCATTTTTTTTTTTTAATGCCATATTTATTCATTGTGTCTGTTTCAGTTAGTTTCTGTTGAATTTACCAGCTCTGAGACAGGTGCTGAGCAGGAGGTGATCAGTCCCATTAACATCCTGGACTGCATTGTGCTGAAAGAGTGGGAAACGCTATTGCTTCCTCATGCAAATCTGTGCCTGAAACTGGTGGAGAGTACTGTCACATGCATTCAGCCTGAGTCGTCTTCTAGTTGGGAAGCTCAGAAAATATTTTAGCTAAACACTGTCAGTTAGGAGTTTTTTTCCCTTAACTGTGCTGTGAACCCTGCTGAAAATAATGAATTTTCTTCAGGAATGGGAAAGGAGAAGGGTGTTGTTTAATGTACAGGGTGTTTGTTTTATACAGCTACCCAGGTTTGTTGAAGTGTTTGACCCTTGATCTTAGGCTGTTTGTTTCTGTTTGGTTTTAGAACATTCTGGAATTGACCCTCTATGATAAGGATGTCCTTGTCAGTGATGAGCTCACGTCTATTGTCTTTGATGTAGGCGGCGTGAAGCTGGGTCAGCCCCTTGTGCACACCTTCACGTTGAACCCTGAGGTTAGTCCCTGGCTCAGCTGTGAATCGCTGCAGCTCACTACTACAGAAATCTGGCAGTATGTGCTGGTTGATTTATGTGTGGTGTAGGAGCCAGAAAGAAAAAATTAATCAACAGGTGATAACAGCATATATGGTTTTACTGTCAATCGGTATGTTTCTAAAACCCCTAGTGATTTCGTGTGTATTTTCTCTGCAGTCTTTGAGACGTCCTAGCTAAATAAAACTTGGGATTACTGCTGTCTTTCTGGAGATGTTAAAACATGTTTAAAGGGAATTGATTTTTCCACAGAACTTAGAGGAACTTAAACTGGTTTTAAAATCAAAGACATTTGCAGCCGGTAGTCATTGTGGGGACTGCAGGCTGTCCCATTTAATTTGGCATAATCAATTTGCAGAATAGATGTTTATTGCTGCAAAGATTAGCTATATATCTAATAAGTCAAAAGCCTAAAAAAAGCTTATTTTCTCTGAATTACACTCAGTACATTTAACCTCTGCTTCATGTGGGTGTCATTGGTGTGCTTCAGCTGCCTCAAACCCTGTGAATCTGTTTTTGAACTTACAACAAGAGAGCCAGTTTTACATAGGTAAAGCCACATCACCAGTCTGATCTATTTTGTAAATACCTCACACATATTGCTACAGTAGGTCTGGATTAAAGGTGAGCTAATGAGTTGTTTTCCTGAGAAACTGGCCTTCAGTATTGTTGGTGTGGTCAGAAGCAGGTTAACTGGTGTGCAGGTCGCAGGAAGGTGTTGGGCAGTGTCACGGGCACTTCAAATGATGTGTGATCGTGGAAAGAAGGTTAGTAACTCTCTTGTTTCCACTATCCATTTGCTAAACACTTAAGTCATCTCGATCCGTAATTGTGGAACTGGAAATTTCAACTTTAGTAAAGAAAATTACCCAAATTGGCTTCTACTTGGTCGTTTTAAAAGTTGCATTAAGTCTGGTATCAAACATTTACTGTGTGCTATGGTAGGAGTAAAGATGGCTGAATCAAAGTCTGTAGGAGACAAAGACAGCAATGAGCTAAGGATACAAGCTGCTGAAATAAATGGGAGGAAGCACAAAGCCTCATGTAGAAGCTGTTGGCAGAGATGGTGCTACAGTGATACTTGAGCCAGGGGAGGGATTTTTTTTCCTCATTAGCAGAGTAATGGATCTCACTTGTGTGCACTTGTGTCTTTAAACATAGGTGTCTCTGATCATGTAGGATATGTTCAGGAGGAGAGGAGTTTTTAAGCAACAACTAAAGGCATAAATTTAAACATTTCAAAATTTAATGGGAACTTTTATAAAAGCAGTTACTTTAGCAGAAAGTTACTATAAGAATGTAACAAGAAGAAAGCTGAATCTCTTGGAAAAATGCCTCATAATTCGATATTCAATATTAAGTGTCCAACTTTTATTTTCAAAGGCTAATGAAAAGCTGGATGTAGAGTTTTACTTGGAAAAATGGTGAGTCTTACCTGAAGAGCTGAATGAAATTGTGCTCTGCATATGCTGTCTTAGTTACTTTTTTGGTGCAGGGACAGTCTTGCCCATAAAAAGGCTGATCGTTATAGTTCCCTGTGCTGTTTGAATTGATTCATTAGTGGCTGAACACAAATATCCTGAATGTTGCATTCACCAAAATTTTTGTGGTACCAAAAAAAGAACTGAAATTTTGCTGGACTTCATGGGAAGTAAATGAACACTTTGTGGATTAGTAACTTGGGAGTGGAAAACTTTCATATTTCACCATACAAAATACACAAATGAGTATTTTACCTATCTGACAGTCTATCTTAGCTCAGCTTTCCTCTAGGTTATGAAAATAATTGAGATGGAGAGACCTTATAGCACATGCTTGTAGTTGCAGACAATTGCTATTTCCCAACCACCATTGTTCTGTGAAGGGAAATAGGGAAATAGACTTGGGGTTTGCATAGATCTCCCACAATGAGGGCTTTCTTACCCCACTGTTTATTCAAGCAGATAGTTTGTAAAGTAGGATGACACAAATTAAAAACAGAACTCATTTGCATTAAATCTCTTGCTTTCACAGCTCAGATGCCCCTACAGAGGTATTGACCAATGGAGTCCTTGTGGTGAGTACATGAAGTCAGAATTATATATATTGTGATTTACTCCTGATGGTAAGTTTTTAGTTGCAAGAGGACAAGAACTGTTCGGTGTTCTGCTCCTGCATCCAAATAGCTTCTACTCTCTCCAGCATCTGCCTCTCTTTTTTCAATTTGTTGATTTAAAAATCTTTCTCAATTTTTAAAACTTGATACTAATTCACAGAAAGGTGTGGTTTGTGGGTTTTGTTGTTGAGGGGTTTTTTTCTTTTTTTTTTTTTTTTTTTTTTTTTTTTGTTTGGGGGTTTTTTTTTTTTTTTTTTTTTTTTTTTTGGTTGGTTAGGTGTTTTTTTTGCCTTTTTTTTTTTTTTTTTCCTGGTGGGGCTGCTTAAAATGTAAACAAAAAATGTCTTTAGGACGCAAATGAGTCTAGAAGATGGTATTGTGTTTTCTAGCCTAGATACTGACCAGGTATTGTCCCTCTCTTAACACATATTACTTGTAAGCTTTTATGAATGCCATTACAAAGTTAGATGATGCCTCCCTGTTCTCTTGAGTTAATTAACCTAAGAAAATTGGTGTGTTATACATTAAAAATACATGTGTTTCTACCTCTTTTCTCCCTCCAAAGAAAAGGGACTGGTGTCATGGTTTTTGTAAGGAGAAAAGGATCATGATTGAAATGTAGAGTTTTAACTTTTTTTTTCCTGAAAAATTGGTAGTATTTAACAGCACAGTTCTGCAAACTATTTCACAGGAGAGAAACGTTTGTGTTCCAATTTCCCTTAGCAAATCAGACTTGCATACAAGCAGTGGAGTAGTTTGTTATTCCTTAAGGTAATTGTGGCCAATAAAGTATCTTGTCTACTGTCCTAGAGGGGAAGGTGATGATTGAAAGGTATGAGAAACTAAATTTCTTGAGGACATGGACAGGATGGGAGAGAAAGTCCTGCCAGAGTTTGTGAATTGCTTGCTTGGATCTGAACAGGTTCTGAATAGGCACTTGCACATGCATTTAAAAAAGGTAAAAACCAGAAAAACCCCAGGTGTTGACAACTTGCAACTATGAAGTAGTGCTTGTCAAGAAAACCCCAGTAACTGGAATAGGAAGGGTGCTTTACATTCTGAAACCAGAGCAAATAGTCTTGTCCTAGTAATACAAAACTTGGTCTTTATTTGAAATAACAATACAATCCTTAATGCTTTTTTTAAAATACAGCTTGTATCTGTAATTCTACACCTAATATGGTAGGTGGCTTAAACTTCAACAAAGAAGTGAACTAAAAATTGTTCTAAACTAAAACAGAGCTGGTTTCTTCTTTTCATAGGTTCGTCCTTGCTTGTCTCTGCAAGGCACGATCAACAAAGAGGAAAACACAAAAGAGAAACAGCAAGGTGGGGATATCTGTAGAGTTTAAGTCATCACTACTTTTCAACATATTTACTCCTTGGTAGAGAGGGGACTTGATTCTCTGTCTTTAAGGTGCATTTTAATTTACTGACTATAAAACTGACTTTTTAAAGTCAGTTTTGCTTTTATTTTTAATAACAACATTGGGTCACTTTTACGGAGTGCCGCACAATAGAGTTTTTGCTTGTGTTTTCATGGTCTCAACTACTCTTGACAAGTACCTGATTTTCAGCACTTATTTAAATGACTCCTGTGGTCTAAACTTCTTTTTCCAATGCACAGGATGCTGTGAAGTTAAGGTGTCTGTTCCAGGAGCGTATCAAAAGCAATTGTGTATTCCTTGGGCACCAGATAAAGAGAAGGATTATGGAACATCATTTGTTTTTCATGTGGATAAAGAAATGTGTCCACAGCTGCAAGTGGAACTGCATCAAACCATGTCTGTTCTACAGGTAAGCATCCATTCTGACTGCTACAAAGTTTACAACCCTCTTTTTAATAAATACACTCCAAGTTGGTGCCCTAATTTCCATGAAAAGGTCCTTCAATATAAATTGAATGGCCTTGATTTTATCATCAGAAGGCCAGAAACTTCTTCAGATGTTCAGGGATGTCAGTTTGCAGTTTTCATTCAGGTACCTGTGGATGTCAAAAGCTTGTATTAAAAGGAACTCTCTTCTGAAGTAAAATATTTTCAT
>VXAU01004626.1:672883-738115 GCA_013399695.1 Formicarius rufipectus | reverse complement strand
CCAGAGAGGTGGTGGATTCACCATCCCTGGAGGTTTTTAAACTGAGATTGGACATGGCACTGAGTGTCATGATCTAGTAAACAGACTGGAGTTGGACCAAGGATTGGACTCAATGGTCTCGGAGGTCTTTTCCAACCCAATTGATTCTATGATTCTTTATTTCTTAAATTTTGAGGAAAGTGTGTGTGTGTTTTGGAACACAAAACATTGACATTTCAGAATGTATATACTTTCTTTAGCTGAACTCTTGAATCTTGCATTTTGGGCTTGGAATTGTAATGGGAAAGTCTGTTTTAGAATGTTTAAATTCAGAATGTCTAAACCACAGGAATAGCTTCCTAATTGCTTATTTGAGAACACTGTTACATGTGCATAGCCTGATACCTTGCTTGGTTGTATTTGGCTGCTATTTATAAAAATAATTGTCTGTTTTGTTCTTATACATATATTGTATGAAAGTAAATGTGTGATAATATACATAACAATTTCAGAAGTGACTGTCCCTAACTGACCCGGCTTTGTTTTATAGTAAACAATGTATTTCCATTACAAAATAGAGACAGGAGTTCTGCTTGAAATCAAACCTGAAATTGCTTTTAAAGTAAATAGAAATAGTGATTTTTTTTCTCTTATTTTTTTGAGTGAGACTCTAATGGGATTAATTCTATAATTTACTGGCAATGAAAACTCTGTGGTTGTGACTCCTGAGTTTGCTGTCTGTAGGTCCCAGTCATAGCGGTGCTGGGCTCTGGAGGTGGGATGAGAGCACTGACATCGTTTTATGGCAGTCTTGCTGGTCTTCAGCAGCTGGGCCTTTTGGATGCTGCAACATACCTGTGTGGGATTTCTGGATCTACTTGGTAAGCTGTATGTAGTGTTGAATCCAGAAGCTTAGTGTTGATGCAAAATAAGGCCAAAACTGCATTTGTGCCATCTGTAGACAGACAGCATAGTCAAATATTTTACCAGTTTTCACCTGTGAGACTCCTGAAGCATCTAAGTGATGCATTATCACGTCCAGCTCATACAGCTACTTGTTAAACTGATGAATCTGCTGCTTGTGCAAGTCTGACAGTTGAGTATAGTGTGAATAAAACTGCTTAGAGCACTGACTTAAAATACCTTCCTTACTTCCCTACTCTTGCCAAGAGGATAATTGAGGTGGTGCAAGTCACTGGAAACATGTCCATGCAGACCACTGTGTCATCACCTTCCAAAATGACAGAGCACTGTCCTGCCTTTTGGTGGACGTGAGCAATGTACTGAAATGTTAGACATGGCTAGATTGTTCCAGTAGCTCAGCTCCTAGAGTTTGTGATGAAGTAATCCCTTTTAAGTGTGCTGTTTTTTTTGAAATGATTTCACTGGGGAGTTGTGCAACTTGACAGTGTAACCCTCCCTTCCAGACCTTTGTGTGTTAAATTAACTCCTATGTACTTAGTTCTCATCCACTGACCTTGGGATCTTTTGCTTCAGAGGCACTTCCATAGAAATGTGGACATCTATTTATATGGATAGCCAGCAGTCCAAGTGAGTTTCTTCTTTAATCAGACCTGTGTTCTGATGAAAGCTATGGCCTCTATTGCTGCATGCAAAAGCATCCTTGCCGTCAGCCAGTCTATCATGGTTTTTGTGGTCTGGAGTTGACACAGGTTTATGAACTGGTTTCTGTGTGCTAGCATATGCTGGTTGGAACATCCTTGGAAGGCAGGTTAGCAAACAGGACAAAGTTGTCCTGTAGGTGTCAGGGTTTCCAGCACATTTTAGAGTTCAGAGAACCTTTGTTTGTGGACTCTTTACTCTTCACTAAGTTTTGTCTTTTAGCTAGACTTCTCAAGTGCTGCAGCACTAATTATTGCTAGCTAAAATTATTCTTTACAGAAGGGTCTCTATTATTGATGTCATTAATATAAGCATTTTCAGGTGTTTATCAACACTGTACCAAGATCCTGACTGGTCACAGAAAGACCTTCAAGATCCAATCAGAAGAGCTCAGAGTATTGTGTCCAGCAGCAAAGCAGGGGCATTTTCTCCAGAACAACTGAAATACTATTTCCAGGAACTGAATGCAATGGAGATTAGCGGACGCAAAGTTTCCTTTACAGATTTGTGGGGCCTTATTGTGGAGTATTTCCTACAACAGAAGGTACAAGAGTGTGTTTGGATGTATGCTGCTTTTTGTCTTCCAGGTGGAAACTCCATCTACCCATGTATTCAGTGTCAAGAAACCAGTTACTCTCCACTTTTTTGAGCTGTTCTGGCATAGACAGTGTTGTGGAATAAAAGTAGTATCTTATTTAATGAAGAATTTTGAATTTATATAGATCAGTGCTACAGAAAAATGCAGTGTTTATTTGGAATGACTGTTATTAAATTAATGGCTTTTGTACTGGGCAGGTTAAGCCTGACAGAATGATGTTGGTTTTGCAGAATGGCATTACTGTACAGTATTTTCTATATAAATTGTATTGGAAATCAGAGAGATAACGAATTATTAATAACAGTAAACATTCTAAATATGCAACTGCAGAAATATTTTGACCAAGTCTAGCCATATACCTGGGCAGTGGGGGGAAAAGAGACTTTAAATTAGTGATGTTGTTCATCAGATACGCTAAACCAGAGCTTCCAATTATCAAAGTATGGATACAGAACTTAACTAAGTGTACTTCTCCTTCCTTGCTTGTAACCAGCAAGACTCATCAAAGCTGTCTGATCAGCAAGAAGCAGTGAAATGGGCCCAGAACCCTTATCCCATCTATGCAGCTGTCAATGTGAGACCCAATGTGAGCAGTGATGACTTTGCAGGTATATGGAAACTTATTTTTGTTTGCTGAAATAATAAATTCCTTTCACCTATCCAGCTCCTTGGGTGGTGAGCAGCTGACAACAGGAAATGTGACACAGGCAGCAGCTGGTAGTGCAAGAGGCAATAGGATATTGACTGGCAGAGTGTTATCCTAATAATGATTGTCTTCATCATGGCTAAAATGGGGAAATAAAATTCAACACTGCTGGTGACTCCACATGTTTTGCTAGAAACTGTCTGAAACTTTCAGGAGCTGTGAAGATTCATACAATACATGTGTCGGTGTCTCTATCAGAGAATTGGTGTCCTTGGTAATTAAGTGACCACTTTCTTTTAAAGTCTCAGATAAAGAAATAATCTGTGTAAGATTCACGTAAAATGATGGATTGGCCACCTTGTGACATGATCAAAAGTGTGGGTTTTAGCAGCCTGAGTTCTTACAGTAAAAAAATGAAGGCCAGTCCTTTACTGGAACTTTAAACATGATGCAACAAGTGGGGATAGATACAGTGAGACAGGAACACAAATGCTTGTGTCCATGTGCATAGCAATATGGGACTTTTTGGTTTGTTTTATTCTGGAGGAGCATGTGTGTATGGCAATGAATTTGATTTGATCAAGCTTGCCAGAGTTCAAGAAGCATTTGGATAATGCTTTCAGGCACATGCTGTGTTTTTTCAGGTTCTGTGCAGGGCCAGGAGTTGGACTCAGTGATCTGTCTGGTGACCTTTCAGCTATTTGTGGAAATCTTTCAAGCACAAAGGGACACTGATAGGCAGACAAAGAAGTCTGACACAGTGGGTCAATAGAGTTCTCAAGTCAGTACTGTAGTAGTTTCTGAGAGACAGTACCTAATGTGAAGAAAAGCTGAGAAAAATGAAATAGCTTTCATTTGGGATGGAAAAGGGAGCCATCAAAATGGTTTAAAATAAAAGTAAAATAGGCAGCTTGTTTCCTTAGTGACAAACTAAACATGGAGCAAGATGGGATGAAAGCCTGTACAAGAATTTTTGTAAATAATATGTAGATAGAGGCTTACTTAGAAGAGGGACAGGGAAATCCATAGTGATCACGAAAAGTGGAGGAAAACTCCCTTCTGTCTCCCTTGTGTGAACAGATATCAAATAAATACTTTCCACTTACGTTTCCTCTGAGTTGAGTAAATATCCTGCTGGCTTGTTCTTAGAATGGTGTGAGTTCACTCCCTATGAAGTTGGATTTCGCAAATATGGAGCTTTTGTCCGAACAGAGGACTTTGACAGTGAGTTCTTCATGGGACGGCTTGTCCAGAAACATCCAGAGCCTAGGATTTGTTTTCTACAAGGTATAATCTTATGATAATGATTAAAATGAGGAGATAGAAAGGAACTATCTACTGCTTTTGGGACTCATGAACTCAAGTCCATACCTTTTTGTCACTTCCTAAAGAACTTAAAAAAATGCCAAGTCTTCCTCCAGTGTTTTAGGTGTTGGTTCATTGTATTACAGTCTGATATACTGAGTCTGCAAGATGAATCTATTATACTGCCTTTCAAATATGTCTACTGTAGGTCTTTGTTTTCCATTGTTTCCATTGTCTTTTCCATGTTTTTCTCTAGGAAAAATTTCTTCATTATATTATTTCATCAGCATTTGTCACATGATTAACTCAAAAGTTAGAAGAGTAGGGGTCAAGTGACAGCCCTCTCCCATGACAAATGGCAGCTGAATTTTTATAAGCCTTTTGGTTACACCGTGAAAAGCATTTTGAGAACTAAATTCTTCCACATTTCTCCTCCAGGAATGTGGGGCAGTGCTTTTGCTGCAAGCTTGGATGATATCTGCCTGAAGGTGGTTGGTATAGGACTGAGATTTCTAGATCATTTCAAAGATGTTATCAAAGTTGTAGGTAAGAACATACATGAAAATAGCTGGATTTTTCAAAAGATTTCTAGTTTTGAAATGATCACAAATAATATGTACTGTGTATAGTAAAGACAGCACTTCTACTTTTTTAGTACATTTTCTCTTCCTTTTTTAAAAAAAATATGTCTTTGATTATAAATTTGAGCTAGTTCTGGAAGCTATCTTAAACACGTATTTGTAGTGCCAGAGTCTTAATTGCAAGAAGAGGAGGAGTACAAACTGGACTGCTAAGCAGGAGGTGGAAAATAGACTTTCAGTTTCCCCATTGGCCTACGTTTGTAATTTTGAATAAGGTGTTTGCATATCTATGCATTGATCTCCATTTGTACATTGCCCCCCCCAGCAGTGAAAAGGAAGTGTTTTAGAGGCTGCAAGTTGTTCATGTGCATAGTTATAGACTTAGAGCAACTAGTGGAAGAAGAGATTTTTTTTTGTCTCTGCCTCTGCAACCCTAGTTTGCCCCACACACAACCCTTTTTGTTTTTATGTAGCTGTAAATGCTACTGTGGTTGACTGATATTGTTTTATGTAATAGAAGTGGTTGTCACTTGGTAACAGGGGTTTCTTTGTGTGGGTTTGAAATTAATATAGGCAATGATTTATGAGTAATGCTATTCTCATTAAATGGCTAGTAAATCATCCAGCTATGGAATATGCAACTCATTTAAATTTCATTACAATACTCTTATTGGAGGAAAAATTCAGCCTTAGGTCAACTGGTTAAATATTTTAGAAAAATGTTTGATTGAAATATTGGAGCTGGACAAGCATTTTTGTGTTCTGCATCCTTCTGTGACTTGTGCAGATGACTGCCGAAGATTGCATTTCCAAGACCCAACACGACTGAAGACTCGCTTGGTTATACCCGGGGGCCCCTTGTTACAAGTTTTTCAGGATTTCTTCAAGTCGCGGGTCACATGTGGAGAAACATTCAACTTCATGAAAGGATTGTATCTTCATAAAGATTATGTTAACATCAAGAAATTTGTGACTTGGAGAGGTAAATGAGTCTGTATGTATCTGGGATATTAGATAGTGTGTTAATACTTTGTGATAGTCAATGTCACAGAACAATAAGTGAGTTTGACTTTGTTCCACTGAACTCAGGGAGGATAGCCCTTCTTACACCATAGCAAAAAATTTGATCCATTATGTTTGTTCTCTCATATGAGTCAAGCTCATCATCAGACTTCACAGGGCAATCTCAGATGAAGGTTGGAATGTCTTTTTTTCATCTTATAAGTCTATCATAAGCTTTATTTGTTGCTTATGTTGAGAGTTATGTAATGAATCAATGTGGTCACTTGTGTTACTTGGAATGTCTTACAGGTACTCATCTGGATGCATTTCCCAACCAGCTGACCCCCATGGAAGAGAGCTTGTATTTAGTGGATGGAGGCTTTTCTATCAACTCTCCCTTTCCTTTGGTACTTCAACCAGAGAGGGATGTGGATGTTATCTTGTCATTCAATTTTTCCTGGGAAGCTCCATTTGAGGTGAGTCTAATTACATGATCATAAAAGCACAGAATTGTATTCATAATGGCAGCAGATCAGTTGATGTTGAATACACACACTAATTAATGAATGAATTAAAATAAATCCTTATGTCTTTCATGGAATCACTGCATAGCCTGGACTGGAAAGGACCTTAAAGATCCTCTAGCTCCACCCCCTTTGCCATGGGCAGTGTTACTTTCCATTGGCCAGGTTGCTTAAAGCCCCATCCAACCTGGTCTTGAACACCTTCAAGGGATGATGAGTCTGCAACCTCTCTGGGCAACCAGTTCCAGTGCCTCACCACCCTCTGAGTAAAGAATTTCTTCGTAATATCTAGACCTACTAATTCTTTCAGTTTAAAACCATTTCTCCTTGTGTTATGATTACATACCCTGTGAAAAGTCCCTTTCCAGCCTTCTTGTAAGCCCCCTTTAGTATTGGAAGGTGCTGTAAGGTCTCCTCAGATCTTTCTCTTCTCCAAGTTGAACAGCCCCAACTCTCTCAGCCTGTCTTCATAGGGAAAAACATTTCAAACATTATTTTGCTATGCTTTTTCCAATGAAGGTCATGAAGAGATAGAAAGCTGACAACTGTAATAAGATTCAAAATTTTTCAGAGGCCTAAATAGGCTCTTATGTAAAATAAGAGTATTTGTTTGGCTCATAAGATACTTGTAGCAAATCATAAAATTCAGCTGCAAACCACTGATATTTGGTGCTAGTTCTCAGTTCTGGTCTTCATTCTTCTGTGTCACCAGCCAAATAAATTGTTTCTGCTGGTTTGAAACTGAGTTTGTCACTTTTTTTTCCCCTTTGATTGGTTGGTTTGTTTGTTGGTTTTTGGTTTTTGGTTTTTGTTTTTTTTTTTTAAAGTCTCCCTCTGAAGTTTCTAGTTAGATGATCTTAAGAGGTGTTGCTGGTATTCTATTGCAATTATTTTTGTCCTTTGACAATAGGTTTTAGAGCTGACTCAGAAATATTGTGAAGAGCAGGAAATTCCTTTTCCAAAAATCAAATTTAGTGAGGAAGATGAAAAGAAACCCAAAGAATGTTACTTGTTTGTGGATGATAATAATCCAAAGGCTCCAATTGTACTCCATTTCCCGTTAGTGAATGACACCTTCCAGAAATACAAGGCTCCAGGTAAGGGAACTGTATCTTAAACAGCTCTTCTAACAGTCTTTTGGGTGTGTTGATGGGGAAATTTCAGTGGGCTCTGTATTTCTCTTTTCATTCTTCTTAGTATTGCCCTGTAATTAAGTTGTTACTTACATTTAGGGTGGAATCAGTTTCCACTAGTTTTTTGGGAGGGAGAGTGGGAGAAGAGGCTGAGAAAAAGTAAAATCTAAAGGCTGGAAGAATCAAAATTAGGCTACATTTTTGTTTCTTTCTGAACTTTTCTGCCTTGATGCCTGATTCTGTTACTTCTAGTTACTCTGAGAAGACTATTAATCAGGTTAAATAAGGAGTTAATTTGTTTACTAAATAGAAATACACCACTAAGCAACAAAGTGTTGGGGACCAATGTGTATGTCAGATCCTGTAACTCAGTGTTAAGTGGTCTGTGCTCTTGTAGTGTGAGATCTAGGGATAAGTGATCCTTTCTCCATTTAATGTGACTCACGTAGGCTGTAAGGTCCACCTCAGTCTGTCAAGCAAGAGCACTGGAATGAGACAGGCAAAAGTCAATGTCCTTTTTGTCCTGTGTGGGGAGGAAACAGCATCCTTAAGCTGTTGGAATATATAAAAAATAACATGTAGAACTGATGCAGGCAAGGGGGATGTAAGGCATGCTGTTAATGCTATCTGTATTAATATTGTAATGATTGCCAGGCCCTGACTGCATTTCCTCAACAATAATGAAGGGTTTCAAAGTGTTAGGCTTGAATGTGACTCAAGGCTGTTATTTCTGTAACAGCAACAAGCAAAAGTCTTTTAAGCAAACTCCTTTAATATTCACCTTTCAAGATGGTATTTAAATTTAAGTGGCATGGTGCTAACAAAAAGAGTTACTATACTTTAAAGAGTTTATACTAACATTCTAAGATCAGTTGAACTCATGGTGTGTCTTTTATTCTAGTGTAGAACAATACTTCCAGAAAGAATTGAGCTTTATTTTTCCTGCTTTGAGCATGGTCATCATGGATGAGCTAAACAGTCTATCACAATGAAAATGTGTTTTAGTATTGTATTTTAGAGCCTGGTGGAAATAGGATAATAGCACTTTACCTTCAAGCTTTCAAATACTCTGGAAGGAGCTAAAATCTCTGTGGAGCAGCTTTGGGGAAAAAGTTAAGGTTCAACAGAATTATCTGTGATATCCTTCTAGCAGATTTGAACTAAAATGAGTCTACCACAGCTGGGGTGTTTTTTTGTTTTTTTTTTTTTTTCCCCCTCCTTTCTTGCTGCAGGAGTTGAACGTGAGTCAGAAGAAGAGAAATCCTTTGGTGACTTTATCATTGAGTCAAAGGATTCTCCTTACCGCACACTGAATTTCACCTTTGAGCCATATGATTTCAGCAGGTTAGTGGAAGTGAATCGCTACAATGTTCTGAACAACAAGGACACTCTCTTCAAAGTTCTAAACTTGGCCCTGCAAAGGAGAAAGTTGAAGAAAGTCATGGAAAATTCCAATACATGAGCAGCTTCCAGAGCTGAAGAGACAGAGAAGCTGCAATGTACAAAAGCCATGAGTTTCAAGACAGAATACTGAAAATGAATAGCTGGAAACTATCTTCTTGGAAAGGGAGTAGCACATGTAACACTGAAAATTCATTCCAGATAAGGTGCTCTGATGGAAACTCAAGGGATGTACAACATAGATGTTGCTTCCTTGTGTGGGGAAGACTAAGAAATTACCTAGCCTAGTGGGTGATGCCAGACGATTAGGGGGATCTATTCAAACAGTTCAAGCATCTGGAGAATAATCTTCCAAACTCCACTGAGTGATGCACCTCTTTTTGTCAAAGGTGTGTTGGTGTTTGGGGAAACACTGATTCCTTCTGGACTTTTATCTTTCTTGCTTTTTGAGCCTCTCTTCCTGAGCTTTTACTGTTTAAGTCATCTTGCAAGTAACTCTGCAGATACACACACTGAGAGAGGAGATGTGTCCTTTTGCTTTCAACTTGCTATTGGCTGTTGCCCATGGACTTTCAAGACTGAACAGTAATTTCTTGCTTTCCATTTTTGCCATTCATGATTTCAAAGATTTTGTGACATTTCCTTCCTACCTTTCTCAGGGATTTTAATGGCTTTCAGTCTCTCAGAAATTCAATATTGAGTACCTTATTTGCGCAAACAATTTCTTTTTGAGGAAATAAATGTTCTCCTTTTTATATTTAACAATTAAAAACGCATTGTGGGATTGCGTTGATTCTTTCTACAGTATGATCATAATGAGATGATGAAACTATAATGAAAATGCCATAAGTCTCATCTTTCTCTGTGAGAGAAAGAAAGGGTTTGAATTAGTTATTTTTTTCCTTACACCTCAATGTGCAATTCAGCCAGACTTTGGTTGAAAGAATTTTTGTCTCTGTATATTTTAGAAACCTCAATAGTCAAGATAGGCACACCTTACAAATGTGAATTACTAAAATAATTTTGGATGCTGCAGTGCTGTGGAAAGCTCAGACAAAAGTACTGAATAATGCAATTGGAAAACACATAATACAAAATAGTGGTAAAAAAGCACTGTTTACTTTTGTGGCTTTTACGCTGAGCTGAATGTACCGATTCTATATTTGAAAACTGGAGATGGGAGATGTGTCTTACGGAAGAATGTAATGGCTTATAGAGAAGTGTGATTTTGATATGTTTTAAAATGTGTTCTCTTTTAATAAATATAAGGTTTTCTCACGTCGTTTTCACAGTTTTTCTTATAAGCATTTGTCTAGATATGTTTTTCCTTATTTCATTAAAAAATGAGTCATAAAGTCAATGTAATACTATATTGTGTAGTTTCTTTTATTGCGTCAGGACAGCTGACAGGGGGATGATGAATTACCAAGTCCATGTCAGGCTGGTGTTGCACAACAGTAGCAAATTGTCTTTTCATTGTGAGATTTGTATCCTTTATGTCCTTAGCACTTATTTGCTTAAGCTGGAGTAAGAGAAACAGCAACGTAATGTTCTAATTTTTCTTTATAATTGGTGCTGAACAGATACCCATTCTGTAGGATTGGGACATCTGTCATATTTGCTGAGTGACTTCTGTGTATTTTTTTCACATACTATTTATATGTATTCTTGTCTCAGATGTATTTCAGTCTGCCATGCCTTTGAATATTTGTTTCTAGTAAGGAAATATTTCCTTTTTTATCTCCTGAGATCCTTTTCTTTTTCTATTTTTTTCTGATGTGAATCTGAGTTGAATTGCATGGTTTGATTTACTTCTACATTTTTGGTTTTGGGATTCTTTCATAATTGAAGATGTTTGGATACTGTGCAGATATATGTATTTAGAAATCACCTAATAGAGGGGAAGGTGAAATGTTTTTCTCCAAAATTACTACTCAAAATGTACATGTACATTTGAGGAACAGCTTCTCTGTAACATTTTTCACAGTGGCAGGAATTCTTTGTTGGAAAAAGGGATGGGGTTAAGTTAATTTTCATTTCCTAAACTTGTGTTTAAGTAGCCACCTCATTTGAAACTCCATGTTGTGGCAGTAGAGTTGTTCCCCAGGTCTGTGCATTCACTGTATGGCGTATGTTCTTCAGTCCTGTTAAGGTGTTTCTTGTCTTCTAGGAGGAAACTTGTCTTTTTTCATTGCATTTTAATTCAAGCCTAGTTATTAAGGGGAAATCAGCCTGTTTTCCCTAATCAAAAGAAAATTCAGGAGAAATGGTAAGCAGGTAAGTTTGGCATTTTGTTTGCTGTATGTTTTTCTGGGGGGAGANCCCCTCTGGGTACCAGGTTTAAAGCTCTCTCACAAAGGAGTGCCAGTTGGGAAGGGAACCCTGAAAATGGGAGGAATGAATCAGCTTCTTTTTGTCCCAGGAAGAACTCACATGGGTTACCCTAAGTTTTGCTCTTGCCATATTTTTACAGGAATAAGTAGGCATGCAAGCTGCATGTTACCCTTGGAAACAAGATGTATACAAAAATAGCCTGCAGGCTAAACTGGATTTCTAACATCCTAACTTTGCTCCATGTCCTGCAGGACATGAACTACTTTAGAGCACTATGGAATTTTACTTGCCAAATTTTCTTCTTTTACCAGGATGTAGTACATGAAGTGATGCCCTTGATGTAGTCTTTACTATGTTGTAGTTGTGGCTTTTAGTTTTAGACAGAGAGCATTTGTCATGAGGATCTGGTAAATGCTTTCTGGCTCTGCTTTGTATTGATTTAGGGAAAAGGAAGTTCACATAACTTTTCTCGATTATTCTGTCAGTGAATGCACCTGGTAGATTTGATGCACCTTTTCAGTGTTTTTTTCAACAGAGACAGCTAGGTCAAGAGCCTTAGGTGAAAGCTGTAAGGCTGAGCCAAGAAAAAAAACCTCTAAAGTGGTATTTACTACAGGCTCCTTAGTAAGATGAGCAAGATAATATCAGTTACTTCCTGAAGAGTCTTAAAAATATGAAAATCCCACTTCCACTGAGAAACTGAAAGTGACAAAGTTTTTGAGGTCAAGATCTGTGGTTTTTACTATGAGTGGAAGTTGTGCCAGTGGATTCAATTGGTTCACACTCAAATCACTATCGCCTCACTTTAATTGTCTCTACAGCAGAATCATTTTAAAAAGAGTTTATAAAAACTTTTGGTTTTAATTTGAACTATGGGAATTAACCAGGTGCTTCAGTCTCTGATCTCGTCAAATATGATTACCCCAGAAAAGAGCAAAGTGCTTGCACATCTCTGTGATCAGAGCTCAACATCTGGTAGACAAGGAAATACTGATATCTTCCTACTCTGTATGTAAGCAAAGGGAACCTGTACTGTTTTCTCATTAAAATAAAACCTATTGCAGGAGCTGGAGAACAGCCTGTGTTTCAGCACTGGCACAAATACTTGTGTGCTTTTTCATACCCATCACATTTTTCAAATGCTTTAAAGGGAGTAGTGCCCTCTTAGATGACACTGCAATGACTCTCCACCCACTCCTCAACAAGGCATCACCTGCTGTATATATAATATTGAAATATCACAAGACAAGACCTTGAACTACAGGAATAGTAACCTCATGAGCTTGTTGCAAGAGTATACTACTGTATTTAGCAGGCGTGCCATAAAATGGTATTTGTTACAAGCTTACTTCCTGCAAATGACAGAAGGATCTTTCAGGGTAATTGAACTTGGGTTTGGAAATACAGGACAGATGTGGAAAACATTGTTACAAATTTTAAGTTTTGTAAATTATTAACTACAGACTTTGTCGTATCTCTGTGAGTATGTAATCGTGCCTATTGTTTTGACTATTGCACTTTTTTTATCCATGGTTGCAGTTAAGTTCAACAGTGTGTGTGGGTTTTCATTTATGGTTCTTGGTTGTTTAGTTTTCTTCTTTTGCTTGTTTGTGTTTTTTCAATTTAATTTTTTTTTCTTAACTGTTTATTGAGTTGCTGAGAATCACAGTTCAGTCAGCTCAGGTCTGCTAAGAGTTGTATAATGTCTTACAAAAAAGAAATTGTGTTAAGAATTCCACAGAGACTATGATTCATACCTCATGTGCTTTCAGCCAAGGGTGTTGATGTAAATATCAGGCTGATTTTACCTTAGGGGTAAACACATAAAGCTGCAAAGCTTGATTAACTAGGTGTGATAATTCAGAGGAGACTAAAAGCTGATCAGAAAATTATGGACAAAAATTCAAATTATTTTCTCTTAAAAAACCCCCAAAAGTCCTGCAATAGCATAGATAATTAAATTTTACATGTAACCTTCAGTTTTAAAAAAAACCAAATAAACCATTACATAATGCCAGCAGAGAAAAAAATAATTATGGTTACTGTCCCTGCCCAATTTGACCATCACAAGCATTTCCATCTGCTTTGTAATGAGTAGAAATTCAAGTAGGTTTCTGCAGTATTGCTGTGAGGTTAACCACTCTCTGTATCTTTGTTATACGTTCTTTTCCACCTCCAGTGGAAATGGGCAACTTGCATCTGTACCTAAACTGTAATGCAACTACTGTACAACTTGTAGCACTGTTATGCCCTAGTCAGAGTTAGCAGACTCCTTGATTTAAAAGTGGGTTGTGGGCTATTTTTGCTTTAGTGTTTCACCACAGCGCCACTAATGTGGTAGAGCAGTGGAGCTTCTCTGCTGGTATTTTTGCTGATTATTTCCCAACTCAACTTTGTGTCTATGTGTGTGTGTGTGTGATTTTTGTTTTGTTGGTTGTTTTTTTCCTGTTAGAAAATTGGGGAAGTTGAAAAGAAGAGTTGAAAATGAGAAGCTTGGCAGGGAAGTAGTTTCAGAGTGGATGAGAGTGTGTTTTTCATGAGTGCTTTGTGTGCAGAAGTTAATACATGTTTTGTAATGAGGTGCACTGGAAAATGGCTTTTGGACAGCTGCATTTATTGTGAAACATGGCAAGTTTAAGCATGTTTTATCTTCAAATTTCACTTTGGACTTTACTGTGGAACCATTACTGGAACCTGCATAATAGTGCATGTGATGCTTTGAGGAAAATATTACACCATAGGTTCATTTTCAATGTGTCAACAGTATTAAAGCAGCATGCCAGGAAGTAATGACAGGGGGGAAAAATGAAATCAGAAAAACCTGTATTCTGGTTCAGCCCAAGCCATTCTAGGATTCTATGATATTTTGGGGTCCCTGACTTGTAGAGTTCACAGTGCACATCAGGAAATGGAAGCCATCTCCGTTTGCTGTCTATTTTATATATGAGTCTAGTGGGGTATTTATTATTTGATCACCATTCTGAAATACTCTTGAATCCACTGATTTTCAGTTTTTTCCAGACTCATGATCATGAAATTACCTCATGAATTATTTAAGTAATTTACTAGGATTTCTGAGGCTCGCGTAAATCCTTATTGTTTCTGTGTGCTCTTTCTCTTCCCACAGTCAGCCCTTAGGTGTCGCCGCATTGGGGTACCTGCGCCTCAGCTTCACCCACGACACCACCCTGGACATGCTGCTTTCAGTTTGGAGATCTGACACTTCTGCATGTCCGAAGAATCTAATTCATATGCTTGTCCTAAGACAAACACAATTTTTAGTCTCCTTCAGTTCTGTAAAGCTGAAACATTGGGGGATCAAAGAGGTAGAGGTATCCATCCCCCAAGGATTATTAAAAACAAAATAAAATTAATGAGATGTTACGCTGTGATTTCGTTAAGTAAATTCTGGCTGATCTGGGACTGATGTGTGATAATTCTTTAACAAATAAATAAAACAGGCACTTTTGAAATGGGATGAGTATGTTAGTCTAATGTGTCAGTCTTTAAATTACATAGAAAAAGTAAAATGTCATTATCTGTTAAGATCCCGTAGGAACTTATGAATATACTAAACAATTTGTTTAGTGGAATCATGGGGAAAACTGTGGTAGTTTGGAATTTGTCCATGGCTTTTACATCTTTTGCAAGGGAAAATTGTTGGACTACCAGAGTTTTTCTGAATATTTTTCCTTAAGTCCTCCTTTTATGGCACCTATTCCAGTATTAAAATGTAAATGGATCTAATAAATCAAAGCCTCTTTTTACTCCAAGGAATTATTCTGGGATGGGGTAAAGGGACGGTGATGGACACAGACATTCGTGGCTCCTTGTATCTGGAGAACTGAAATCTAAGTCAACAAACATAGGTATGGACCAATATCTGAATACTCAGCTGGAGAGTGTCTTCTTTCCTGACAGACAGCTGGACATGCTCCCTGATCAACTGGTACCAGCAGAAGGCAACTCTGTCTTAAAGATATTATATGTTTCATCAACAACCATCACCCACTGCTCCTGAAGGAGGTACGTGTGAAAATCTTGTCCCTTTGATTTTGTTCTGCACGTGTGGGTATAAGGAGTGATACCTCTTACTGGCAGCTGCTCTTTGTCTAAGGAGATGAATATGATGCACTGTAAGCATAATTTTGACAAACTGCTTCTTAGAAGTAAAATATCCAGAATAACAGACGAGATACTGCAGTCTTTTCACACGGTCTTAGAGTGGAAGAAATGTACCAATAACTGAAATCAGTACTGTAAGAGCTGACTCTTCCAGAGTGATGTATTTTTTTCATTGTGACCTAAAGCAGAAGGATTTGGGGGATGTGATATATCACTTCACTGCAGATGTGGATAAAAAACTTCTCCAGTCTAAAACTGCATTTTTCTCAATTTTCCATTGCATATCTAGGGTAGAATTTAGCAAACCAAAGCATTATTGATGTTTATTATTTCAGAGCAGTTTTCATTAGGTATCTTACCTAGATCTTATCTGGATTGCTTTGACCGTTGTCACCTGGAAAATTCCATCTATTCTTAAGTCAAATTCATAACCTGACTCTTCAAGTGTGTCAAGATTCTCTC
This sequence comes from Formicarius rufipectus, assembly GCA_013399695.1. NCBI lineage: Eukaryota > Metazoa > Chordata > Aves > Passeriformes > Formicariidae > Formicarius > Formicarius rufipectus. The sequence continues at coordinate 722,402 of VXAU01004626.1, read as the reverse complement.
TGCTCTTGAAGTCTGTCTTTGGGAGTGGAGCATTCCAAGGTAGTTGTTGCTCTGAGACTGACTAGGAACCACTCTGCTTGTGAGAGATTGTTGCAGGTGAGGGTGGGGTTTTTTAATTAGAATTTTTAAAAAAAAAATTAATTTTTTTAATGGAGTCATGAGGTGCAGAAAGGACCCCCTTGCTTTCTAAGTCTTCTCAGAGAGAAGCCTGGGTGTGGCTGGATCCAATCTTAGCCCCAGACTTTGCCAATGGTTTAAAGTACAGCTTTGCCTCACAGGATTAAAGATGGCAAACCAGAAAGATTTATATAAAATGAGTTATTTATTATGGCAAATGATCAGAAAAAAGATCTTAATTAGAATTATTTACTACATAATATAAAAGCTAAAAACTACTAGTAGTGTACAGTATAGTGGACTATAACAAAGCAATTATATCGAAGCAATTATATTAAAGTTAGCAAAGAGAAACAATTTTTAAGTAGAGATTTGATGTCACCATACCTATGCTTGTAGTCAGATCTCTTTCTTTTAACCTCAAGTATCCTTTGAGGGAGAATCTCCACACACTCATAGAAGAGTGTGTTAGAAGAGTCTGATCATATGAGAGTGGACTGAACTTTTATAATATAAAGTGACTGACTGTCAGTCACCCCTTTCCAGGTCAGACTAGCAGCACGTCTCCCAAACCTTTGCCTCACTACCAGCATGTTGATTTGAGGTTGGTGAGTCAGACTGGTTTTTGCATAATTCAATATCAAAAGCAGCCCCTGGGCCCCCTCTCAGCCCACCACTGATGGATTCACAAGTAGGGCGTTGTGCTATTGAGTTGCTTGACATTCCAGGATGAGGAGCCCTGCTCTAGAGATGGTAAGTTATTGTCTTTTCATCAGTTGTTTCTCTTATAGTCTCTCACCTGTACTACTTCAGAGAGGAGAGTGAGTGAGCAGTTGTGTAGATCCTTAGCTGCTGGCTGGAGTCAACCCACTCGAAGTGCAACCCATCACTTAATTACAGTTATCTTGATGTATCCCTTTACTTAATTTATTTGTAAGCCAGATAAGAGTAACAAATCCACAGATCAGAGATTAAGCTTTGCCTTATACTTAATTTTTGTTGGGATTTATCTCTGGCAGTCTAAATGTTCCAAGCCCTAATTTTCTCTACTGCAGACAATGACCAATCACAGTGAAGTTCAACTATTTGGCCTACCTGAGTACTCCTATTAGATTCAGAGTCTTGCTGGCAAGGTCAGCTGGCTCAAGACCCTGTAGAAACATAGAATCATTTAGGCTGGAAAAGACCTTTAAGAACATGTAGTCCAACTGCTAGCGTAACCCTTCCAAGTTCTCCACTAAACCATGTCCCTAAGCATCATGTCTTTTAAATACCTCCAGGGTTGGTGACTCGGCCACTTCCCTGGCAACTTGTTCCAGTGCTTGACGACCTTTTCAGTGGAAATTTTTCCCTCATATCTGCTCTAAACCTGCCCTGGAGCAACTTGAAGCCTTTTCATCTTGCCTTGTTTCTTATTACTTGGGAGAAAAGACTGTTCCCCATCTTGCTACAACCTGTCAGGCAGTTGTAGAGACTGATAAAATCCCCTCTGAGTCTCCTTTTCTCCAGGATAAACAGTCTCAGATCCCTCAGCCCTCCTCATGAGACTTGTGCTCTAGGCTCTTCACCAGCCCTGTTGCCCTTCTCTGGGTATGCTCCAGTGCCTCAATGTCTTTCTTGTAGTGAGTGGCCCAAAACTCAAGGTATGGTCTCACTGGTGCAGAGTATAGGGTATGATCACTTCCCTGATCCTGCTGACCACACTATTCCTGGCACAAGATAGGGTGCCATCGGCCTCCTTGGCTGCCTGAACACGCTGTATAAAGAAATGTGCAGATGTAGTGTATGAATAGTTGGAATGTTGTGAGCACTGTTAATGGGCATTTTTACAGACTCCAAAAGCCTACTAGCTGCCTCTCCTGCTGTCCTGTGTACAAGTGCTTTCCAAAAACAAACAAACAAACAAAAAAAAAAAAAAAGGGAAGGAGTCAAGCTTTTAACTATAGGTAAATATCTAAAGTGTCAGAGTGGTGTAAGATGATAGTCATACTAACTGAAGAGAGCTGGGCACTTCTAAAGAGCAGTTCACCCCTTATGTATTACCAGAGAACATTTCAGCCTGCTTCATTTCGTTAACCAGGAATGGTGACTCAGCTGCAATTATGAACTCATACTCAATACTTACCTTTGTCTTCCCATGTCTTTGTAGGAAAATCCCACAGCTGTAATTAAATTAAGTAGTAACAGTGAGTGTTGATAAAGAACAAGCACTGAAGATGTCTTTTCTTCTTTTGTTTTAGGAGCATGATAAATTCCACTGCCTGGAGGTTGTTAACCCCTGCTCACAGTCACATGCTTGGAGGTTGGTGTAGATCTAACTAGAGCCTTTCAAGTGGGACCACCCTGCCTCCTACCAGTCACTGATAGAGGTGATACCTTCTGGCCTGAGCTGAAGATGAAGGTGGATTCGGGGTGCTGTGACTTGTTATTCCCTCAGCAGTGACTCCCCAGTAGTGCTGTTTGAGAGGAAAGTGGTCTTGAGCAACTCAGTCTTTGGGAGTTGTTTCCTCAGTAGTAACACAAAGCAGCTTGTGCATTTGCTGTTGTTGTCATTTGTGTCAAATCACCTCAGATTGTGTTGAAGTACTTATAAAATAGCCTGAGACAATTGATGCAACCACTTCGTAAATAATTTGCAGTGTGACTGTGATTATTTTTTTTGGCCATACTGAATCATGTATTAGTAGAAAACTTTAACAGGATATGAGTACAATTGTGCAACTTATGTGCAGCAGACAATATTAAGACAAAAAGTTTATTTGCTGCTGTCCCACAAGAAAGATGTTTCCTGTGGAATTTTCTGTATTATTATCAAAGCAGTAAATGCAGCTTAATGTCTCTTGTTCTTCATTTTACTCAAATTCCTTACACTGGAAATTGCATATAGACCCCATTTCTCATGGCTTTTACTTCAGATTTTGTTTGAATCTAGCTGAAAAGGATTATCAGTTACTCAGTTTTTAAGATGGCTTATTTGGGTCATGTAAACGAAGTCTGATACTTAGAAATGGTGACCAGCAGCTTCTGTTTATTGGGTTATAAAGAACAAACTTACTAGTATTTTTGAAATTGGACTCTGTGACCACAATAGTGTATCAGAGCTCAGGCCAGGAGGTCTCTGCCCCTTTATCACAGCACCCATCTCTCAGAAGTTAGCAGTTTTGTGAGGGTTTTGAGCCAGACTCTGAAGGTTTTTCTGCCTTTACATTTAATTTGATGTTAAATATCAGATATCAAATAGCTGTAGAAACGCTGTGAGAATCTGAAGAAGTCACTGACTGTCGATCTCAAATTTCTGTGAGAGAAAAGTGATTCTGAGCCTGGATCCAAACTGATCTGGGATCTTGGCAAGTGGGCATCTCCGGCTCCCGCAGCTGCCTCTCAAGAGGCTGCAGAGTCCATACTGGTTCTGCTGTAAGCAGTCTGCTCCTCTGCCACCCCAGGCAACCTGCTGCAAGTTGTGTGGCCCACTTCAAGTATCTGTGTGTCTCCAGACCTCATATCACCATACATCTAGCACTGCTGAGGGTTTTTGTTGTTATAATGGTACTGGTGAAATGTTACTGTCTCCTGGCCTGTGGCTTCCCGAGTGTGACTCATCTGCAGCATGGTTTGTGATGCACAAGATCTTATTATCAAATAATTTCCTATTATTGCTGGGCTATGCCTGCTTTTGGATGGGAGAGCTGTTTAGCCAGATTTCTGTTTTCTCCTTATATGCAGAATAAGCATGTGTAGTAACATAGTGGCTTCAGCAGTTAATAATGCTTAATTTAGTTTATGAAATCCACAAAAGGCCCAAATGAGGATATTGTAGAAAGGGTGCAAATGGAGTGGGGAGCATGGCATATTGTCTAACCAGATGGGTAACTTTTGTTCTCAAGAGCTGAAGAGAATCCACTATTATCAAACATAAAATTACTTCAGTGCCTGAGTGAAGCGATGTGATGGCTATTGAGGTCAGTTTCTGGTAAACCTGTGAGCTGAATTGCTTGTTTCAAATTAGAAAGTGTTACTTTAAAAACATTATCATATAATCCAAGTGAAACAGTTGTCTATTGTAATAAGGCTGTTCCACAAAATAAAACAAGCCACCAAAAAAACTGGGGACTCATCACTTTCCCCCCGCCCCCACAAATAGCATATAACTTGAAGTAGAAGCATTCATATATTCAATGCCTGAGTCTGTGAAAGACCAGACTAAGTATGAAGATAATTTGATACTTTATCTAAGGTAGCTGTCCTCTATGAAACAGTTTGAATACTCAAATACTTTCATTAGAAATGGTTGAAAAAACCAAATTTTTTTTTTTTTTTAATGAGAAATCTTGCTGCCACTAATAAGCATTTTCAGTCTGACTTAGAAACCTGGGAATTCTAAAAAATTACAGATTAGTTTAAAATAACCCCTTATTTCAGCTGCAGTTTCTCATCATTGAATAACAGCTGCTTTTAGTGATATTAATAATGTTTAAGGCAACAACTGGCTTCTGTCCTATTTTTGCATTTTAGTAATAGTACCACGTACTCTTGTTTTTTGTATATTGAGTGCTGTTACAGAAAAAAAAATTGGAAATTGTCAAATCTGATTTCTTTTTAATTATGGAATAGTTTTACTATGGATTTTTAAGTATTGTGGGAAAAAAATGCATCCTATTGGTGTTAAAACTTGTATGAGTTTCTAACCTCATTCAATTGAAAGTAGCACTTTTGCTAAATATGTTTTGATAACCAAAACTTCTTTTGGCTCTGCTGACCCAATAACATCCCATATGTAGCAGAAATAAGAGAGAAGAGAAGCTGCAAGCTGTTTTCTTTAGGAAGAAGAGCCAGCCTCCACACTATGGCTGAAATTTGTAGTGAAATTGNATCCCATATGTAGCAGAAATAAGAATGGTGAAAACCCCTGCAGTTGTGCATCTGACTAGAAAAGTTGGTGGGAGCTGGAATGCTGTTGTTTCGTTGTTGAGATTGCTCCACTTCATGCTGCCAAAGTGCAGATACAGATTTTAGGACTATGGAATGTAACAGGAGGTATCAGTGGTTGCAGTGTTCTGTTAGGTCCTCTCTAGTTGGTGAGGGTTGCAACTGCTCCAGGATATTCCTCTGTGTGTGGTTATTCAGACCTTACGGTGTAGATAAATATTTTGGGATTAGCCTGTGGTACAATGTTTGACCAATCTCCTTCTTTTCCCCAGAAGACTGTGTTGTTAAAAAATAAAACCAAACAAAATCCCCAAGTCTTTATGTGACACAGAACAAGGGCATCATTTGTGCTTTTGAAATCAGTGGGAGGTGGAGCAGTGACTCAATCTATACAGCTCTTCTTGTTGGCCACAGTTGGTTGGAAAATACTGTGGTCCAGGAGCACCTACCAGCTGGAAGATAGATGGACTAGAGTGTTATATTGTTGCTTTTTATGAAACGAAGAAAATGGGATCATCAGCCTATTCCCCTTTGGTAAGAGAAAATCAGTGGTGGGGCAGGAGGACCTGTTTGTCTGTCTTGGTTGAGATTCATGAAAAGCAAATGTTTGGGGAATTTTGATCTTTAAACATCAAATGCATCTACAGTGGGCAGATTTATTAGTAAAAGCAGAAGATAGATGGTCTTTGTGAGATGGAGATGTATCCCATCATGAAAAGAAGAAATGGTAGGGCCCCCAGATCCTGCCTTGGTGAATATGAGTAGAAGCTGAAAATGACTGCTGGGTTTTATGGCTGCCCCTTCTCTTGGTTTTTTATCCCCAGGATCGATTCAGCCAAGTAAACCCACACTGGAAGATTGGAATCAGGAGAGGGAATCGTGAAAGACTGCACAGCACTGAAGATGAGGTACTGTATGAAAGGCAACTTCTGGGCTGCAGCGAGAAAGCTGCAAGGTATAAGTGATGGTTGTGCTGCCTGCAGTCTTCCATGAGCCTTTCCTACCTCTCCCCAAGTTTAACTGTTATTGTGAGAGGTGATGTTTTTTAACAGTGAAGGGACTATTTGTTTCTTTTGTGAGTATGCTCTCTAGAGTGCAAAACATTCACTATGATTTAAGAGTTGAGAAGGTGATGAACTTGTGGTTTAAATGCTGGGTGAGGTACTGGGAGAGCTGGATTTTAGTCTTGGTTTACTGTGGCATCATTACTTGACAGTAGTTGTATCTCATGACACCCAAGGCTTAGTGTTTAAATTGTTTCACCTTTATGGAGGCAGATCAGCAGATAAAATGGATTATTCCAATGTCTACCACTTTTCTGAACTAATTTTTATGAAGATGAACTAGTAAAAGGTACTGAATATGGTACATACTGGATATGTTAGATTTCATTCAGTTTCTGAGTAATGTCTGGATGAAAAGACTTTAGATAACTTAAACAAAAAATAAAAATTTCCTGAATTTCCTGAAAATAAAAGTTTCCTGAAAATAAGTTTCCTGAATCTGCTTACCAGCTACATTCAGTGCAAAAATATGAGGCCAACTCTGCTAGATCTGGGAGAACAGTGAATTCATTGCTAGCACAATAGAATAATAATTAGATTTGTGTCTGCATATTTACTTTGTTCTTAAGCCATCTCATGAATAAGTTTTCTCCAAACTCCTGGATATGGGTGGTCCTAAAGCTGAGGGTGAAAAATTAATCCTCTGTATTTGGGATAAAAAATTGATCTTTCAGCAATCTGGATCATATAGTCTTTTTGTTCTCTGCCTCCAGAAACACTGCTGCCAAAAATTCTGCTGAAGCTGAGTGTTTTTTTCAAAAACCTTCTGGTTTGGTTCAAATGACACTTTTTGAGAGAAAATTATTTGACTGAGAATCCTTCCAGTAGGCTGTAAATAGCATTTGACCTGATTGCTAGAAAGTTTCTGGTTTCTACCGCTTTCTAGAAGGTTGATCTGCCTCTGTCAGGACACTAGTGTATCAAAATAGGAGGTACACAAAGAGGTTCTAAGGAGACAATTTCTCAGGAATCATGATTCTTTGGAGATTTAATTGCTGCTTTCAATGTAATTAATGGAGCTACTGCTTCTGTATGTAGTATTTTACTTCTGATGTTCTTCAAGATTTTCTTGTTTTTCCTGTAAGCAAGTACAGGGTTGTGTGCAGCTGGGAGGGGGAGTAGAGGGAGAACACAAAAAAAGGAGAGGGTTGTGGAGTCCTCAAGCTATCCCCTGTAGAACCCTGTAGCTATCCCTTGTAGAACCCTATACTATGAGATGTCAATATATTGCTACACCTCAGTGCTTCTGTAGTAAATCAGTCTGCTCAGCCTAGGTTTGTTCCAATTAAACCAAGGAATTTTTTATCACTTTTTTGAGTCTTTCTTTCTCCCTCTCTCTTCATTCTCTCTGATTTTTTTTTTTGTTTATTTTGTGTGTATGTGTATGGATGTTCATACACAGTTGTAGCTTCCTTCTTTTTAATTGCATTATCTAACACACTGGCAATTTTCCTCTCATCCTTTCAATTACTGTTTGCAGCTTTCCATTTTCTTACACTGTTCAGAGCTTTAGTGATTCCTGCTATCTTCAGTTCTGGTTTTCTAACAAACCCCAGTTTATGTACATATATCATTTGTGTTAAGGTGGTTTCATTTGGATTAACAAAGGTCCCAGCTATGAATGACAGATCATCTTAACTCAGTGTCACAGAACCAGAAAAGAGAAAACAATGCACCTTCTTAAGCTTTACATCAGTTTAAATTTCCACTAAAATGCTAGAGCTGCCTTATAGGGAGCTGGTCCTATGCGTGACCAGGAAAAGAAGCCTCTGATATCAGCCTGTGTTGTTCTGCTGTGCCTTAGAAGCTCTGCAATCCTTTACTGGACTGTTCACTTCTAGAACCATTCTTGCCCTCTTTTAGTCCTTTATTTCCTTTAAAGGGTCAGCTATTTTGGTATGGTGAAGACATTACGGTGTTACATATCCCACAGCCAGATTGGCCAGTAGCAGTGATATCTTGACTAGGACGTTCTGATATGGAGAGTGCCTTGTCCTGCTGCGCAGAAACGTTCCATGGCAGATGGACAGCAGTCCCTGCTAGAGGAAGGAAGGCATCCCATGGTCGCCAGGCTGGCACACCAGGCAGCTCCTTGCGGTGGTCTGTTGCACTCAGCCTGAAATTTAAGTAGCAAACCTGTTAGTTCAAAGGCAGCTGGGTTGTACATCGGCAATTACGGAATGACTCTCTTTTTGTGAAAACTATCATGTGGTATTCCTTCCCACTCCTTGCATGAAAACTTAATCTCCAAAACCTAAATCTTTAGAAGACCAAATCTTAAACAGAATTGCAATCTGACTGATACGATGTCAAATCACTCTTAATAGTTAAAACGAAAGCATACTCACTGCATTAATGAGAGAATGGTCTTTGTCATGATATAGGACAGGCTATGTTATTTATATCTGTGTTATTCGCTAATATGGTTAATAATTAGGGCATTTCTTTTTAATTGTTCTGCAGCCGGAAGTGCCCCAGTTGCGCTGGCTGACCGTAAAAATTATAAGCATGAGAAATGTCCGCAAAGCAGATCTGTGTAAGTATCACTGATAGTGTGCATATAGGTTAGCATCCGATTTTAATGCTTTTACACCTGTTACCAGGATTACAGTAATATCTTTTTTTTGCCTTTTTTTTTTTTTTCTGAAGAAGTTGCATCTGTTTTAATTTTCATTTAAATTCAAAATAATTTAGGAAACATTTAACAGCAGAAACCAAATAGAATAGAAATCCTGTGTTGGGAAAGAATTTTCCTTCCATTTACTTACTGCTTTGTGATATTTCCTGTTCTCCTAAGTCTTCAGTGCCTCTTTATCAACAAGTTGCCCATTTCCCTTCTGAATGAAGCATCCTTCTGAAAGGCACAGACAAAAATCAATAGGTGTGTTGGATGCTGCTGTGTTTGTGTCTTCATTGCTGTATTGTTGTGGGTGGCTTATGCACTGCAATTACGTTCAAAAAGTCCCCAAAACTAAACTCTTCATTTTACTTTAAAGGGAGACATTTCAGGAAATATTTTTTGTTACTTTTTTGTTTGTTTGTTTGTTTTTGTCGGTTTTGGTTTTTTTTATGGTTTTATTTGAACCTGGTAAATATATGAAAATAGGAGTAAAAAATTCACAAGAACTGGAAAACTTATATCAATACTGTTGAAATTAAGTATTTTTGATTTTGTTATCAAATAGAATTAGTGGTTTAAAATTGGCGCTTTATTGGTACTGACATAAATGTAAATAAAAAAGTTAATTCTAAACCTAGAATATTTTCCTTTGGGTCTAATGAAATATTTAGGTCTTCTCAGAGGTTAATCTTTTCTATTCCTCATCAGGCAAAAGAAATAATAACAAGCAAGTACTGCAGCACTAATTGAGCAACTCTTCATTAACACAGGGAGCCAAAGTGATTGCTACGTCAAGCTGTGGCTGCCAACAGCTTCATCTCAGGAAGCCCGGACCAGAACCGTGAGCAACTGCAGAAACCCTGTCTGGAATGAAACCTTCCACTTCATGATACAAAGTGAAGTAAAGGTGGGATCTGTGGCTGTGTGAATGACCAGGTGCTTTCCAAAGGAGGCCTCTTCACCTGCTGCACGCAGACTCTGTATGGGAGCACTGAGGCTCGCACAGCTCGAATGTGGTTGAGCTGGGGAATAGGATAGGAATAGGTAACACAAGGAAAGTGTGTCAACTCAGGAGGTTGTGAAATATTTGGAATAAACCTGAATGCTCCTTTCTGTCTCAGAACAGTTGTAAAAACCTGTTAAAATGTTGGTAGAGTTAGAAGAAATAGGCGAGAAGTCAGAGTGAAAGTGATACAAGGCCTGGACACAGGGTCAGCTTCTTACGGTGTAATACTGCTGCAACTTCTCATGCTGCCATGGGTAATCTGAGCCCTGAGGAACTGCAAAGGGAATCACTACAATTCAAATCCAGTAAAAAGAGTTTGTTCATGTGCTTGAGCTTCCCTTTACAAAGGGCTAAGGATTTCCCCTTTATTATTACTTTCTGCTGAAATGCCAAAATTTCTCAAGGTGGTAATTTTGAATCCACAAAGGATCTGATGAAGAGCATGTCCAGTGCATGTTACAATCATGCATGCCACTTATGCTGCCTGTTTTTTGACCTCTTGTTCATTGACAAATCTGATGACTTGCCTCTTCTAATGTTAGTCCCTGACTTTGCAGTCTGAGCCATGGGGGCTGTGAGCTGAACTTTGCACTGTCTCAGGAGTCTGCCCATGTTGAACAACATGAGGACTGTATGTTGGCTCTTGCTAGAGCTTCCTTTTGGGCTTAGTAGTTCCAGAATTTACATCCTACATGTAAATGTATTTTACATCCTTCTCTGCCTCTCTCCTCAGAATGTCTTGGAACTGACAGTCTGTGATGAGGATACCTTTACCCCAGATGACCAGTTTATGACTGTCCACTTCGATATAGCTAAAATCCAACCTGGAGAAAAAACTCACCTGAATTTTGAGTTGAGTACAGAGGTGAGTGGATAGATAATACTCTTGCTCAGAATTTTGTCCCATTAAAGTTGTTCTCATACACTAAGACTTTGTTAAAGGGATTTAAGTAAAAAGGTAAATGCTTGGGTTTTAGGAGAGTCAGAAACAAGCCCCTGTTGTGATTGCAATTAGATGCAAAATGGTTTCTATATTCTGAATTTAATTTTTTTTTAGACTTCAAAAATACATTTTGAAAAAACAGAGGGAGCAAAAAATGAAGAAGCTGAGGGGGATCTTATCACTGCTGTAGGAGGCTGATGGGGTGGGAAAAAACCTGACCCCTTTCCAGGCAGCTAGGGGAGTATTTTCTCTCAGTTTCAACAGGAGTTCTGTTCTGTTCTTTCAGATAATATTCTTGGTAATTAAGCATTTCTTTCTCATGATAATATCTATGGGTTTTTTCCTCCTTCTGATAAACAACTTTGAGGGGGAAAAAAGGCTCAGCAAGTCTGTTTATGCTCTTTTGTTACAGGGTTATGAATTTCTTTTAGAGGGGCTGAGCCAGCTCAGAATGGGCAGGTCTTGACAAATGAGAATCTCTTCAGTATTTTACTTTTTTCTTCTATGTCAGTGTCTCACCCTAGAATTTTACTTGCTGTGGGTGTCTCAAAGAATATTGTTTGTATTAAAGAGGAGAAAAAGAGTGTCTTACGAAATGTTGGGTAGGTGAAGATGCTGAGAGGGCAGATGAAAAAAGCAAACTCATCTTTTAAGAAAGCACAATATGTACTCAGGTTACTTTCAGGAGAACGTAACAGCTTGTCTGTTTGGAGGGTGTGTAGTAACAGAATTTTGGGGCTTTTTTGTGCTTCTGACAATGGGTTCAGTTTACAGTTCCCAGGAACTGGTGTGCTCCTTTTATTTCTAAACCACTGTGCCAGGCTCTTTGGGAAAAACCTCTTACCTGGTTTTTATATTACTATTGCTTTGAAGAGTGTTTATTAACTGCTCTACTAGAAGGCCAATCCTTACTAATGATTGTTTAATAAATCTGTTCCAGCTGGTTACAGTCATCCTTAGAAAAAGCCTCACGTCACTGCCATTATTTGAGGTGTGATTCAAGTGTGAGTTTGCAACGAGGCATGTGCAGAGTTGTCTTAATGCATTGACTTAGCAAGGTGGAAGTGGGGAAGGTCAGACAAAGTGAGCCTTGTCTCAGAAACATTTTGGTCAAGCTGTCTTTCTTTGGATCATGATGCATCAGGTGCCCATGAGGTATCACAGATTATTGTCTGTACATGGATTTTTGAAAGGCTTAGGGTTGTTTTACTTTTTTTTAAAGTGACAAAGTAATGGAACAGGCCAGGCAACCTTAATAATAGGCTGTACTGCCACGTCTGCCCTTAATAATTTCTTTCATCTGTCAAGGTATCTCAGAAGAAGGGCTGAGGAGGTCAGACGGGTAATGTCAGAACAGCAGGGTCACTTTGCTGTGCCTCTGGCTCACTGTGGCCACAAAAATGTGTCTGGGACTGAATAGAAATATAATTCATGTGAGTGTGTGTAAAACAATGTAAGAAGGATGGGAATATAAGGAACGCACAATTGGGCAGACGCTGTGAGCCAGGGTCTTCTGAACCTTACTTCTGCAGTTCTTTGGACAAAGTTGGAACAGTCAATGAATTTTGATGGTACTGGTCACAGTCTGCTCCTGATAGTCTCTCTTGCATCTGTGCAAGGTGACTGCTTTCTAAAATCTGTGCCCCAGTTTTCTGTTACAGGCTGCTGCACTCTAATTCTCAGGAAACAGGTTTTGGGACAGGTTAGCAAGCAGATCCACCTGCTGCTGCATTACGTGTCACAGATCCAGCCCTCAGAGAGGCCATCAGAGATGTCTAATTTACTGATGTGAACTAGTAAATACAAATTGACTTTTCACCTTTACTGTAGTAATGATTTTACTGTGGGAGCTGCATTTTCAGACTTGCCATGGATTTCTCAGTAATTTCACAAAGTCCAAGTATGCTGTGCAGCCAGAGAGAAGTGATGTTTGACAGTAACTGTTAGCTGTTCTGAATATGAATGAAAAACTGTTGCCATCACTTGCAAGTAAGAGATTTATATCTTCCAAAATCACCCTGTGGGTGATACGGAAGATCTCTCTGATGCACACTTTTTGTGTGGTATTTCCTGAGTTGGCTGTATCCCATACAGCAACAAATGTCTGGAGTAAAGCAATATAGCTATTCAATCCTTCTGATGTTGTTGATGTGTTACTGTCTATCTTGCTATTCTGGTTCTTATCCTGTTCCCTCTTTTTACTCTTGATTTGTCTCTCTTGAGCTATTTCACTGATTCCCCTTCACATCTTCAGACATCTCTCTTCTTCCCTTCACCCTAGCAGTTTTTATTTTTCAACTTGGTCCCTTCTCCCACCTTTCTTTAAAAAAAAGGTTGGTGTTTTTTAATGTTTAATCACTATATTCTGCAAATTCTTTTGTTTAAACCAGTCATGCTTCCCATTTATGCACCATTATAAGTCCTTTAATTTTTAAGTATATTCTCCCACATCATTCACCTGTTATACCTCCCTTCCAGATCTTATACTACTAATAAATGGGGTTTTCATTTCATATTCCATGATACTTAATTAATTTCCTTTTGTGGGGAAGTTGATTTGTAAACAGTAGAGCCTTGGAGAGACATGAAATGAAAGGATGGCCACAGAAGACTCCATCCCTTTACCTTATGATGTAGGAATATGTGGGAATAATAAAACCTTGCAAGAGAGGCCTATAAAAATAAATCATCAGAGCTCTATCATATGAAACATTTTTTTGGTTACTTTTCTTTAAATTAAAAATAAATCTTACTTTCAGAACCAGGAAGAACTAGAAGTGGAATTTTTACTGGAAAACATGTGAGTAAAGACTAAATGTTGCAGAATTTGTCATCAGAAAACTGCGTAATAGAGAGAGTGCTAATGCAGCACTGGGGAAGTGGCTCCATGTACCTGTGCCTAGACATCCCGTCTCAGCATCTTCTCTATGGTTGCTCTTCTCCCCTGAATTTGGTGAAATCCCTCCTAGAGTGATAGCTTCATTTACTATTTATAGATGAGAATGGGTGTTTATTTTGTAATTCAGTCTAAGGAAAGATAATATTGATCAGGGAAGGTAAGAAAACAGGAGTGTCCTTGGGAGGTGTGGGACTGTGACCTGACAGTGACCATGAGATGGAGGAGAAAGAAGTGCTGATGGTACTTGTCAGCTAGAAAAACTGGCCTGAGATAACTATTTGCTTTTAAAAGCTTATTGTTTATATACCCACTTTTAAATAAACTTTTTTGGTTTTGCTTTTCAGTCCAGGTGTATCTGAGAAGATCATTACTAATGGCGTACTAGTGGTAATTATTCTTTTTTACTGCTAATGTTCTATGGTAGGGCAGAACTGAAGGATGCAAGTTGGAAGAACTATATCTTTATGGATATACTTCATTGTTTTTCAGATGAGTCACAGGTGTGGTTGTGAAGTTTTGAATTTGGTTGTGATTGTGGAGTGTTCTGTGTTGGGAGAGATTTGGACCAGCACTCTGCCATAATACCAGTGAGATGTTCACTGTTTAAACAGCAGTAAACAAGGAAACATGGGGAGTGAACCAACGTGACTATAAAGTTGATTACTGAATGTTCACCCTAGAGCCAAGGGCTCTGTTCACACCATGTCCGAGTACTGTGCAATGCTCCTTTTTGGCTTCTTCCTCCTGTGCAGCAGCCTCTTCACTCCAAAGGTGTTTAAATACAGGCCCAACAGTCCCGTTATTCTGCAGAGCTGTAGGTATTCTTCAGCTCACTCTTCTGTAGACAAAACTTAAAGCATAGTCTAGATGGGGACAGAAGTTTGTGCTAACTATTGGGGACTGAATGGCATTTAAATATAATGGGACACATCCCTGGTTATCTTGGCTCCCTTGACCATAGTACTGCTTGCAATATTTGTACCAGATAATCACCTTCTACAATTTCTTTATGTCCACAGACAATCATGGCTGAATGAGGTGTTTCTACAGCATCCCTAGGTCCTCAGTGAGAATTCTGAACTGTTTCTGTGACCACTGATTTTATTCCTTATCTCTTTAAGTCTCGTGAGGTTTCCTGTGTGGAAGTACATGTGAATGAAACAAAAATGAAGAGACCTTACACAAGTGAGGTTACAGATTTGAATTGCTTGTCACTGCTTTTTATGCTATGGGAAATGCCATTGAATCCAGATAAATACTTGTTCTGTTTTGATCTCTGCATCAGAGCTGCTTGAGGATTGAGGTGTTTCCTGAATTACCTGCTTGCTAATAGTGAGAATCCTCTGAAGATGGCATGACTGCATAGCTTAAGAGAAACTGTGAAGGTGGTTGGGAGACTTGGAAACATCACTGCAGTGTGATGGAACTGAAATACTGTGGTGCTAACATACAGTAAAAGAAGGGAGACACAACTCTCAAGAAGGGAAAGACTACAGTGGAAACTCAAGTGGTGTGAATGCTGCTAGTGGCTTCTTCTTGTTTAACATATGCTCTGTCACTTGGCAGGGTGTCATAAATGAATGGTTTAGATGGTTTAAAGAATCACTGGCAAAGGTATCAGCTAAAGCAGATTTAATATAAATTAGCAAAAGTGGGAGAAAATTTGATTGCAAGGTTCACTCTATTAGTTGCTACATGTATGAAACATGCAGAGGAAACTCAGGTAAGAATTAATCTAAAATTATTTACTTGGAGACTTGGGTTGCAAAAGGCTAAAGATGGAAAAGTGTAAGGGTGCCAAAAAGTGAGGGAGAACTTTCCACTGAATTTCGAGGTTCAGAGTGGATGTCTTTACCAAACTTAGTCTCAGGCTTGATCACGGCTTATGTCTAAAGGATTTTGCAGCACTTAACAGTTGTCTAATTTAACATTTACTAAATGATTCAATAGGATTTTCTGTAAGCACTGAAGAAAGTAACTTAAGATGGTAACATTTATACTACACCTGCTATGGGTTATTTAAATCAGTTCAGAAATGCATGCACAAAAAGAAGTATGGACAAAGGTACCTGCTAAAAATTCCTCTTGAGGTCAGTGAAGTACTGTCAAACTGATGCCTTTTTATTTCTCAGTGGGTGCAAAGTCCAGTAACAATAATATTCTTCCACCTGGGTTATGATTCAGAGAAAGCTAAGGTTCCAAGGCTGCTTGTTAGACAACAGCAATTCATTAGGTGACAGAAGTTCCTGGTAGCAGACAATATTTCTAATTATCTCAAGGAGAGCTTATCCGCTCTAGGGCCATTAATTAAGGCTGAGAACTCCTGAGGCTCCAGGAGGGAGTGAGGACAGGGGATGGACCACCAGGACCCAAGGAAGAAGCTGCTTATGCACTTTGTAGTGCAATGCTGCACTGGCCTTCTGCTGTTTCATCAGCCTATTCCTCATGCACACTTGTTATGGGGGAGGAAGAACATTGCAGTCAAATTAGTTCTTTACTGCACTAAGACTGCGACTTTACTTGGGGCATTTTTATTTGTTATTTTTCAGGCCTAGGTGCAGTTAATATCTCTCTGTGGTTTGCTTCTTGTTCTCAGGGAGAGATTTCACATTCACAATGAAAGGATCCTATGAAGAAACCCGGGATGTTTCCATAGGTACTCACTCCAGACAGGGAAGCAGTGAAACCACCAGGTTCCACTACATCAAGCACAGTCAACCTAGATTGCTTGTGACGCTGCCAAAGGAGCATTTTTTCTGTTGTGTATGTTTTGCTTGTGGATGGTGATAACACTTGAAGTAACTTTTGGGGGAAGCATTGTGAATTAACCCCCCTCTGGTACTTTTATACCTATGGTTTATGTATAATTTTCTCCTAACAACTCTTTTCCCCCGCTCCTTATTTCAGCATGGCTCAGCTAGGAGGGAAATGGGTGGAAGGAGTGACCTGGCTGTGCCTCTCCATTCTCTGGACTTGGGAAATAAAGTGACAGTGATGAGAGTGAGTATCCTTGACAGCATTTGGAATTCTTTCAAGAAGTGTACACTATATATATGCTATCTGGTATTAATTTTGTTATTAAAAATGTAATAGCTGAGTTATATGTATGCCTAGCTCTGTATACACTTGGAAATAAAATTTTTATTCCAGGTAAAAATAAGATAGTCAGAATGACTGATTGCTTTAAAAGTATTTTAAAAGCAGGATCCTAGTGATGGTTGTGTGCTGAAGACCTAAGAAGTGACTAAAGATTTATCATTAGATTATATACCTGACTAATTGATAGATACTGTAAAACTTGCTTTTGCAAAATTTCCATTCAGTTTAGTATTTATGGTGCTTTCATTCTTGATTTTCAGGGTGACTCTTATGAGGTGTCTGTGAATGAAGAAAATAGGTAAATCTTTTATCTCTTTTGAATGGTTACTTAAGCCATCTCCTATTCCTTCATCTTTAGATGAAAGGAAGCTACAGGTGGATTCAATCCCTGCATGGGCTGTTCATTTAAGATTTGGGCTTGATGATCCTTGTGAGTCCCTTCCAAGTTAGAATATTCTGAGGTATCCCTGGTTTTAAAGTATCTCATTTCAAACTAGGCATAAAGAATACCTGGTTAAAGATGACTAAAGTACAGGGAAGGGTTAATAAAATGATACAAGTTTTTAAATTGGTTGATAGGAGTTTAGAATAAAACAGGAGGTAGCTAGTCATGGGGTATAACCACTTACAATGGTTTTTTTCTCATGTTAATGCTTTGTAATTTTGATACTTAAGAATCCCTCTGTCTCATAACTTTTATCTGTAATACACATACCTTCATGTGTAACAAATTTCTAACACTTAACACCATTATGCATTTACAAGTCATCAGTAGGTCATTTTCCAACGAACACATGGACAGTAATTAGTTTATTGACTGACTAGTAGAGATTTTGTGAAGGGCAACGTTACCCTCTACTGATGAGTTAGCTACATTGCAAGCCATAGCTGCTGCTGAGCGTTAAACAAGAGGTTTCTACTAAATAATAATTTAGAGAAGAGGCAAAATAACTCTTTCCCAGAAGAAAAAAGCCTGAAACAGTAGCTCAGTGAAAATGTTAGAGAATTAATGATAAAGTACATGATATTCATAATAATGCATGTATTTGAAGGCATACACTCAAGAGATCTTCTGACTGAAGTAGTTAGAGCACAAGTGTTTTGTAGGGATAAGCATAACTCAGTATCAGTGTCCTTTTGACTAAAGTGTGTTAAGTTAAAAAAAACTGCTTAGGCTCTCTGTGTGTTTCAGAAAATATACATAACAAGAAAATGTGAAGAGGTGTTCAAATATCAGAGCTCAATATGAAATAGCTTGAATTCAGTTAATTTCATTTGTTTTAATAAGTAGATAATTTTATTTGTTTAACTTCCTTATGATTATGTGAAATAGTTCAGGATGTAATTCTGGCCTAAAATCTTCACAGGAAGGCAGAAATATTGGGTCTCCAATATCCATATACCTGCCTTTCTTTGCTTAGGAGAATCTTCATGCACATGGAAGGATCCTTCCTTTAAACTGGTGTATTGTTGTTGCTGGTTTTGCTTAATGCCTTGAGCTGTGGCTCTACAAGTGGCCTACAGGTGATGTCTTGTACTGCTCTTATACTCTAGTTGCAAGGATTTAGATTTGCGGTTGGGGTTTGACCTATGTGCAGAAGAGCAGGATTTCATCTGTAAGAGGAAGAAAGTGGTTGCTGCTGCTCTGAAAAATGTTCTTCATCTAGATGAAGACCTGCAGGAGAATGAGGTATGTGGAACAACATATTGGGAACTTGAAGTATTACAATCCACTTTGAAAGCAGTGGATATGATCTACTTGTATGACTATCCATATAGCTTTCCCACATATTCTAAACTATGTTGTGTAGGCTAGATTGTCATATGCACCTAAGACCATATCCAAGAATGTTTGGCACAGAGGATGAAAGAGAAATGGTAAGGAACCTGGTTATAGCTCCTTTAACCTCTGGCAGCCTTAATCCTCAGGGACATCCAATTACCAAATTTCTTGACATAAACGTATGTATAACCCAGCTTTGTGAAATGTGATTGCTTAGACTGAAGCCATTCCCCTGTTTGACACTTGTCTGCTGCTACACAAAGCTCACAGAGAACGGCTGCAACTCTCCTGTATCACACTGGTACAGTAGCATCTGTCCTGCATGTTTTTCAGTGTATCACCTCTTGCTTCCTCCTCTCCTGGGGATCCCTGAACTCGGAGGTAGCTGCTCTGTTACTGGTGGACAGTAATCTGCTATAGGAGTCTGGGAGGATGTGCCTACATGGTATTTCCTGCTTGTTTGGCTCCCAGCACATCCAGCTTTTGATGCTGCATGCAGGACAGCATTTCTCAATCAAGTCAAAGTGCTCATGAACTTAAATAACAAGTAGAATAGGACTTATTATTAAATGAATAATAAAGGGCTATTGAGTCATACTAAAAAAACCCCAAACAAACCCCCCAAGCAGATGGTAAAATACAATGAATGGAAGACTAAAGGTAGTGGCACTACATGATCCTAAAACTGAACATTTGTTTCCTCAGTTTTTGTTAATTGCTGTCTATGGGGAAAGGGCAGGATGGCTAACAGGATTGCTGCATCCCTGAAGAAAACAAGACCAAATTACATATAACACAGGTATCAGGCAAGTTGGAGGTAATCTGGGTCAGAAAGAAAGTGTTAAAATAAAACTATGAAGCTTGGCAACATCTGCCTGGAGAATAGCGAATGTTGCATATACGCTTAGCAGAAGAAAAAATTATGCAATCAGCTTTTGCTCTGGTCCTCTGACTTCAGTTATACTCAGGGGTTTAAAATGTGTTTTAAGGCACAGAGGTGTGGAAAAATTTAAAACATTGAGTAAATCTGAAAATATATGATTTTGCCATACAAGAACCATACTTAGAGCTTTGACTCATGAAAGCATCACTGATCAGGAAAATGTTTTCAGAAGACATTAAGTCTCACTGAAATTTACAACTCAAATAAACACCTAGGCACTGCCACAAAGAGGATGAATTGAATCAAAACTTCCCTGAATCGGGTGTTGCTGTTACTTTTCCTGCATGGTCATCACTTCTCAATTTCATCTGGTGCTGAATGACCCTGTGTCTTTGTGTGTTGAGCAGGTGCCAGTGGTGGCAATCGTGACCACAGCAGGGGGAGTGCGATCCATGACAGCTATGTTTGGCAGTCTTCTTGCTCTCCAGGAGTTAGGTGTTTTGGACTGTATCTCATACGTCAGTGGTTTATCTGCCACAACATGGTGAGGAAAGTTGGGCTTGTAGTTGCCATTTGTGTTAGCAAGGTGTTGATCTGGTAAAACATTTTGCCCTACTGATGAATTTATTCAGCATGATGCTTGGCTTCCTTTTGGCACTCATTTCATGGGACCACTTAGTGCTGTAGCCCTTATTTCTTCTAGCTACAGGAAGCGAATTGAATGAGAACTACAGTATTTCTGTAATTGCAATGAAGTGTTTACAGAAATTAAAAGAAAGAGCACAAGCCAGGACGGTTTACCTGTAAAATAGGTTATCTAGTAGGATGTAACACTTCAGAGATCCCCTTGTAATATTTGTCAACTACTACACATCTCTGAAAAGTAGACTTTAATAGTCCTGAGAAATATGGAATGTCATGTAGTGAATCACAGGAACACTAGTGGTGAGTGCCTTGCGCAAGCATGAGGGGTCAAGGGATTTAAAACACTTTGAACCTGGAGGACTGTTCTAAAAAAATAAATGAGACAGAGCTGGAACAAATGGTGTGGAGATGAGAGGGGGTGACTGGAATCAACTCGAGCTCTAGGAACTGACAAATCAAACCTGACCCTAAGTATGCCAAGAGTCTGAGGTGACCCACCTGCTGCATGCCCAAGGAGGGGGCTCTCACACTTTGCCAGGACAATATTCACTGCCAAACTCCAGCTTAAAATGTCACATAGCATCTGATACACATGAGGGGACTGGCCTTAGAAGCTGTGGCTGAAAATTGTTGTATAGTCTTAATTTTGCCTGAGCTTTGACCTTCTCTTCCAACAAAAGCTGTAGGGCAAGAGCCTTGTCTAGGCTGAAAAAAAGTACTTCTGTGTGGTATAAGCCTAATGAATTGTCATGTACCCTGTGATGACCCGCAGTATCTTTCTTTTAAACAGGACTATGTCAAAGTTGTATGAAGATGCAAATTGGTCACAGAAGGATCTCAGAGGGCCAATTAATGATATCAGGAAACATGTGATCAGGAGTAAGCTGCACTGTTTCTCATTGGATCACATGAAATACTATGAAGAGGAGCTTTGTGAGAGGAAGCAAGAGGGTCACAAGCTGTCCTTTACGGATTTATGGGGACTCTTCATTGATAGTATGCTACATTATCAGGTATATTCTATCATATAAGTATATATCTCATGTATTGCAGAGGATTTCTAATTTTCCACATCTAAGGTTCTGGATTCAGCTATAGGGAAGGCTCTCAAGACTCTTGAGTAGCTCATTCTTTGGCTTTTTAGAAAAAAATAACATAGTAACCCTAAAATATAAGCATCTAGGGTAGATGTCTGAGCATCTAAAAAATTCAAGATGTTAAGGAAACTGATTTTCCATCTTTAATTTTTGGTCAAGTGATC
Source organism: Formicarius rufipectus (assembly GCA_013399695.1). Taxonomy (NCBI): domain Eukaryota; kingdom Metazoa; phylum Chordata; class Aves; order Passeriformes; family Formicariidae; genus Formicarius; species Formicarius rufipectus. The sequence continues at coordinate 701,156 of VXAU01004626.1, read as the reverse complement.
ATTCTAGTAACATACAGAGGAAAGATGGCTCTGATAGAGCTAAGTTCAGGCATAGCAAGAGAAACCCATACGAGCAAACAAAGCTGTACTGAAGGAAATGGATCTTGATTGACTTTTCTCTGCAATACAGCTAAATATCTTTCTAAAGTCATATCCTAGCAACTGCACGGACAAGTTTCTTGCATTTTTGCCCTCTCCCACCACACAGTGATTGAATGAAATTCCCATAAGTATCAGTGATAATGCTTTGGCAAAGGCTCATGGCAGATAACACATGAGCACATTTGTGTGGACAAACAACTGAAGTACACAAAACTAAATCTGCTGAGGTTTAGCAGATATTTCATTGGCAGTCCATTCCACGCTTAGATACTGTATGAGGTCCATGCACCATGTTCATATTTTACAATGACTTTTATTCTTTGTAAACAGGAAAGTACTCAAAAACTCTCAGATCAGCAACTAGCAGTAAATCGGGGGCAGAATCCACTGCCCATATATCTGTCCCTCAATGTCAAGGATAAATTTAGCACTTTGGATTTTAAAGGTAAAGATTATTATCACCCTTCTGTACCTCTAAGGGCTGGTTGAATGCTAAAAGCTTTTATTCTAAGTCCAAGCCAGTAAATCTTTTAAATAATATCCATTTTCCCCTGTCTTCATATCTGATTTCTTACGTGTATGAAAAACATGCATCCTAATGCTGTGGAAAGAAGACACCTGTGCTGTAGACACTGCCCTGTCACCGATGGAGATACCTTTTGCTGACAGCCTTGAGAGCCACCTCTGCTGTTCTTTTTCTGTCTTGTCCCCACCTATTCCTCACAGCCCCTTTGAGCTTCTGGGACTTCTGCCCAGGCAACAGTAGTCCAAGAGAGCTGTGAAGAGGGAGGAAGAGGACAAGGGAAGATGTGCAGAGTGGTGAGAGCAGGAGGCAACTCCCAGCAGCCAGAGAGGCATCTGAGGAGGGCAGCATTCTGTGCCCTGATCCATGATCCTGATCAGTGTTCCCACAGTGTTTTCTGACCCAAGAGAAGAATGAAGTCCTGCGACTGAACCTGATCATCTGTTTCTAGGCATATCTGCAGTCCTAGTGGGTTCAGCCAAGTTTTTTTTGGGGGGAAGGGGTTTGGTCAGAGATTTTTTTACCCTTACAGGCAGTAACTCTGAGAGTCTTAAGAACGAATGGCAGCTGGTATCATTGCTGACTCAGAGGAGCTAAAAATGGTGCATCCTGTGCAGGACCTTGGAATCAGTGGACTTTCAGCCCCAGTTTTTGCTTTCTAGTGTAGAAATGAGGCTGAACCCCAAGATGAATGGATTTTCACAGTGTTTAGTGGAGGAGGTGAATTTAGTTTTTGCATTCACATATCTAACATGAGTATGTTGAAGGTCACCTGTTTGTTTCAAATCATGGTGATTTCAACTGTCACCACCATGATGAAGCTATTGGTCTTGATCTTCTAGATTTGATTCTCTAAGATGATTTCTACATGTGTTCAAGTGGCTGTAATAAATCTATTTCTATACCTTATTTGCAGAGTGGGTGGAGTTCACACCTTATGAGGTGGGTCTCCTGAAATATGGTGCCTTTGTTCGATCAGAGGATTTTGGTAGTGAGTTCTTCATGGGTCACCGGATGAAGAAGATCCCAGAGTCCCATATTGGCTTCTTGGAAGGTAATTTGCTATCTCAGAAAAACATGACCTTTATAGCTAGCTACATGGAAGTGGTCTGGAAGTAGCAATACTAGTACCCCAGATAATGTATCCACTGTAATTTCAATCTCAAATGAATCAGCCAGAAGTGACAAAAAAAGGAAACAAATTCTTGAGACAAATGTGATTAATTTTCTGAACATCTTAGGTTAGACCAAATCAGAACACATGCACACACCCACAGGCAGGCATGCATGTGCACACACACACACATACACACAAGAACTGATCATCTGAAATGTCTAAAGTCACAGCTTGACTTTTATAGACAGGCCAGTTTCTTAAATGGCCTGGTTGTAAGCCAGACACTATGGGGAATGTCATGGCATTTGATATTGATATAAAAATCCATAGTATATAATAACTAAACCAGAGACTGAATCCAAATAGATTGCCGTATCTGTGTTGTAAAAATTCAAACTAGTATTAAGTATGGCACTTCTTTGTTTCCTTTTTAAATTTTCAAGGCACATGGAGTAATATATTTTCCCAAAATTTTATGGATGTTGTCTACCTCTCCGGTCATTCTGAGGACTTCTGGCACAGATGGACCCGAGACACTGAGCATGACATTGGTTAGTTATTTAGATTGCTTTTGCATCTGCATTGTCATCTTCATGCCTCTCTGAAATGTGAAACCTGACATTTTGTAAAGGGTTTGTTTTTGTGTTCTATTTCTGGGTTAGGAGACACCAAGCCCTTGGGAATGAAGGAAAAGCAGGAGAAAAATAGTCGTGCAGGAAAACAGGAAAAAAAAATTGTTCTGTTCACTGTGTAACATCCCTGGGGACTTTTGTTAGTCATGAGAGGGTTACTACGAGCCCTTTAGGGAGGGAGAGGCCAGACAGGGAACAACAAGATGATGGTGTGGCACTGAAACTCACCTCTGACCAGAACACTCTGCATGTTTGGTGTGCGTGCTCCATCACAGATGGGACTGGGGACATGGTGGTTTGGCTTCCCAACACCTCTTTCTTTGTTGTTATTAGTATCAAGGAAACACTCTAACCAAATGCAGACATATATCGTGTCTTCTTTTTCTTCCAGAGGAACACCCTGCCCTGCCCAAGAAGCCTCATGAACAAACGACTTCTTTGTCCATTCCCAAAGGTTACCTTTCCAATACACTTCGAGAAATGATGACTGGGCGGCCAGTGGTTTCAACTTACCATAATTTCCTCAAGGGCTTGCAGCTACATAACAAGTATTTAGAGAATGAGAGCTTTTGCATGTGGAAAGGTAATGGCAAATTGTTTTAGATGTGTATTTGAAGCTGATTTGAGAGCTGATACTCGCTGAAGACAGATATTTGATAGGTTTTATCATGAAGGTAAATTTTTATATGATTGTGGAACTGGTTTTGCTGAGTTCCAGATGATTTATTACAGGTCTTGTTTCTATCTTGGAGAAACCATAGTAGACTTGCTTGAATTATGTTTTTCCTAAGAAAAATCATGAAAGAATGACTTGCAGCTTCCATGGAAGTCATGAAATAGCCACAAATTTACAGCAGTTGAAAAAGCAGCACAATGTATCACTTCGGATGAAGCAGAGCCTCTATACTGCTCTCTCTTACTGTTAGCTGAGTTGAGCTTTAGATGCTAAAATTGTGTCAAAGACAAATATTTAACCGCGGACGTAGTGTCAAAGACTAATATAGGTCGACTGTATTTGCTTTCTCCATTTGTTATGCTAATATGGAAAAAAAATGGACTTGGTCCTACAGTAATTAAGAAGTTTTTGACTTTCAGATACAGTGCTGGATTCTTCTCCCAACCAGCTAAATGAAATGGATGACTACCTCAAACTGATAGATACAGCTTTCTTCATCAACACCAGTTGCCCACCCGTCCTGAGGCCAGAGAGGAAAGTGGATGTCATTCTGCATTTAAATTACAGTGGAGGATCACAGTCTCTGGTCTGTAAAGCTGGTGATGTTGTAAAGCAGTGATTCTTTATCTACACGACTCCAGCAGCTGGATTACCACCACAGCTCCCTCTATCTGTCTGTCTGTCTCTTCTTTCCCCTAGCCTGCCCCACTTCCCATCCCCAAAAATAGTCTGGTTTTAGTTATGTTAAATGATCATATCATACCATACTATTCCACACTGTGACCATAATGTCACTGTATTTATCAGAGCAGTTTTCAGTATCTTTCTGGGACATGAACACAAACACAGACTCACAGAAGATCACAGATATTCTATTCTGTGCATCAGTGAAGACTGCCATTCTGGTACCAAGTTGGTTAAGTAACTGTTACAATGTAATTAGTTAATACATGATTTTGACATTTTTGAATGAAAATTTGAAGTTTTTCTTTCATGTTTGACTCTTGGTGTTGGCATAAATTTCAGTCAGGATTTTGTTTTTCTGTGTTTGAAGAAACATTGAGAGGCTGACATAATTGAAATTAATGTAATTTATTTGTAAGAGGACGTGAAGACATAGGTTATTAGATGCACTGAATGCAAAGATTCAAGATTCTGTGATCTGAGATGCCATGTGTAATCAAAATTTCTTTACCCAAATCTTTTACTGTGCCTACTAAATCACAAAAATGCTCTGAATGTCAAATAAATTTCAGAAAATACTAGCCTTGCTTAAAAAAATTAGTGTTAACAAATCACCCAAATTTCTGTTATCAAGAATATATTAAAATCAGTGCACAGTTAGCATTATTTATAAACTTATAAATCAATCCCAGATTGTCCTAGTCCAGAAAAATATTAGTTATGTGGCTTAGTACTCTTAGTTCAACATCTCTTTGTTTTGCAACTCTCTTCCCTCTTGAACCAGCCACTGGACCTATTCTCAGAGTACTGTTTGGAGCATGGGATCCCATTCCCCAGGACAGATCTGAGCCAAGAAGACCAGGAACACCTGAAGGAGTGCTATATGTTTGAGGATAGATTAGAAGCACCAATCTTGACCTATTTTCCATTGGTGTGTGATACTTTCCAAAAATACAAGGCACCAAGTAAGTCAACAGAATTAATAATTTTTTGAGGTTGTCACATCCAGTTTATCTATTGAATTTAAACCTTCTAAGACAAGGCACTTGCAAGCTTCTGAGCTGGCTAAATTCTTATATTCCCAGTCCAGTTGCGATGCATATATTGTTGGCCAACTAATCAGGGATTGGATTGAAGAGGTTCAAAATTCAAAGCATGAATATCTGTACCTTGAGGTAAACCCCTTATGTGGCACCTGAAACAGTTCATGTTCCTTTGATAATACGGGAGAGGAGACAGCTACTAAGTTAAATCCACTGCTAGCTAACTCTGTCACATAACAGTCTTGTAAAGGGATATAACATCTATTTGGTTAACATCTGTAGAATTCTTCTATTACTTTTTTTTACATGAAAAACCCTGAGAACAGAAAGTACTGAAAACATAACAAAGCAGAGGCTTTGCCAGGGAAACAATGGGTACGTGTAATTTTTGAAANAAAACCCCCAACAACAACAACAACTCCCCCCACAAAAAAATCCCCAAAAAACAAACAAACAAAACCCACAAAAACTCCCCCTACTTGGCAGGTTTAGTTTACAAATACTTCTGCATTGATTGTCTCCAATTTTCTCTCTGCTAGTTATGCATAATCCAGGAGACTTTCCTAAAAAATGGAACAAAAATCCATGTATCAACTTATTGGAAAAGACCTCATGCAGTTCGTCATCTTGTGTATCTTGCTGCATGTGCTTAAAGTCTCAGCCTGAGAGGGAGGATTCCCAATCCAGGAGCTTCCTGCCTTAGAATAAAAGAATACTTTTCTATGGATAGATGAGGAGCAGTACACAATTGGAAAGTTAAACATCCAAAATTCCAAATCTTAATAAATGAAGTATTTTGATGCAAAACTCTAATTTAGAGAAGAAAGCATTTTACATGGAAAAATTGTTCTGTAGGTCAATTCTGGATAAGCTGTGACCATAGTCTAACAGTGAGCTAGTGTGTTTTATTAGTGCTGCAAACTTAGTAACTATACAGTAATTAAACCTTGAACCATTTCCAGGAGGTACTTCCGTTTCTTGTGCCTGTTACTGTGCATTTTGCATTGCTTGGTAGCAGTCTTCCACCTGGGTAGCATTGCTGGGCTCTGTTCTTGTTTCAGATGTGGAGCGCAGTCCCACAGAGATGGATCAGGGAAGAGTAGATGTGTCCAACTGTATTGCTCCCTATGGCACTGGTCTGCTTACGTATACCGAGGAGGATTTCAACAAGCTACTTGATCTGTGCTGCTACAACATCCTCAACAACAAGCATTTAATTCTTCAGGCTTTGAGAACTGCAGTGGAAAGAAAGAAGCAATTTAAAAATTATTCATCTCCTCCTTCATATAAACTCTCTTAAAATATATTTTGATGAATCTTGCCAGAAGGAGATATGCAAATGTTTTGGTACTGGACTAATAAATATTAATCTGCTACAAGCCCACAGATGTTCCTGATGGCAACAAAAGTTGTGACACCAACTTCTTTGACTTCTGCAATACTGTGATGGTCAGTGTGTAGGTGCTGCTACAATTTTATTCCCACTGCAATCCAAAGCACAGACAGGGGAGTGTTCATGAGATTTTCATACTTGCCTTAGAGAAGTGGTTGCTTAAGAATGATCAGTGAAATAAACTTTCTTAGATCTTATTTTCTGTTGTATGTAACAATACACATATTGTTATATACATATACAATATAGTAGAATAACTACCGTTTGAATAAGTTCCCATGCATAATCTTATTAAACATGAGAATTTAATAGTTGCATTCACTGAAATATGGGGTTTTATTAAGTTCTGAGGACTTAGCTCAGCTGGTGAGTTGTTCTGGGGAAAACTGATTCTTACTTTTGATACCAAGAAATCAAATATCAAGGGAACAATGAACTTTGCTAATAACTTTTGAGGAAGGACAAAAGAAAATCTGCCACTTCTACCATGGAAGAAGAAAAATGGAAGGAAACTCTGCTTTCAAGAGTGCAGATGACTGGAACGATAACATGAGGTTTACGAGTCCAAATACTGGTATTTGCGAACACCGAGGTATTTATTTACTGACTTGAAGTGCAGCACTTGGCTTGTATATGTGTCTCTGTATTTTCATCAGCCTTTTCTGTTCCCTTTTGCAGTCATCTCATTCAATACACTAGTGTGAGTAAATAAAATAAAACAAGTGCATCCACCTGTATACTGGCAGTATGTCTGCATTAGCCTAGGACTGTGGCATCTTGCTTCCTTCTCATGTGCCATGGTCAGGAGGCGACGTGCTCAGCCTTCCAGGGGTCTGCTTCTGAGGCAGGAGGTAACATTGTTACCTGTAGGACAGTCCTCTTCTGTGACTCAGTTCAATGAACGGGAGGTATCACTAGCAGGTGTCTGTCAAGCTTTGCTATGATAGGAATCAAGCGAATAAAGTCTTCCTTCGTAAGAGGAAACTGTTGGCAGTAACCTTTGTATCTCATTTTTACAGATCTAAAGTGGTCAAATCCAACAACTTTTCCTTTTTCAGGTGCTGATAAATCTCTCATTTCCAACTCTGCCCCCTTAAGAAGAAACCCAGTTTTTCACCTTGTCTTCTTGTTCTTGGTTAGATTAATTTGATGTTATGTGTCACCAGTAAGACTGCAGTAGTTTTCTGTAAGCAAAGACGAAAAGGAAGACGCCACTCCAACAGCTTTGTTCATAAGTTTATTAAAAAAAAAAAAAAGAAATACAGTTTAAAAAATGGGATTAATTTTTTAAAATTAAAATAAAATTAGAGAATCTTTTAAGTATTTTGAAGATTTTCAAGATTCATTGTCAGGGATCCAGGAAGGTGTAACAGAGGCAGTACAGTTTGTGCCTGAGGTATGGCACTGACTGCTTTTTGGTGGTTGCAACACCTGGCGCTGGGCTTTCAGCTTTGCTCACCCAAGGTGTGGTGATGATGTGTGTTTGGCAGCAGATCCAGAAAATTAGGATGGCTTTAAATGAGCTGAGGAAAGGGAGTTTGTTTTAAGAAATCTGGACCCATTGAGCAAGCCACCGGAAAATCTTAGGCTGCCCAGACAGTCTAGCTTAGCAGCTCAGTATTTTGACTTGAGAGAAGTCAGACAAATGCTGGTGTTTATGTTAGAACCTGGCTCCAAGGATCTAACACTGCATGAGACTGAAATTTTCCTTGGGATTCCCAAGCTCAGTGTTCTTAACTTGGTGGCTGAGGAGTTTCCTCCAAAATGGACTCATTTGGTTTCTTGTCTTGGGAAGGAAAGGCTTCTTTTTACATTCTGTTAAAACCTGCTCATGTTGTTCACATTGCAGCAATACCTCAGAATCTTGCCTATGATGTGAAGGTGAAATGCAGCAGAAAAGAACAGGGGAAGAGATGTTTGTTCGAGTGGCTTACCAGCTATTCATCAAAAAGAAAAAAAGGAGAGAGGTTTTTAAGGAAGGAGCTGAGACTCAGTGACAAATCAGCTGGATTTTTCAAAGTGAGTCAGCATTGATGTAATCGTTCTATTTAAGATCCAGATAGGTCAGCAACAATTTCTTTTTTTTTTTTTTTTTTTTTTTTTTTTTTTTTTTTTTTTTAACAAAAACAAACAAACAAACAATCTGCCTGTTTGTGACCTGTCACACAAACTCTGCTAAACATAATGGCATGATCCTGGAAAAAATCAACTTGAATCTTTGTAGTCTCTATTAGGGCTCAAATGTCTCTCAGGCTGACTGTAGATGAACTTACCCTCTCAATTAGCTGGCAGCATGAGGTGACTTCCTGATATTCTGAGAATTGGTTCAGGCTGAAATTGGCTCTAGATTTCCCTGTAAAGGTCCTGGACCATGTGTCTTGTCCCATTTATGACAAACTAATTACTGGGTAATTAGCTGACACAAGCTGTTCCTCACAACTGTGGTCTGGTGGGGGTTAGTGCAGTGAAATAACTTCTTGAAATGTTGAATGAAACCTGGACAGGTCAGGCAACCTCTGAGTGTTCCTGCACAGCTAAAGGGAGGGTCTGCTGGATGCTCAGGTCTACAGAGCACAAGGAGAGGCAGATAGAAAGGTTGTGAGCTACTGCTTTTTGAGACAAGGGTTGGTTTTGAAGTTCTGTTGCAACAAGTCTGAAGGCAGGGTTGCATATATTGGTAAGAAATGGGCCAACACTTTAATGATAATTTTTAGATAGCAAAGCAGCCCAATTGCATCATCTGAGTGAGTAGGAGGAGCAAGATTTTATCTCTCCAAAACATATCAAAGGCATGTGGAATTGTTTTAATCAAGTTTCTCAATAGTCTTTTGAATGCAGAGGCCCTCCTTTGTATATGTCACAATCAGAATAGTGTCTTAAGCAAAAATATAATCCCCTTGCCCCATCAGGTAGTGTGATCTCTCTCTTCAATGACTGATTTTGCACCTTTTTGCACCTTGTGAATTTAAATTCAGATTCAACAGTACTCTCCTGTTTACAAATGGATGATAAGGTTTTTTTTCCCATGTTTTTCCTCCAACCTGTGCCCTCTGTCACCTTCTCCATGAATACTTCTACAGGAAGTCCTTTTTTACATTTAATAATATCTTTTTTTGACTTTCTGTGATACCAAACATCAAGAATATTTTAGAGTTTTGAAGAAGGGGTGCTTTGAAGGTGTTATATGTAGAAAAATGAAAATAAAATACCAGCATATTAATGTGAGAGTTATATATATAAAAACTTACGAATATATGTGTGTGATGTGGTTTTGTTTGTTTTAATTTGTGGGGTTTTTTTCCTTTTTTTTTTTTTTTTTTTTTTTTTGCCTTGGGGTGTTTTTTGACACTTTTCAACCACAATAAATCTTGTCTGTGGAGATTATTGTGCTTAGGTAACTGGAATTTGACTTGGACTGCTTGCTCTTGTTTGATTGGCATGATGAGGTCTTTGTAGATTTTGTAGCTTGTGGAAACATTCTGGGGGGGGTGCGGGGGAAGAAGGGAAAACAAGCAGGCACAAAATCCCCAGCCTACATATTTGACACTACATTTGTAGGTTTGCTTTGTTTGTTAATTGGCTTTATGTTTTAATTCTGAGTAATTATTTTGTAGTGTGTCATCTGGCTATCATTTTTTAACACCTCTAGCATGCTTTTTGGTTTTTTTACCCTTCTTGTTATGTTCAAGGTGTTTAAATGATGATCACTCCTATTATCATCCCAAAGGGTGGTACAAGGATACTGTTCTCTTGCAATAATATGAAATCTCCCATTAGTCATACATTTCTGTAATCCTGCACTATCAGAGGGTGACAAAGTGATAGCTAAGGTAATTGTGAGATATTGAAAGCAGCAGGTATTCCCACCTGCAACCTATTGCAGTTACATATACAATAATCTGAATGTCATGTTGGAGGAACTAGTGCTTGCAGCAGGCTAGTCTACATGAATTTTGACTGCCTCGGATCATTAGGATATCTATATTTGCTCCACTTTGCCTTAATTAATACACAAATACAAAATCATGTACATGTATGTGGCACTGCAAAATGCATGAAGAATAGAGGAAAATTATATCTTTTTACTTATTCAGAGCCTCAAAGAGACAGCTGAGTGTTCCCTCATCAGTTTAACAGTCTCTCTTATCTTTAAAAAGAAAAGAAAGATTGTAAGTAATATGTATATAAAGATCACTGGCAATATTAAAGTATTACTCTGGAAATGTGATTGCTAAAAAGAGTCAATATATGTCTCTTTAGATTTTTAGTAACTTCAGCCATGAATTTTCTTAATGAATGTTTGTTGGTTGTCTTTGTAATTCTCCTTGAAATGTGGAAGAACTAAAGAAAAATGCACAAAAGCTCAATGTGAGACATGATCTTTGAAGAAGTAATATTTTTGAAATTATAGTCCTGGGGACACATTTCTGCTTCTAAAACTCCAGTAGGACAAACTGCAAACTCATGAATTTTTTTAAGCAGACTGTGTAGTGGACACCAGTGAATAAGCTGTTGAATTTTTTCGGTGAGGGAGCACTTCAGATCCTCCAGACTCATGAGACATTTTTCCCTAATTCTGAGAAATCTCTGTAAAGTGTGACTGTGGTGCAAGCAGCTACCTACTAAGTGTTTTAGATGGAAACCATCAGTTAGTACCACTATATATTTTGAATAAGATATTCTGAACCATCATCACATGTGTATCACACAGACATCAATGCAGAAGGAAGTGACTTGTATGTAAAAAGAATATTTTACTCTAAAGATGTTCTTGGACAACAACTTCTCTTCCTCTGTGCAGAATTATTTTGCTACTGCCCTCCATGGGATGGGTCAGTTCATTTAGGTGACTTCAACTGCAGTTTACAAGGTTACTTGCTTTTCCTGCATAAATTGAATTATTAATCTGTATAAACAAAATTGATCTAAAAACAATCCCTTTGATCTCATGGTGCAAGAGTGAGTACTAGCTGCCTCCTGTTGACAAGCAGAGATGACAGGAAAAGTATGGCAGAGCCAGAGCGTGGTCTTGCACGCTCCAAACTCTACCACTCTGCTCATGTGTGTTAGTTTAGGGCTACTCTAATACAGTGCCTTATAGGCAGTGAGTCACTGCACACTGGGGTGAAGAGCAGTCAGGGAGGGTTTCCTGCCTTGATGTTTCCCACAAGGTGCCTTCTGGGCTCACTGTGAGAGTCAGCACACAGAGATCACTTTGAAGTAAGCTCTGAGGATGGGTGGACTGCTGTGCTCCCTTGGCTCACACAGGAGAGCGCAACCCTCTCTCCTGCCTCACCCTTCCACCCCGAAGTTTCACCTGCTGCTTATAGCTCCTCCCTTCCACCTTGTTTGATTTCAGATCAAATTATGAGATTTCTGGACGTGGATTAATTTTTTTTTTTTTCTTATATATGCAATAATTACCCAGTCAAAGAATACTGAGCATGTGTTGACGTTGCCAAGTTTAGCACAGAGTTGCCCAAAGTAATTTCAGGGGAGTGTGGGTCCTGCAGTCACTTAGTTGTGGCATCACAGTGGAGTCTCTTACCTTGTAGAGCTGCAGGACTTACCTACCTGAACTGTGCTGTTATGGGAAAACCACAATGGGTATTTGAGTTTATGATTTGGAAAGCAGCTGTTGATATCTCTCTACTGCCCTGCAATATGATGGTGGCAATGTAGAGATCCTAGGAGAGCTGTGATTTAATTAGTCAGAAACACTTTGCCTGGGGGTTAGAGCTGTCATATGAGTTCAAAACTTTTCATTAACAGTAGTGTTTCAAAAACTCAATCCATAGGCAGAAAGAAGCTTCAGCATCCTCCCCAAATATCACTGTGGGTAGGAAAGCTCTACATTCTGCTGACTCAGCTGAGGTGCTCTAATAGGCTGCAGGAAGCAGGGAGGGGACTACCTAATGACTGGAAATAATGAAGGGGTGGGGCTGGAGAGGCTCATCATAAAATCCCTATTCATCCACCCCTAACCTGCACGAGAGGTTCCTGCCAGCTGTACGACTCAGTAACTTTTAATATTGGATTTACATGCTCCTGAAGTTGTGATGGGATCAAATTTAAGTTCAAATGAGGTAAGTAAAAGAAGCTGATAGCAAGTATAAAGTGGGTAAAATTGTCTGATATTCCAGTGAAGTGGATCACAGAGGAGAAAAAGTGATTTAAGCTGTATGGATAATCCAGGGAAATTGAGTTTGCTGTTCCTCAGATGTTGTTGCAAAGATGGCTTTTCTAGTCTGGCCTTTTACAGAACTTCATGGCATAACAGCACTTTCAAACTATGTTTTAGGGATAACAGTGTTGCTCACTGTTCTTCACTAAAACATAAAAAGCTTCATGTCAAGGAAATAAGAAGCTGGCAGAGAGTTATGTTGGTGTAGTAGTGATTGGTAAAGCAGCTAACGAGTGTTGTCAATGAGCATAGTTCTAAATATGGCTTTGAACGTGAGATATTTTGAAATGTCAGCCTAAAGTTAGCATTTAACATACAGGTTAGCTGTCTTAACTTTACCTTGTGTTATTTTCCCTAGACTTTTACGGGCACGTCGGCACCAGCGGTGAGAACGGTAGGTAGCAATTAGCTGGCCCTTCATTAAATGCTGTCCAGTGCTGAATGTAGATCACCAGAAAAAATGCTAGGACTTCAATGGCTTGGAGCAAAACTGTGCTGTAATTTTTACTCAGCATTGAAAAGCTGAGCTGCAACTACAACTTTGTAGATGAAATATTGCCATGGCTCTCTATAAGCTCTAAATAGTCTGGCCTCTGTTGGTGTCTAATGCTTATGAAGTTGATGCTGCACTTTATCTGGCTTGGTTTGTGCTTCACCTAGATTAATTTTTTAAATTCTTCCCCCTTTTTGAGTGTTTTGATTTCTTTGGCTGAAACACCACCTTTTCTTATATTTCAGTCCTTCATAAGAAGACCTTTCAAATAGGTCTCTGAGTTGTTCTTAGTGCTCTGGTATTCCTTGTAGTCTGTCTTTGGTGTCTAATGATCTGTTGTGGAGCTTGCTATTCTCTGTGCAACATGGTGTTTAAAAACATAGTATGAGAACAGGAAGAACTGCAGAATGAATGTGTTCTGTCCAGACTCCTGACAAGCCTGATCTCATCAGCCTAGCAGGAGTGGGAGCAGTGCCCAAACTACTCTGAATGCGAAGATGTTTTGTAAAGGATGTTTTGTAAAGGAGGGATTGAAGATGAATTCTTTGCACAGACAAAGCAAAACTCCTGGGGCAATTAGCAGACATTTATGTTAAGGGATATTATCATAAAGGAAAATAGATAAGCGGTTACAAGCTAGCAAAGGAGAACAACCACGGTGGCAACAGGATGTGTCTGTGTTTTGACATTTGCAATACGTTTGAGGCTACCAGTATCAGCTGCAGCTCTCTGGGATCTGTAGTTGGAAAGATGAACTCTTGGCCTTGCTTCAGGGAAGTGAGAGTTTCCCAACCTGGTTTGTTTTGGGCTTTGATTCCACATGAGGGATTCAGAGTGATACAGAGATTCTCTCAGATGGTGGTAAATTAAGCCTGCCTTGTGAAGATTTGCTGTTATTGGTAGTATCTGATGCCCAACTGAGCCCGAGAGCCATCTCTGTTCAAAATGAAATGCTGTTGTAAAGCAAAAGCTTTGCAAAGTTTCTTCAAAATCTGGTTCTTAAAATGGTATGTAGACCTCTGTGTATAGTCTTGCAGCCCTAAGAAGTATGCTAGAATTGTAAAGGTTGTTGATTTTAGTCCTGTAAAGCTAGACTGTGTTTAGAGGATCAGTCTGGGTCTTTTTAGCCTTAGTGCTTTTTACATTGTTAGTGAGTGTGAGACCTGTACTGGTCTGTGGCTTTAGATGGTGTCTCTTAGCTTTAGGGTATTTAAGGTGGCAGAACTGACCTAAATACGGTGCATACAATTCAGAGTAGGACCCAGAGGCTCTTCTTGCTGCTCTGAATGTCTGAGGCTTACAGAGGTAAAGGTCAGCAATGACCTGAACTTTTTTCTTTTTTTTTTCCCCCCTGCCCTCACCCCTCCCATATTGAAGTTGGTATTTATGATAAGTATATAAGCCTAGTATACTTGAGTTGTTTTTTGTTGCTCAGTGGCTCTGATAAGGAAATGAGTTTTCATTTTCAGAGTCAGTTTCAGGGCAACCCATGGGATGTATGTGATTTCGATTTGAATTACAATAAAAATTAAAGGGAATACATAAACTATTTGGTGAAAAAATTTTGGTAGTGCCCTTATGCTGGCAGTCAAAAAAAGAGATACTTTTTAGATCACCCAAATTACTATGCCTTATCAAATTAATAAAGACTATTGTGGTCGTGAGGGAAAAAAAAAACAAAAAACAACTTATCAAACTGTGGAAATGCTTGACTTGATTTCAGTTCTAGGATCTCTATTTATTCTAACACACAACTCCAACTCCATAGCTGCAAACAGGAAGAGAAGAAAAAAACCCCAAAAACACATGAAAATTGCAGTCTGAATCTACAGAAGTTTTGCATAGCTCTTGGAAAGAAGCAGACATTGAGTCACTGTTGCTCCATTTATTTTTATTCTGGAACAACCTCAGCAACTTCTACTGACCTAATAAGACCCAGCTATGGGATATTTTTAAATGGTTGAAATAAATACAAAATATGCAGTATGAGCAAAAGTGTTTCTTATGCACTTGACCTTGCATGAGGTTGTAGCCATAGTAATGTAATTAAATCCTGCATATCTTTGAGGCTGCAAAATTCTTTGAAGTTAAAAGGTGTCACATACTTGACCCAGGTCAGAAGCAAGGCAGTGAGTGACCTGTGTTTTAAAGCCCTGCCACTCTTTCTGACAGGGTGAGTGATTTCTTCATTGGTCTTCATAGTTTGTAATGTAGTGATGAGATTTCTATTCTTCTTTGATGAGAAGGTTATGGGAAGAGTGCTCTGCTCCAAGTAAATGTGCATTTTAATAACTGCCATTTCTCTAGATGTGACTTGGGACTGTTGTATGAGTTTCACTCTAGTCTCCTCTGGAGAAAAAAATCCATGAATAACTTCAAAGCTTGCAATTTTACTGAAATAGAACAGTTTTGTAGCCCAGTTATGTAACTCATTCATATGGGTGAGCACTCATGTATGTAAATACTCCTATTGACTTCCCTGGGACTAGATATGTAAGGATTGCACAAGTGTGCCACAGGACTTAATTGAATTTTTACCTGACGTAGGATAGTGTGACCAAGACTTGCATTTGCAACCTCATATATTTAAGTCATTTCAAAAGTAATTATTAAAATGTCTGACTTGTGTTTCCGGTTTATGAGGTAAGGATCGTGTCACAGATGAAATAAATATAGAAGCTGAAAGTTGAAGTGTGTGTAATAACTGACCTGGGAAGCTTCTGACCTCAGAACTTATCCAGCCTGAGATATGGGCATCATCATCTTAAAGAGAAAGATGTGGAAGTCCTTTCCAATCAGTAGCAGATTATCCAGTTCAAGATACTGGACCCTCTAGTTTTTCTGTGTGCCTTTGAGCAAGTCTCTGACAGCTAGACATGATGAAGCAATCAAGCACCTAAAAGATAGGACCTCGAAGATCTGACTTCCAAAACTCTAGTATGGGAACAAACTCCACAATCCAAACTGAAACACTGAGAATTGTTTCCTAAAGTTTAGAGAGCGATATACACCAGCTAAGCAGGCAACTGCATAAATAGGTACATCCAGGTAACAGGAACAGCTGAGAACAGAGACACCTTTCATACTTCCCGACTCTGTGCTCCACTTGGCTGCAGGTAGATACCACTACCCACCTGAGATTCACAAAATAAAGGCCTAGATGCTTGTCTCCAAAAAGCTGAGCAAAGATTATTCCTTTAAAATTGTGTAAAGCCTAGTCATTGATAACACTTCCCTGGGATGGGGAACTTCTGCTCAAGTCTCTTCTTCTATAGTCAAGGGATTCAAGCTTTACTCTTTCTGAATAAGACATATGCTCCATCTCTTCTGCTGAAATAACACTTCTGAGGACAAAATCATTTATAATTTATTGGTAAGAACCAAACATAAATGCGGCAAACATCAGTAGATTTGGCAGGGGTAAACAAAAACCTAGGCTGTTGGTCCCTGTGCCTAGGAGTGCTTCTGTGTTTTACCCTTTCGCTTTAACGAATATAGAAAAGTATTTCTGTCATTTCAACTGTATAGTCTGGGTGTGATGTCTTTTGTTGCTTCTGATGGAAGTCTGTAATCTTTCCCTCCACCTCCCTCCTCAAAATAACTAATTTTTCATTCAAGGTGTGTCTATGCAAATTATCCTTTGTGGCCATGTTTAGGATAATGGAGCACATAATAGCGTGGTATATTCTTCGAGACAGATGAAATGTCCCACAGCTGACAATTCAAGGCCTGTGCACCATAGAACTGTGGCCGGTGCTAGAATCTGGTCAGGTCAGAAAATGTAGAACAAAGGTGTCTGCATCAGTGACTGCTCTGAACTTCTTGCTCCTGTCTCACTGCCCTTCAACTTTGTATCTTCAGGTCTCTTGTTAGCCCAAAGGGAAGTGCACGAAGATAATCTAGGGATCACCCAGGCTATTTCTTGGAGGCTGTTCTTCATCTCTTCTGCCTTTTCAGAGGTGCTGAGTTTCTCATTGGTGAGGACAAGGACCTACTTTGTTCCATTGTGCTGAGTGTCCGGTGTCACGTCATGGTCCCAGTTGCTTGACGTTTTGTCAAAGCATTGTGAAACACTTCAGGATAAACCTTGTGATACTGCTGGAAAGACAAATGGCTTGACAAGACATATAGGATTTATGAAGGAGATAATAACAGGATACATTTTATTAGTTAACATCAGTATGTAATTTTGACTTTTGTTGCTAATGATTAATACAGGCACTTCTGATAGCTGAATTAAGTGATAAAGCTCATGTGTTTGTGTTAAGACATTGTATTAACTTTACTAGTGTATAGTATATCTAGGAATGCAAGAGTGAGAGGGTTTATGAGTAGAGTTAATATTTGTTCTTACCAACTGGTACAGATAGAAAGATGAGATTTTGGGTACAATAAAGCCTATTTCTGTTCCAAAACAGAATCAGCAAATGCAAAACTAAATACCAGTTTGAGCAAGTGTTGAGGGAAATTGTATCTGTACATATATTGGTTTTAAAAGGAAAGATGGTATATATGAAATAGAGCAGATGTTAGTGTGAGAGAGAGAAAGATGTTAAGTAGTTACCTCCAAGGTGAAATGGGAAAAGTTAATTTATAACCTGGGGAATATGAAGACATGCTAGTATGAGCCATGGAAGTTGAGTTGTTATCAATGCCATATCTCTGAGCTCAAGGTGTCTGATAACTAGTGGAATTTTGAGTTAAGCCCCAAGATCATCTCTGGGATGATTTTGCAGCTCTCTGCTGGGTATCAGGGCTGAAGATCAGAGGTGGGTCAGAGTCTTAGTGAGACGTATCTCATCACTGTCAGTTGCATTTCTGGCGCTTTAGGATGTGCATGAGAGCTTGTGCTGGTGCAGGAGCTTCTGCTGGTGTGTGGTAGTCACTTAGCTCTACTTGCACGGCTACTGTGGCAGTGTTTGGTGTCCCAGAGACAATCTGTTCCACTGCAGGCAGGGTTGTGTAAGAGGTGGGGACACCCATGCATGTACTGTAAGGCTGTTTATTGTGTTAATAATGGAGTGGTGTTAAAAAGAAGTGATAGTTATCTAGTCAAACTCTCAGCAGCTATTCTCAAGTCATACGTGTTTTTGAAATCTGTCACTTCTATTCTAGGACCTGAAGAGGGTTCTGTGCCAAATATTTTTACACTTTTCAAGCTATTCCAATTGCTTTGCAAAATTTTAATGGCTCATCCTTAAAATCCTTGTTTTATCTGCATCCACAGGACTTCAGTGTTACAGTACTCTGTGGCTATAGACTATAAAAATAAATTTGTCTTTTTTTTTCTTTTTGAATTTTTGTGTAGGCACCGGTATCTCCTTTCAACTTGCTAACAGTGAAAATACTAAGAGTGAGGAACGTCCGGAAGGCAGACTTGTGTGAGTACTTCTACTGTTGTTGGAAGTTTCATATAACTCTTTAAAGAAAATATTTGGACAATGTTCCTGTCCTCAAATTGTGTAGAAGTAAAAATATGTATTGCTGCAAGTTCACAAGAATTATCTTTATTTTGATACTGCAGTGTTGCTTTCTGCTCTTCAGTTTAAAGAGACTGACTCAAGCAAGGTGATACCTTTATGTCTTTTTTCATGCCTCACTGTATGAGGTGTATTTCTTACCCATCTGATATCACAGCTGCCGATCAGAGGGCTGCTCAGTAAACAATGAAAATTCCTGTGTTTTTAAGTAAGAAACCTGACTATCTGCTACAGGATTTCTGGGCAGAAGAATGGAGGGAACTGGTAATGCAGACATAAAATCAGCAGTAGCAGAAAGCCTATGAAAATAACAGTAATAAAGCAAAAGCATTCTATTACTTCTGCAGAATTTATAAATATGCAAGAATTGATTATAAAATTCAGTGTGTCTGGGAATTTATTTAACCTAGAGAATGGAGCAGTTTAAAAAGCAGAAAAAAATAACAGCACTACTGTGAGAGCTTGAAAAGAGTGTGAGGGAGCATGAGGCAAAGTGAGAAAAGGGTATCTGCTATAGAGACTATAAAAGAAAGATGTCACAGCCAGATCACAGAACAAGAGTTGAGAGGGGCACAGGATGTAAGAAATCTTTGTAGTAAGGAATTCTAGAGATTCTGGTGATATGGAACTGAGGAAAGCCCTATAATTATTTGCTGACTCTGCTCTGCAGACTGGTGGGCATTGATTTGCTGAACCAGAGGGCGTGGCAGCAAATATAAAATGAAAATTCTCAGTGGGAGAATGACACTTGCAAAAGATGGAAAGAATAGCTAGTTTGCTGTCCAGACCTGACACTGGTTCACTCAGGGGACTCCCTTAATTCTGAATTTTCCAGTTCACTGAGGATCTTCACTGCAACTTCCATTTCACAGCTGTGGGCCCTCAATGACACACCACACTCTTCTAGGTACACTGAGGCTTGTTCAGATGCTTTTCAAAATCCAATTTTGTCACTTAATCACTTTCATGGAGAAATGTGAATGGTGAAACATCTGTTTAAAGAGGTTTGAAAGACTTGAAAGAAAAATGTGAAATAGAGACAAAGACAATAAGAAAACTCAAATGTAAAGACCACTAGAATAAAACCAAAATATGTAAAACAGAAAGGAAAAGTCTACAATATGGCCCCTAAAAGCTTGTTGACCGTATAAATTCTCTGTTCCTAAGAAAACCAGCTGTAAATTTTAGTTAATCTACTCTATATTTTGAGATTTAACTTGTGTGACAGGTCAATAATAGAGGAAAACTTACCAGAGGTTGGATTTGGCAGTTTCTGGCAGGAGGGATGTGGTTAGATGAAAAGGAAGTTGTGCTTAAAAACTGTTTTTCAATGATTGATTACTATGAGGGAACAAATCTCTCCTGCACTTGTGATCTTCTGGATTGCTTACTCACGTGTCCTCTGCAAGGTAATGTTACTGTACTTACTTATGTTTTCCCATTAGACAAGATGAGAGCAACTTATAAGAGATTAAGTTCTAGGTTTCTTAGAGATTAAAGACCTATTTTTATGTACAAAAGCACAAATTCTGTGGGTTTATGGCTGTATGCATAAGTTTTTTTTTAACAAAATCCAGGTGTTCAAATGCATAAATAGTGTTTTCACCAACAAACACGTGATCTGACTAGTCCAGCACTGCAATTGCATCTACAAAATGTCAAGCACAATTGCTTGTGCATTTGTGTGCTCCAGTACATCACCTGCTTGTGCTTCAGTTCCTTCTGGCTATCCTTCTCAGGAACACCTTGCTCGCAGACACTTGTTACCACAGTGAATCATGTGGTCTTCTTTCATTAGATCTGTTGGCAGGTCTACCGTGGCATATGGATTTAGTACTTTGTATTCCATCTCAGGAATGAAAAATATCATATCTTTACTTCCTTCATGTTCAGAACTTGGGCATCACAAGAATTTTTTTAAAGTGTATCCAACAGAGAGATTGGTAAGATTTTCAGAAAGAGTATTTTATCAACAGAAAATTTATTGCCTGAAGAAACTCACATCATAGTGAAAAGCCTGGCCATTCTTTTGTCTACAGTGGGAAGGATATTTTAGGCAGTCTTTACCTTTTGTGAAGCATTAAAAAGGGAAACATTTCAGCTAGTTTTTCTTGAAACCTTACTAATTTCAACTATGGGAAAATGTTCCTTTCCTACTTGTTTTTTAATGATAGCAGTATGCTGCTTGTTACAATTCTTAGTTAGCATTCATTTCCTCCACTTTAGTTTTCTGTTGTATCTGGTTAAATCTTGGTGTTCCCTATGTCGATTTATTTTTATGTTCCTATTTACTTCGCCAGTGAAAAATATACTTTAAATGTATTGCTCCTTGCTATTGTTCCAGAAAAAGATAATTTTAATAGATTTGGGTATAGGTCTGAAAATCTAGCCTGTTTCGGACCCTGCATTATGGGATCTTGGGCAAATCATAGAATCATAGTATGGTTTCAGTTGGAAAGGACCTTAAAGATCATCTAGTTCCAAATCCCCTCCCATGGGCAGGGACAACTTCCACTACACCTGGTTGCTCAAAGCCCTATCCAACCTGATATTGAACACTTCCAAGAAATTCAAGTTTTTTAAGTGTACTTATTTGCATAATCCTTTTATTGCTGCTGTGAAGTAATTCGTCAGTGTGTGTCAAGACCTTGGAAAATGGAAACTGCAACTTGAAATCACCATTAACTGTTTACATCTTCATCTGCCTCTACCGAACACCTGATCAGTCGTGCTCTTCTGATCAGGTGTGGCTAAGGCCACTTTCTGGAAATGCTTTCCTTCCCACAGTCATTATCAAGATTTTGCTAATCGTGATAGCATGGTTAACTACACAATAAAGGCATAGCCTGGCTGGTAGAAAATCCTAAATCTGTAGTGGTTTACTGAAAGACAAAGAGGAAGTACATGAAGTAATTGCTCTTAATGTGATGTAATAACAGTGTTACACGTTTCAAGCGTGACGCAGGGATTGACTACGGGTTAAATTATTTGGCCTCTTCTGACTCACAAGGTTGCTGTAAGAACCATGTGACTGGTTGAGCACTGCTAATGTGAAATAGGGAGATTGTTTGACAGGTATGAGAGAAAGGCCATCAGTACCTGTGTCATGCTTCTGTAAATCTCAGTCTCTGGAGTTCTTCCTCCAAACTTGAGGACTCAGAATACAGGAGAAGCTGATGTCTTTGGTGGTAGTCACGGCTTCCTTCCCCAGGCCTAAGTGACAGCAGAATCTTTCTAGTCTGCAGATAAAATAGTAGGAAAGACTTGAACAAATAACAATTTAATTGCGGTGATGAAACTGATTTTGTTTTCCTAGAGAATTGCTGAGAAATACATAACTTCCAAAAACTTTGTCAAATATATGAATATGGAATTGGCACATTCTGATTTGTGGTATGCAAATCAAACTTTTAGCTTTGATAGGAGAAAACTTAACTTTTGGCGAAAAAACAGATCTGTTGTTCTTCATTTAAGCCAGAACTTTAATAAAGGCTTTAATTTAGTCAATGAAATTCTTCATTCTCTAATGAGATTCTTCCCAAATCTGGGTAAGAAATTGTAGAAAACAAGCCTTTCTACAGCCCAGGTTGAAGGTTGTGAGGTGTGTTCCCTGTCAAGACATTTTGAAAGTCATGAATATTAAGCTAAATGCAGTGTGGATAGTCATGCAAGTACTGTATGTAGAGTACAGCACTATTTCAAATATGAAGTAACATTTAAAAAAAAAAAAAGTCTGACTAAAATTGAAAAGGTGGAAACGAGCATGGCAAATGAGTGAGAATGTCTCTGTTTTCCTGTAAGTGCTTCATTGTGTTACTTACTCTTACCCCGTGTATTTTAGGAAGAATGCCTCAGCTGGCTATCTTTGTCTTGTTAGGGTTAAATGTGCACTGTGCAGTAATTCTTTCTCTGGATACATTTTAACTCTGCTCATCTTCCCCCTATACAGTCACCCTTTCAGACTGTTATGTGACACTGTGGCTACCTACTGCCTCAACTGAGAAGGTTCGGACCAGAACCATCAGGAACAGCAAAAACCCAGTTTGGAATGAAGCCTTTTGCTATAAGATTGACCGCCGTGTCAAGGTAAGGAGTTTTGTCATTTGATGTCTGCAGATAGTAGATTACACAAAAGCGTAATAAACTCATACATATATAGCTAGTTTCCAAGCACTGGAGATGCTAAAGATTTCTCAGAAAAAGCTGCTGTTGCTTACATCTTCCTTGGTGTTCTGTTTCAGCTATTTGTAACTTAAACACTCACTATGGTGAAAGAGTAAGAAATAATTAGATGCCCTGCAGAATATGGCCTACTATCCCATTCCCAATCTTGACATATACACTTATGTGTATACACTTAGACCCAAAGGCCATAAAAGAAATGTAGAAACATTTAATGAAGTTATTTATCACACATTCATGAGTATTCTGCATTACCTGCTTATCTTGCCTGCCTGGGGAAGTGAAACGAGACTTCTTCTTTGTGTGTGTAGAGTTACCAGTTATGTGAAGTCTAATAATGCCAAATCTCTTCCCCTTTTCTGTTTCTCTTCTTCTTTTTCCTTCTTCCCCTAAAATTGGAGGGGCAAGGGAAGAAAACCTAATCTTGAGACTTTCCTGCCATACGGAGCTCTTAGATGTTGTAATAACTCCATTATATTTTTAACCTCTTTGTGCAGAATGTGCTGGAGCTAAAGGTCTGTGATGAAGACACAGTCACTAGGGATGATGAACTCTGCACAGTTCTCTTTGACATAGATAAACTCACTGTAGGACGTACTGTTCGAGTGAAGTTTCAGCTGAATCCACAGGTGAGCACTGAAGTTGGTGAGAAGCAAAGCAAATTCTTCCCTTCGATCTAAATATATAATTTTACAGTATTTTATTATAGAAAACATCTACTTATATACAGTATTTTGCTGCTATTATGAGAAAGACTTAAAGTTCCTCTATGCTAGTTTTTGTGAAGAACAAATCCCTATGGTAAAAATCAAGCATGGAAAGAGCTGGAACTAGTTATCCAGTGTATTAATTCTGAATATTTCTGGCATGCTTGTTGGCTCTTGGTATATGCTCTGAATTTTCAGCCCATTTAACTGTAATAATATTAAAGCAGCTGATTCTATTTTATGTTGCAAGTTAAACCTGAAAAACTTGTTTTAGCAGAATAGAAGTTCTTAAGTCTGCATGGTCATATAGCATTTCTAGAAACTAGTTTTAGCAACTGCTTTTTCAATAACTTAAAATTCAGTTGAACACTACATTCTGTGAATTTTCCCAGGTGGTATTATAAATACATATTTTAAAAATTATATGTAATTGGTATAATGAAAGCTGTGAAGAAAAATAAGTAGTCTATCTTTCCTTTTCCCCTCTCTTCAGGCACGTGAGGAGCTGGAGGTGGAGTTCACATTGCAGAACACGTGAGTAGAGTCCTAAATTCTAAATAAAGTGTTGTATTCAGTGAAAAAATAGCCTGAAAACTGGTTCATATGTGATAGTGCTTCTTAAGCCTACACTTTCTGAAAGCAGTATCTAGATGTTTTCCTACAAGCCGAGTAAAATGAGATTTCAGAATACATATTTATAGAATTTAAATATCTGAAATGTCATTTTTACTCTCTTTGACTACTGTGTGCTTTTTTGTCATCGCATCAATACACAAGAAAGTAGGATGACAATGACAATATTCAGGACATTTTGACCCTTAAAAGGAGGAGTGTGAAGCCTAAATGTCCTTATTATCCCCCTTCTCAAAGAACCTGGCTTTTCTAATCCACAACAATATAAAAGGCACTTCTGTAAACAGATTTATTCAATTCATCTGGCTACACATGGGCAGCTGTGGTAGAGAAGGGAACTAAATATTCTGCATAAAGTAAGGACCAAAGATACCTGAGGGAGGATGAGAACTGAGGAAGCAGGAAAGGTGGAGGAGCAGCAATAGCTTCACTTGGTAGGCTTGAAAGCTTTTGGTGGAGTTTGACTGCTTAGAGAATGTGTTTGTTTCAGGTAATTCATACTGTGGAGAAATCTGGGAACCTCTCATTCTAATTGGAGAGAGAGTCTGTTATAGGATCATGGATATTCTAGTCTGCCTCCAAAATATGCTTTATGACTCTGAGGAAATTACATGAAAGGGTTTTTCTTACCAGTTTGATCCATGGTATTGGACCAAAAGTGTTGTTAAAACAACCTTAGAGAGGGGGTTGATATTTCTGGGACCTTTTCAAGACATTTGAGGCACTTCAGGTGGTCTAGCAGGATGATTATGCTGGTGGACATTTTGAGCAGTGTGTTTATTCCTGACAGCAGTGAAATAGAAACTTGCTGGTGAGAGTGCAGTAGCTCAGTGTTAAGACTAGAGAAGGAAAAGATCTCACAGTGTTCACAAGCAAAAAAAGCAGTCCCAGAATTTCCTATAACAACTCACAGAGACTAATCAGGATGGATTTTTTGTTGTTTACTGTTCACCAAAACTGGCAGAAAGCCCAGCAGCATCAAGACAAATAGTACCTGTCACCCCTCAGGAGTGTCATGGCATCAACAGTGGGAATTGGAAAGCTCCAGTAGACATCTCAACGTCCCAAAAGGTTTGCCTAGGACTCTCCTTCCTTTGCAAATTAGAAGATGGCTTATGGAGCTGGTGTATAGAATCACACTCCTGATACTGATGGGAAAGGTCCAGATAGGTTGTCTGCCTTGGTTGTTATGCACAAGTGGATTTGCATATGGAGATGGAGACTGGAATTTGCCTTGGAGCATGTGTGCCACAAGTTCTGTGCCAAAGTCTTCGGTTGGAGTTCACAGCAAATTGCCTTTTCCTGGAGTCATATTTAATAAAGTCAGAATCATCAATTCTGCAAGTGATGCCTGATTAGGAATTCTACTGGCTGGAAGATGGTGGTTGGGATTTTACATAAAGGATCCTTGGCAGTTGCAACAAAGAGATTAAAAGTGTGACAGTCATGGCTCATTTGCTACAGTAAGAAGGCATCTGATCTACTTTTTTTCATTCAGAGTGTGGTTCCTGAGTGACCAATTTAATGGATGTGGCATGAAGAATTCCATATACAAGGGAGGAAATCACTGGATTATAAGTGAGGAAATATGTGTGAGATCTCAGTAAGGACTAAGAAAATATCCTTCTTGTTGGAAGGCATTTTCTTGCAATGCTGTCCTGCCCATCAGTTGAGTCCGGCATAAAGGTCTAAGCACATTTGAAGTCATTAAATATTATGATCAGGATATTGAGAAGGGTTTTTTTCCCCTCAGCATAGGAAAGTGTGATGTCAGGAGTTATTAATGAAAGGAGTTTTCCACTAAAATTAGAGGCATTGAATTACGTTTTCTGTGATAAATGAGAGAGTTCTCAAAAGGTCTGAAAAAGTGAAGTATCTGAGATAGGTCACTGGAAAGCTGTAGACCAAACTGACCTTTTCTGTGTTCAACAAGGTCAGCAGCTTTTGGCAATTTATTTTTTTTCATTGCTGGATGAGAGAAGTGTTGACAGAGCCTAGTGATAATCTTCAGAGAGCTCTTTGAGAACAAGAAGTACAACTAACCATGTGGTGGAGTAGTTTCTAGAAATCTTGTATTGTGATTGGAACAATAAGTGCATGCTTTTGGGGGGTAAATGTGGCAGTTTTTATCTCTGAAATTGATAATTATGCCCACCAGCAATTTTTCCTGATGCTGTTTATCTGTAGTTTTTATTTTCTTCCCCATCCTTATACCAGAGTTCACTAATTGCAAAATTTACTACATTAGCTTGTTCTTTCTTTCCAGCATTTCAGATGAATAATGTCACACATTAAGTGTAACCCCAGGTCAAGAAAGTTTCCTGTGTTTCACCTATGACAGTGGCTTTGCCACTCCTGCTTTTGTTACCTATGTGCTCACTGCAAAGGTTGTGTTTTGTGTTACTTTTACCAAAAAGAACACTGTAAAGACACCCTCACGATACATTGATGGGCTGTATGAAATTTGTTCCTGTATTCATTCCTGTTTCATTTTATTTAAAATGGAAGAAAGCCTTCGTTTTGGTCACTAGGCTTTCACAACTGCAAGATGAATACCCTCTCTAGTTTTACCTCACTCTTATGCCACTCCTGCGGTATCAGCAGATGCTCACCTCTCTGCTGCAGAGTGGCAGGCACTGAGAGCCAGATGCTTGATCCTAACGACACAGAGAGGAAGGCATGCTCCTTCCTCCACGTGCCTTTTCACCAGAACCGAGCCAAGGGATTGCAAATGCCTGCCCAATGTTTTATGGGCCCATAACACAGCCCAGCTGGCATGAGAGCTGCTGCACTCGAGCAGCAGAGACAGAAAAGGTAAGGTCGTTGTACACAGGTTGCTGATTAGCATAATTTAGTGGTTTTGTGTTATTTTCAGGTGATTTTCAATGGTAAACTGGGTTTTGTCCCATGTTTTTCCACTGGTAGGGTCCAGCATCAGAATGAACCTATACGGGTTGCTACAGGGACAGAGTCACGCTGGACTAGGTGGCTTCGCTCGCTCAACATTCCCCTCCCCTCTGACTTCTGAAGGCCTCATCTGATACTGAGTGGTCACAAAGAGGCTTCTGATGAACTAAAAGGTACTTCGACTTTGCAAGGAGAGACCTGAGAGCCCCATGGTATTTGCTGTATCTGCTGATCCTTTTGGCCTCTTTTTACCTTTCAGATGTCCTAAGTTGAGGAAGTGCATCTCAAACAACTCTTAGAAGAATGAAGGACCACTCTTACACAACCTTTCATCTCAGCTTATTTTTTTTTTTCAAATGTGAAAAACTATGTTTATAACAAAGCCCAATTAACATAAATGTAAATAGGTGTACAAAAAGCTGTATAAAAGTTAAATATTAATTATTGAAATATGGCTAAAAGCATGATTTTTAGAAAATAAAAGTGTTTTTCTTTCTGTAGTTCTACTGTATTATTTTGAGACATTTCCTCCATGAGTGGGAATCATGCTAGCCATTTGGTTTGGACACTGCTGAGGAAACCCTCAGACTGTCTCCATCCATCAGGAACCAAATGAACTGTTCATATTTGTGTTTGGAGGAGCACTAAAGGCAAAAGTTGGAAGCTGAGAAAGATGACAACCCAAAAACATTTGAATACAACTTTCATTACTGACACAGTACCACCCCCCATGCTTCTCTTGAGTTGTCAGAAAACTCAGAAAAGTAGTCTGCATTGTTAGGAAAGCTACTGAAAGGAGGGCAACTGGATTTGGCATGAAATAATTTAAATTTTTTAGATAGGTATCAAAAAATCCGGATTCTCTGGTGAAATGGAGCACACTAGTCTATTCTAATTGAATAATGCGATATAAGAATCCATGTGACTATAACTTCCCATACAATATTGGCCATTTCATTATAGGACAGGTGTAATCTAAAAAGGAGAAGGTAGCAGTTTGATATATACCAGTCTACTTGATGTATGCTGGGTGTTGGGAAATTGATCCCTGGGCTCACAGAGTCAACTGTGGCCTTAAGAACCCCTTCAACAGCCTTTTAGTGGGGAAGGACACCCAGAATCTCTGGTTTTGGCTTTCCCTGCCACAGGCCATACTGTGCTCCCAATTCTCACAGGGAGACTGAAGTCTGCCATAAAAAAAAAAATCACAAGTCACAAACTGTGATGGAAGAGAGGGCTGGAGTCTTAGTGTGTATAATGAGGACTTCTAATAGTATGAATGTTAAATTGAATGTTAAATAAATTACCAGCTAGTCACAAGAAGTGAACATTATTCAGAGCTCCAAAGATAGGCAAAATATTCAAAGGTCACTGCCAACCTGAATAGTAAGGGTTTTTTTTGCACTCAGTTCATCTCTATTCTAGCTGTGATTTCCAAACCCTCAGAGAAAAGTGAACACTTTTGCTCTTCTTAAAACAACTGTATGGATAAACAAGTCAAAAAAAAAAAAAAAAAA
>VXAU01004626.1:658593-672869 GCA_013399695.1 Formicarius rufipectus | reverse complement strand
AAAAAAAAAAAGTAAAAATTAAAGCATCTCTCTTATGCTGTGACCAGCAGAAGCCTTGGAATTCAGGATATAAAAGTGGAAAGTGAGGTGTGGAGAGTAAGAAATTACAGTAGCTGGGCTTTCTTGCCGCAGTGACAGCAGAGGTGACACCTCAATAGAGTCATCTCAACTGTTGATGCTTAATGGCTGAGTTGTCCTGGTTCTTCTCAGGAGCCTTCAAAGCTGTTATGTACAGCAGTGGAGATTCTTCCATCATGTTTGAGGGACTTGGACCTTCTAACTCTCAGCCTAACTTTATACTTCACTGATACTAGTACTTTAAATGATATCACACTTTACTGGACATTTACTTTCATGAAGAGATATCTTTACCTGTCTGTCTTTCCACCTGCATTTAACCAGGCTATACAGGCTGAGATCTTTTATTATCAATCATCTTACTTCTTGCTTTCCTTGCTTTTCTTAATGAAGTATTTGAGGACAGTGACACCATATGTAATGTTACGACTATTTTACTACAAATTTGTAATTAAGTGCAAAAATCTGGGCTTGAAACAAAACTTTTGTGGTACTTACACCCCTTTCCCTGCATGCAGGTAGAAACACTTAAGTATTTCTTGTCCATTCCTGACCAGTGTTCTTTTAATTCTTTTGAAATATGCCTTCAAAAAGGTATCTTATAAAATTCTGAAGTGCATAACCATTTTTTGAAGAGAGGTGTTTGCTCAGATTTTGTTGTGTTGGTTTTTTTTTTAATGTAGTGTTTCCTGAGTGTTCTGCAGTGTATTTAGCCAGTTCACTTTTTTTTTTTTTTTTTCCTAAAAGGAAAATAGGGACTTGGAAATGAACCTTTAAGCTGTCTTTGAGCTTTGCAATTTTGTCTGACTTCTTTGTCATGGGAAATCTTACAAAGCTACTATAATGTGTATTTATACTGTAATCTAACTGTTGTGACAAATCCTCACTTAAAGTGGATAAAACCGAAGTCCTTCATCTGATTTTTAAGGAATTATATTGCTGACATCAGCAGAGATAAAATAACATACATGAACTACAGATTTATGTGAGACCTCAGTGTATAATCATAGCTTGTAAAGTCTGAATAAACAGCTTGTACTGCCTGCAACAGGTTGAGGAGTCAATGCTCAATCTTTATAAAGTTACATATATACGTATTCTCTTTCAACTAATCTGAATTCTTGAGACATTTTATGAATTTACATCTGCAATTTAATAAAAACTTAAATTATAAGATATCCTTAATGAGACATTGTCTGATTTTTCTGATGGAAAAATGTATTAGAATATAAAAGTTTTAGGCTGCAATATAGGAATTCACCTCTGCCCCTATATGTGAAAACACACACACACATAAAATGATCTACTAAAACATCATGTATGAGTTGCAGATCACTTTATCGAGGTGAGTACAATTACTTCTGTTGTATGATATTTTTTTATAAGTTATGGAAATCTAGACACTTGTTTTTTAAGTACAAAATCTTGCACGAAACTTTAATGATCAAAACAATCTAGAGGATTTAACAGCCTCCAGCTGTCTTCAAACTCAGTGTTACATATCAGTATTTATTAAATGGTTTGCTCAAGCAAATGTAGAAGACCACAGGAGTAGAAATCCAACTTCAGATTCTGTCATGAGTGGCTGGAAAAGACTGCAATCCAGGTCATCATCTAATCTGAAGTTTTAAAGTATTTTTGAGTGAGAATGTTAGTCAGAAATTTCAAAGCTGATGGGAAAAATGAGTAACGAGTTAACTCATAAATATTTGTCTGAGTTGTCACACACATGACATTGTATTTTTCATTTTCTTTTTCAGTCTGGACTATCCTGATGGCATTATTACTAATGGAGTACTAGTGGTAATATATGCTTACTACATTCTTTTTTGTGTCTGTATAACAAGTGTATGTATTTAACTCCGGAAACTTTGAGCTGTGTCCCAAAGCCACCTACTTTCTTCTATAAACTATAGGCCCAGAACTATCATGAGTTAATGAAAAAAGTGATACAATGCTCATAAAAATAGTCCCATATCTTAACGTACCCATTATTTTGAATAGGGGTCATCTTCTTTACTTAACCGTCTCTCCAAGTTCCACCAGCTCACGAGCTGTTCCTCTTTGATTACAAATATAGAGAAAAATACCATATCACTATTGCCCTTGTGTTATCTGAAGACTTAGTGATCGATAACAACTGTGTTGCCCGTTGATCAACCAGAGATCAGTATTGGTTGGTTGAGAACAGTATGAATCACTTGCAATGACATTTATCTCAATCATCATTTATCTTCTCTTGCTACAGGCACGTGAGGTTTCCTGTTTGGAGGTTAGAGCGGATATGGGGAAGCTGAAGCAGCAATCGACAAGTGAGGTTATTGCTTCATTAAGCTATTGTTTTTGTGGTGTGATTAAGTCATTATAATGTTGGAAAATTAATAATCTGTTGTGCACTCCAGCTGTGTCACGTAATACTTAGTTTTGCCATGCCCCACCTGGCAGAAAGATTGTGTGTCTCAAAATTCAAGTTAGTCAAGTATTTAGTTATGACATAAATCTTAAACTGATGCAAAAATAGAGCTACATATGCCAGAATGGAAACCTTAGAAAAGTTATGTTAGTTCACTTTGTTTATTGCTTATTCAAAAGTAACTTTACTAATGAAGTTGGATTTCCTTTTAAAATTATCTTCTAATTAAATTAATATGTAGAAATCTTATCCTGTATGTTTGAGTATGTATGAAGTTTATACATGTTTAGGGTTTTGAAAGAGACTTTTTTTTTCTTTATCAAAAGTAATAATCTCTAAAAGCTTAAATGTAAAGTTGTAACAAAGGGGTCTGCCTGAAATGCAGGAAAGTACTCTGCCACCATACAGGCCCCAAAACAGGACTTTGACTGAAAAATGTAGCACAAATAAATATAACAAGATCCTTCATTAGTCTTTAAATTCATTCAAATAAACAGTAGCTTGCATAAAGCTGCTCATGGGGAAAAATCTCAAAAAACCCATGTTTGTTTTGAGTTAATTCATGACTGGAAAATTCACCTTTATGAAGAAAATTGTAGCAATTACTGAGTTGTGTCATAGGAAGATTCAGGCTGAAGAGTAACATGGGAAGAAAAGGTAGTGACTTAAAATGGTATGCTTCTTGGGCCTGATCTCGCAAGAGAACCATATATAAGCTCTCTCTGTGAAGGCTTTTCTGTACAGCCTTTGGATTGACATGTTTGAGTTTTGGGGACATAAGGGGACATGCCAAATAGTCTGCTTGATTTTTGGGTTTATAGAATTATTTGACTGTTGTAGTCTTTATAATATAATCTGCACAATGAACTGGAACTGCTTGACTTCAAATAAGTGACACTCTTATTCAATATAAATAATCCAAACTGCCTTTAAACTGACACTCTTTTAAATCTAAATTTTGATTTTATTTATTCATGGAAAGCACCTGAGAAATAGCTACGGTAGTACTAAAATCTGTGATTTCTGCACATTCATGATTTATACAGATTCACCAAGACACTTTGTTAGCTTTCAGTCTGCTTTAGCCACCCAAAATCTACTTAGTCATTGTAGTATAAGGAAAATCAGACAAAAGGAGTGCAGAGTAGAAGTGGACTGTTTTAATTTTTTTTTATTAGTCATGTGTGTTTGCTTAGGATAGTTAAAATTCTCTTTGTTCCCTGCCTTTCTGTTTAGACCAGGAGCTTACATTTACAGTGAAAGGATCACATGAAGGAAGCCAGAAGATTTTGCTGGACTCTGGCCCCAGCCTTCATATCATTGTATTTCACTGCGTCATAAATGACCAGACAAGACTGGATATCATATTACCAGAAGAGGTAAGTTCTTCTTTTGTCTGCTATCATTAACCTCAGTGAAATTAGAACACAAAATTAGCGTAACCAGTGAACTGAAGTAGCCCTGTTAGTAGAAGTCCGAGAGGTGGCCAACCTTTCCTGTCTGCGTACTTAACTGCTTTTTTCATTTTTTCAGCTGGCTGATGGAAATAAAGCAGAGAAGCTTGGGGACCTTTCTTTTCCTCTGAGTTCACTCCCTTTGCAGAAGGAAATAATACTAGAAGAGGTGAGTGCTGGGAACTTTTTGGAATATATACCTTTTAATTGTGCCTAATACTGTCCTGCTAGGAATAAAGTTACTAAACAAACAAAATCCCTATGTAAAATTGCTCAGCTGTTTATTGTAAATGCTAAAAATAAAGTGTGTCATATTCACTTTTAAAGAGGTGGGTCTTAACAATAATTTTAATAATACAAAAATCATTGTAAATCTGCATCCCGCAATAAGAATTACGTGGTTTCAAGGATCAAAAGTGACTGTCATGTACACATGCATTGAAAAAATTTGTTGTCATATTGAGGTAATTCTGGAATGGCTAATAATTAAAAAAATTATGAGATTATTAGCTTAATTCAGGTTTTAATTTGTCTAAATATTGATAGAGTGCTTTTGTATACATTTTTTGTTTTAGTTTAATAAGGTAGTTTGTTTAATTCTTGTTGCTCCTTTGGAGTGTGCGCACTGGGAGCTGGTGTGACGTGCAAGCTTGTGGCACACTACCTGCCCCAAACACACAGGTGTGTTAGAGAAGAGAAAATTTGACTTAGGTTAATTGTATAAAAAAATGTCCTTAGCCTTATGGTTTATTATTTGAGAACTACCACTCTCAGTCAATGGGCATTGCTGAGCTCGAAGGAAAGAAACATTTTAAAATTTGGTGGTAATTAGTTTTATTTTCTCACTTTCTAGGATAATTCTTTTCACTTGTGCTTGACAGCAAGAAAATGGTAAGATAGCCTCCTTTTGTCCTATCATCCAGGACTACTGTAAACTAGTTCTGTAGGTTTTCTTTATGGTAGGTGGAGTGATGAACACAAACCACTTGAATGCTTTGTCTTGTGCTCACGTGGTGCCCGCAGTAAGTGCGAGTCTGCTGAAGTTACAGAATCGTGCACTTCAATATCAGTTCGTGAACCTTCATAGCTTTCTTCAGAGTAAATTAGTTCTATTTGTGATTATGATTCTTATACATGAGTAAACCTGTTCTACTCATATATTAATTTTATTTCCCACCTATGCCCAAAGTTTGATATGCATAATAACTGAAATAAGCTCTATCAATCTTTAACTTTACAAAATCATAACAAACATAAGGTAACCTGGCTTCTTCCCCTTCTCCTGCTTCACCAAGCAGAATGGGAGCTGAGACCTGACTAGCTGCACCTCTGCCAACCCACTTGCAGGGACAGAATTGCACCAGTGATACATAAAATTGAAGACGATAGTTTATGGTGCAGCTGAAAATTTCATATGGTTCACTGCATCCTCACTATTGGGTGATATACAGAAGGGAAGCAAGGTGGATTTTCCCAGCACAGAAGAATCTGTGTAAATGGA
This sequence comes from Formicarius rufipectus, assembly GCA_013399695.1. Lineage (NCBI taxonomy): Eukaryota > Metazoa > Chordata > Aves > Passeriformes > Formicariidae > Formicarius > Formicarius rufipectus. The sequence goes on along the minus strand of VXAU01004626.1, from coordinate 667,423 downwards.
GAGCTCAACCTCATCCCATAAAAAAAAAAATACTGAAATGTAAATTTAAAAGACACAGATTTATAGAGAGAGCAAGATAAATTTTATTCTATCACTGAAAGAGTTGTTTGGTTTTGTAAAGTAAATCAGTTGAACTCTGTTTTCAAACTTACACTGTGCAATAAACCAGATTTACTGGAGAACAGAGGTGAGGAGCATTAGTCCTTGAAACATTCTAATTTGTGAAATATTGGTGAAAATAGTGCTCAGGACAGAGTTTGCATCCACCAGAGGGTGATGTGACCCAGAAGATTCGGTCAATATTTAGTGGTCCTTCTCAGTAAGAAAAGTATTTGTGTTGTTGAAGACACATAACATTAGCTGCCATTTGATTGGGTTTGTTCCAATTTTTCCAACATTTCCTCCCCCCCTCCCGCCCCCTCTTCCTGCTTGTGTTTCACATTTCCTAAGGAACAAAATTCCACGTCTGCACATGTGGAGGAAAAAAAAAGGATATTATTGTATATTTACAGGATAAAGCTTGCCAATGTTTACCTAGAAATCTCTGTATTTCCCAAAATAAAGGCTACATAGATGGTGATGTTTGCTGTGTAGTTCAGTCTCCATCACACAACTGATTAGGACCATCACCTTAAATACCGTTAGTGGGCTATTAAAATCTGAGAAGGCATGATGGCATCACTTGAATGTTTTAGGATGTCATGGTGACAAACAGGAATAGGTAAAAAAAAAAAAAAAACCAAAACAAAACCAAACCAAAACAAAACAACAAAAAAAAAAACACTTCTGAAATTATTCCTTTTTTCAGTCTTTCCCTGACTTGTGTGTCTTGTTTTTGTGTCCATGTTCACAAGAAATCTAAAGTATCTTGCAAACTCCTCTTACTGCTGCTCCTTGCTGGCAGTAGAAATGATTTTCTTCTTTCCTTGATCAGTATGCAGACTTGGAAATAAATTGTTTTACAGTTGATTTATTTTTTTATTACCTGCCCTACAGATCTTGAAATCAGCTATAAATGAAGTACACACTGATTTGTCCCACTGTCTATTCCAGCTCAGGAGGCCTGGATGTGCGCTTGGGGTTTAGTCTGTGCATGGAAGAGCAGGAGTTCCTGCGGAAAAGGAAGAAATACGTTGCTGCTGCTCTGAAAAAGATTCTTAATTTGGAGGAGGATCTGAAAGAGCATGAGGCAAGCCAATACAGTCTCTGGTAGCAACTCCTCTCCTGGAATTGAGGCCTGTCTCACAAATTCAAACTACAAATATAACCCCAGCTTAATTAATCCTACTATTGTGGTCCAGACCTGACCAACTAGGGCAAGGGATGAGCAAAAGAAGCAGTGGCCTGTTAAAGTAGCAGCGTAGGGAAGGCAGGATAATGTCTTCACAAACTCCAAAATTTCCCAACAGCAACTCAATTCATCCCATTCCTGTTTATTCTTGGTACTGCTCGTGGGTTTCACGATGAAGATTTGTTGGGGGCAGACATGGAACAGCAAGGGGATGCTTCCTTAGAGTGTGTTTTATCTCAGTGACAGACAAAAAATGGTGGGCATGGCACATGTAAAGGGTTTTGAGAGGAAGGAGCAAACNTTCTTCAGCCAAAAAGGCTTCTATCAGTTCTTTACACCAAAAGATAGAATAAAACCTTCAACCTGGATGAGTAGATCTTACAATATCATTAATATGTAGATGAAATAGCTCATTGAAAGTTTAGTTGTATCACTGTAGCCCCTGCTCCTGACTCTGTAACTGAGTCATAAATTTTCTAAATGCTTAAGCTTAGCCGTGTTGCTGACAATGAGAAAAGCAAACATATCAACACCAAGAATATTCTATAGCCTTTTAGGAAAAATCCCCTCTACTTTGTCAACTGACTTACACTTGAACTGAAAAAAAAAAAAAAGTTATTGGATTTTTAATTCATAATGAAAAAAGTTAAAAAATGTAAACCCTAGAACATATTTTTGAATTGATTTTGATTGTAATTAAGATAATGAGATTTTTCCTCATTTTCTAGATTTAAGCTCCTAAATAATTTAGAGTACAAAGAACATCTATTTTGGTGGATTTTCTGGGGTTTTGTTATGAGAGAATTAGGGCATATAAACATCCACACAAGTCTAGATGCTAACAGGAAGCAAAGGGTGTACTAAATCAGGAAAAGATTAAGAGAAGAATAGTCTGGCTTTTCAATTGCACTTGGACTGTGGATGGGGGAAACCCTATCAATGACTGTGCTCCAGGACATAAAGTAATTAGTGGCCTCTGGCCAGGAAGGCTCCAGCTATTGTGTGGTCTGGCCGATTACAGGGTGCTGTGCATTCTTCAGTAACACTGGTCATTGTTAGAGGCAGAATCATGGAACCCTAATCTGTTCCAGTGTGGTAAATCCTGTATTTTCTATGACGGTTTCTAATAACAGTGTGAGAAAAATTCCAGGGCAATGAGGTTGATTTTCAGTCCTGTATTAAGTAATTACCCTCCTGTCCGCCCCCTCCGAGTGGGTAAGACATAAGCTTTCCTTCTCACATCAGTCAGGTGGTGGCAAACAGGAGCCTTTTGCAACAATCACATCCTTTTCACATGAAGCAACACCACTGCCTGCAACATGTTATCTGATTTCCACGGTCCGGGCTGTTTGTCTCTAATACACGCACGGCTTTCGCTCCTTCTGCCCTGCTGTGTTGAACAGGTGCCCGTGGTGGCCATTACAACAACGGGGGGAGGAACGAGATCGCTCACCGCCATGTACGGCAGCCTGCGGGGTCTGCAGAAACTCAACCTGTTAGACTGCATTTCCTACATCGGTGGCTTATCGGGTACCACATGGTGAGAATGACCCAAAAAAGGTTTACGTTTTCTCTGTTCAATAGTGTTAACTCTCTATACAACACCATTGGTTTATGTGGCATTTAGCAGAGCAAAAGCATTTCCATTTTCCCCACAGTCTCGTCCCTGCCCACCTGGAACAAAGAAACAAAACATACTGATTAGGAGATCAATCATCACGTTCATGAGCTGCTTTTGTCACCACACTGACTCAGTCCGTGCCTGATATTTTCATGTAAATGCTCTATTCCCTTTTCATATTTTATCAATTATACTTTAGACTAAATGCAACAAATTTGTCTTTAGACTGGAAATGGAAGAAAAAGATGAGAAGAAGAATTTATGCCTGCCATTTGCCGGTTATTCTCACTTCCATTTTGGACTTACAGTGCGTCTCCCTCTGGTAAAAGATGTATTTGGGGCTAGTGGAATTAATACTGTCACAAAGAGTCCACCAAATGTCACCAAGTTACTGACCTTGGAGAAACTACTGCTATGGTTGTTCATTGTAAAGTGCTCACTTCTAGTGGGCATACAGCAGATGATGCCATACTTAAAATAAATAAGGTATTTAATCAAGTAGGTTCTAGGTACCTTCCCTCTTCTACACCTGTTTGGAAGTGGAGAATTTCTTTTTCACTGAATTGTGTGTTAGTCTTTCATATAAGTCCAAAACTTAATGGTAGGTTTTTCTAAGTATTTGCCAAAATGCTTTTAATTTCTCTGTATGTCTGTGGTCTGAATGTTCCTGTCTGTGTTATGCTTTCAAGGAGACAAGAAAGAAAGGCCATATGATGACATGCCTAAGAGCTGCCCAGTTTTCTCGCTGGCACAAGCCATTAGCAGATATGTGGGACCAAATGTAGGACTAGAGCAAAGCAGTAGTGACTGCTCCTTAGAAAAGTAGCCAACTTCCAAGAAATTGATTTGATGTGGAGCCTTTGTATTTAACAGCCTTGGATCTTGGTTTTTTTGATCCCTTTAATTTGAATAGGGTTTTTGAACGTGCAGAAAATTTTATCATGAAATCAGGAAGCTTGGAGATTTTGCTTGCTCTTGAAATGAGAGTATTTTGAATGTGTTTAATTTTCAGTTGTGAACCCCATAAGAATTAAGAAACAGGCAAACAAGTTCCAGAGAAATTTTCTAAAGGCAAACCACAACGTTGCTCCTCTTTCATTGTTTTCTTCAGGACTATGGGAAACTTATACGAAGATGCTAACTGGTCACAAAAATATCTGGAGGATGCCATCAAGGAAGCTCGCAAACAAGTAACCAAGTCCAAGATCAGCTGTTTTTCTTTGGACTGTCTGAAGTACTATTATAATGATCTGATGGAGAGGACTAAAGAAGGACATAACACTTCTTTCATAGACCTTTGGGGGCTTGTCATTGAATCCATGCTACATGATAAGGTATTACTCCTTTTCCTGCACAAACCTGCTGACCTTCTATAGCTACATAAAATAAATCCTGGGATGCCATTCAGTACTACTAAAGGAAATAATTAGTTTAGTAGTTGGTTAATTATTATATATTCAGATCTATTATTAAAGCACTACTCTTGATTTAAAGAGAGATTGAACTGAAGGAGGCATGGCATAGCAGTGAAAATTGTTCTTTGTCCTTAAAGAAAGAAGATTCCCAAGGGAAAAAAAAACAAAAAAACCCAAAAAACAAACAAACAACCCCAAAAAACCAAACAAACAAAAAACAAAACAAACAAAACAAAAACAAAAAACAACTTGGAATTGTAAAGGAATCACTTTGGACACTAAATATTCTCGATAGAAGAGGCACTTAAAATTTTGAAATAATTTGCTTTACTAGCATAAATGAAGATATCCATTTATAAAGTGACCTAGTATATAACATATGGAGATGATTCAAATGATGGGAAAGACCATTCTCTAAATATGATATCAAGTTTTAAGAAAGAGCAATAGAAATGTTGTTACCTTAAAAATAGAATATCTTAAATAGTTTCCTTTTGCCTTTTTGTTTATACAAGGAAGTTTAAAGTTGTCATGTGCAATACAATATGTTTTTGCATTGCATATACTTACAAAATATGTTAAAATATGATAAATTCTTTGCTAAGACCTAGCCAAGGAAAGAATGTTACCTTCCACTTGGCTGCATAATTTTTCTTGTGAGTATAGGTATGTTTTCATCCTGAATCTGCAACCAATCTTTCTTCATATCTCGAAATCTGAGAACCCATAAAGGGTCTAGCTACTTCTTATGGGATACTTGTCGGGTTTGGATATCCTATGGCAGATATTTCTGAACAATCCAGTGAGCTGGGAGTGAGAATGGGGAACCTGGATAAAGCTGATAATTCACATTATATTATTTCAAGTGCAAGTTGTTCTTCACCTCATTGTGTTAACCATTTTTAATCAAACCCAGAAAGATGAGCACAGACTGTCGGACCAACGGCGGGCAGTGGATAATGGTCAGAACCCACTGCCAATCTATGTGGCCATCAACCTGAAGTCCAACTATAGTGCCCAGGCATTCAGAGGTAATGGTCATGATTTAGATTTCTTAACAACTTTCTAATTTAAGCAATCCAAAGGAAGATAATATGCATGTAATCAACCTTAATAATACAATAGTTGTTTTGTTGTAATTGAAACTGCCCCCCTGCCCTAAACTCAAAAAACTATTAAAATTTCAAACAATAGTGACCCAAACTGAAAAAAATAAAGATCCAAAGCTGTTCAGTGTTTAACATTTGAGTTCTTTTTGTTACCAGAAGTGAAAACATAGTTACACTGCAGAAGATGTCAGTCACAATTTATCCTGTCTAAAAAACCTTGTAATGAAACAAATTCTTGTGATGGTTCCACATGGTCTTATTTAACACAGTTAAAGGGAAAACTTCAAGTTTTCAGGTCTAGTGCCAGGAAAACCACTTAGAAAACTCTACTCTTAGTTTTCATAGTATTTGTTTAAAATGTTCATCTGAGTATATGATACCAAATGAATGCTAAGCTCTCTATCACTAGAGCCCTAAAGAGAACAAGTTCTACATGAACAACACACACTTTTGGGTAAGATTAACTGCATTAAGGGTGTGCTTGTGGTTTCATTCAGACCAGAGCTTTTCTGTTGGTGATTGCTGTATCACAGCCTGGGACTACCCTTCCATGACATGGAAAGACGTTATGGTGTAAGTAGTACAGGGTATACAGATACAGCTGTAGCTGGTGAATTGCACATTATGAACTAGCCAGTGTCTTTCTCATTATTTGCTTTCCAGTATTCCTCTGTTTAGCAATAGCTAACTTACTGTTGCCTTTCATGGTCTGGCTGCCGTTGCCATAGAGTGGCTGGAGTTCACTCCTTATGAAGTTGGTTTCCTGAAATATGGAGCATCTATTCCTGCAGAACATTTTGGAAGTGAATTCTTTATGGGAAGAATGGTGAAGAGGCTCTCAGAGACTCGGATCTGCTATATGCAAGGTGACTGTTACCTGGGGGGAAAGGTGATCTATTTGAGAGGCACCTGGCACAAGTGAGTGCTTGGTCTGTGGTGGACTGCACTGGTTATAAGCCAGCAAACAGGTTGAGCTGGTGTGAGTTTACATTAGCAAAGACATATTCAGGAAATATGTCCACAAAGGTATCCATACAGACAAAAAGGAAACATCCAAGAGGAAGAAGAACTGAAGGTATGTATTAATTAAAATTCTTCCAAGGCTACTCCATCAATCAGCTTCTATTCACTCTTTCACATTACAGGTATGTGGAGTAGTATATTTTCCATAGATGTGATGTATGTCTGGAATTTGGCAGCTGATTCAGAGGACTTTTGGTGCAGATGGACCAGAGACAGAGTAAAAGATATTGGTGAGATTTTTGTTTTTCTTTTTTTTTTTTTTTCCCACCACCAGTATATATTGCTTATACTCTGTGAAGATGTGTAATGTATAAAGAAATGTTAAAGCCAGAGAGAAAGATGAGGAAAGCAAAGAAGAGATACCAACTTAAAATTCTTTTCTACCTGATTTAGAACTAAATTATGCTGCTTTGGCAAAGGTGTATGGTTTTTCTGAAGGTCATACATACAAAGTCTCCAGCAGACATGTAGAGATCATGTTGTATTAAGAATGTGTCTTAAGATTGTTATATTAGGATATGTTCCTCCTTGGCCACTAATAAAGGGTGTAGAAAAAGTAGTTCCTTGCAGAGGGCTGGTTTTTCAACTAAACTTCCCATGGAGGAAGCTTGTTCTTCCTGTTAATTGCACTGGGAACTTGGAGTGACTGGTCATCTAATTTAGATGATATTGCACCTGAGTGATATTCACATTTTGAAGGTGTCCTGTTCAAAGGCCAGTATTGTTCTCCTGTATGTTTTGGCACTCATCTCTTCTCTCCATCACACACTACAATAGAGGTGGGCATTATTTGTGCTTACCACCTGGCAGTCCACAGCCTGCAATTATCTGTCATTTATTTCACTAATGTTGGATTTTATTTGGTAGCATAAACCTTAGGGCTTGTAACTATATTTGATTTACCTTTGGGGTGGTGGATGATAACTGCTGTTATTTGTCACTCAATTTTTTAAAATATTGATCATTTCAGAAAACTGACCTAAACTTAAAACTGCTTCTTTCCATGTTGCAGCAGAAGAACCCTTTCTGTCCATGAATCCGTATGAAGTGGACACATGTCTGTTCACTCCGTCGAGTGTCCTCTCCTCTGCTCTGCGAGATGTCTTAACAGGACGCCCAACCATTGCACAGTATCCAAATTTTATCAGAGGCTTCCAGTTGCATAACAAGTACCTGGAGAGTGAAGGATTTTCTACTTGGAAAGGCACAGTAACACAACATATTTTTAGTAGTATTCAAAGGAGGTTTAGGTTTCAGAAATCATTTAGGATTTCCAATGAAGAGGAAGAGATGAGACTGAGTTCTTCTGAAATTCTGCTTCTCCCTTCTACAACTGAGAAACAGGGAAGCCAGAATTGAACAGCATTTCAATTCTGGGGTGTGTGTTGAAAGGTGAAATTGTATCTGATGGTCTGGGGATTGTGTTCCAGCAGACAAGGTGAGCTCAGCCTAAGTAGGCAGAAGGGATCTCCCCTTTAGGGCCAAAGCAGCTTGTGGTGCCCAGGAAGGAAGGGAGGAAAAAGTAGTAGTGTGTCACTCCTGTGAATCAGTGCTGCTAGAGTTCAAGGAAAGCAGAGACAAGATGGGGCAAAATCATCCATTCTTCCCTCTTTAACTTCCTTTAGAGGAGCAGCCAATCTAGTGTTTTATTTGTCATAATGAGATATATTTATGTTTCAGACACAGTGATAGATTCCCTCCCAAATAAGTTGATGGAAACAGCAGACAGTGAACTCTCCCTGGTTGATACTGGCTTTTTCATTAATACCAGCTACCCACCGCTTTTGAGATCAAAGAGGGAGGTGGATGTCATCCTGCATTTGAATTACAGTGGAGGGTCTCAGACACTGGTAAGAAAAACCATGATATCTGAGATATTCATGATGTTTTGGTCTCCAGCACTCATCAGATAAAACAGCTTTTCAGTACTGGAATGGGAATTAGATCATTAATCTGATTTATTATTTAGATCATTAGGTGACTTATTTCTCAATAATTAAAAAATGTATTAGAAGTCAGTGATAGACTATAGGCATTTAAAAGTCATCAAGGTCTTCATTGCAGTGAATCCAAGAGTTTTGAAGAACTGATGGAGAAGTGTTCCAGAACTCTAATACTGATTTTGGTTATCCTTGTACTGAAAGAGTTACAAAGGCAATGGAAAGTCCTGACAATATTTAAACAAATTAAATGAGAAAAACCTATGGCCTCTTATCTCATATCACTCTTAAAGAAATGTACTGACTGATGCCAGATTTGATTAGTAATTAAAATTAATTTAGTGTTGTGTATATAATGAGAATAATATAAAATTAAATGTAGGTTTATAGTAAATATAGCTCTTAGTGGTTTTTTGTGTTTGTTTTTTTTT
>VXAU01004626.1:560347-652798 GCA_013399695.1 Formicarius rufipectus | reverse complement strand
TTTTTTTTTGTAATTTAGATCATTAAATGTGCAGTTTTCCCTCCTTTTACTCCTTTAAGATGGACACTTATCTAGGTAAAAAGGTACCTCACCTTCAGCCTCTCTGTATTCATTAAGTACCCTGTTTGTCTGATCCTTGCTTAAGATGAGAGACGATGACAAAATCAAACCAATTTCCTTGCAGGTTTGTTAAATGTCTTTCAATAACCACCTAGGTTTAGGTAGTTTTCTAAAACTGTAGAATCATATAATGGCTTGGGTTGGAAGGAACCTTAAAAATCACCTATGTCCAACCCCCTCACCATGGGCAAGGATGCCACTCACAAGACCAAGTTGCTTAGGGCCCCATCCAAGCTGGTCTTGAACACTTCCAGGAATGGGGCATCCCTAACTTCTCTGGGCAACCTGTCCCAGTGTCTCACCACAGTCCAAGTAAAGAATTTTTTCCTAATATCTAATCTAAATATCTTCTTTTTTAGTTTAAAATCAATCCCCCTCATCCTATCATTATCTGTGTAAAAAGTCACTCTCCCTCTTTTTTATAGCCTCCTTGAAGTACAGGAAGGTAACAAATATTTCCTTTGACACCTTCCTGACAGTTTTGCTTAGATGATGATTGGGTGACCTGAATTATTCCGAGAGAAATAATTGCAGAATAGTGGCTTTAACTCACCCCTTCTGAGAAATTTGGGGTGGGTCTCTGGAAGGCACTTTTCAGGTCCTCATTGTTTAAAAGGCAGAGCTGCTCTGCATCAGACGTAAGAATGGAATTATGTAGCTATAAATCAACTGATGAGTAGCATCATTGCACCATGATATCGTTACTAGTCCCTGCCCTGCTAGATTGTTGGTTGTTTATTGTGTAATATAGCGAATGTGTTTGACGTCCTGTGAATTTTCACAGATCAAGATGTGTCATCTGTATTATTAACACAGCAGTGTTCTTTATCATACATTTCTCTGAGATTGGGTTGTAAGAGTCAGACACCTCAAGCTGAGGGTTACCACAAGTTTCCTCAGATTAGAAAATGGAGGACATCAGAGATTTGATCTGTAATTGTACATTTTGTGTCTGCGACCACACCTAGTTACAAACTTTCTGGGAAGAAGAAAATACACAAAGAAGAACCTCAGTTTAGAAATGTTTTTGTTGATTGGGACTGAAATATTTAATTCAATGTTATCTCTGACTGTGCTTCTGTTCTTCCTTTCTGCATGCTCATCCTATGCATTTTGTTTGCTTTGCAACAGACAGAACCCTCTCCATGCAACTTGCTTACTGTAAAAATCATACAGATGAAAAATGCCAGGAAAGCAGACTTGTGTAAGTATATTTGTGGAGCATCCTCATGCTTGTAAAGCTACTCTGAATATAACCAAGTGTCACAAACACTATAGGCTACTTATAAAATGAGAGAGACATAAGACATATGATCATGGTGTGCTGAAGATGAGGTAGCACAGTTAGAAGACACTATTTTTTCTTACATACTTGCCAATGCAACACTGAAGTCCAGCCACCAGTTGTAATGCAGAACAAGTTTGAACAGAATGGATAAAATGTTTCACATCTGAATTTGTGAATAAATATTCTTTTGTTCCCAGGAAAGACTGCAATAAGAACTTCCTTGGTTCCTTCTTAGAGTAGTGTCCACTCTGTGCAACCCTGGGCCTATCACAGAATATTTAATGTGAGCTCAGGACTGCACACTTGACATATTTTGGATTGTCAAATTTGATTGAGTCAGAGGCACAGCCATATTTCCAAACTTAATTGAGGTCTCACAGTTGGCTTTTTCTACTCCTAATTATTTTTACAAATGCCCAGAAATTAGAGCTACATAAACATCTTAACTGCCAAGCACCAGAAAAAAAAAGTGTGAAAGGCGGCCACCTCCAGCCTGAAGAGATGACTGGTTTTGTCTTGCATCTGTTCATTTGTGCAAATAAAAGGGTCTGAATCCAGAAAGTTTCTATCAGAATAGGACAAAGGTAAAGTTGTTCAGTTAAAAAGGTTCCAGACAAGATGTTTTTGTGCCTTTCCAATGTGATTTGCTTTACGTTCTGTGACAGTTTCTCTAGACACCAAAGGTATGTGAAGAAGTGTCTCTCCAATTTTTACTGAAGAACGGTAAGATGCTTTGTTGTTACCAAATATATGGGGAAGAGGAATCCATATGAACCTTCCCGCAGAACTACTTCTACAGATGGAAAGGCGATTTGAAACTTAATTATAGTACCTGTTTCTACACCTAAAACCTGTTTGAATGTACAAATGTGCACACTGAACTGAAAGAAAGAGGTGTGGTAAGCTACAGCCCATAGGTATCTCCCCAGATAATCATGTTCTACTAAACCATCTGCACGATAATGAGTTTACCAAACTTACTCTCCCCCTTTTTCTCATCTAGATCAATGCTTCTTTAGTGTGAATAGAGTTTACTAGGTTTTGATGCTGTTCTTTACAACACTAGAAAGGTTCTAGGACATGGATCAGGTACTAAAATGCTCAGGCATTTCTACTTTCTGGTTCAAGTCATGTCCCACCAGCCCACAAAACTTTTTTAAAGGAGCAGTTAGAATGACAGATGTAGTTTTGTAGCACAGTACAGGGTCTTAAAGTCACAGCATGGTCTTTTCAGGCTGAGACAGTTCTGCCTGACACTGTGAAACATACACCAGATGTTCCAAACAAAACAACAGACATTCATCACCAACATTGTCAAGCTATCCTTTGTTTGAAATGGGAGTATCAGTCTGAATATTGAGGAGAAAAAAGATTTGGATGAAGAAAGCAGAAAAAAAGTACTTGCAAAAGTTGAATGTTTTGCTTGTTGTGGGTATTCATCACACAGGAAAAGTAAGGGCAGTAAGGGCACACTGCCTTGTTTATATGTAAATGTTGAACCGTTGTCAGTTTTGATTGACAGCTGCTTAATTCCAGTAACATTTGATTTTACTGAGTGTAAAATTGATCAGCAGAAAGATTTCATTTTAAGTTGTTTAAAGACATGTTTTTCTATGCAGCCAGACTTGCAGAAATTATAGATTTCATTGATAGTCTCCTTATCATGTAAAATAAACTTATATATCAAAAATGTTAATGAACTAATTTAATCTCTGCTGAATTTTGATGGCAATGTAAATTACAAACTAGTGCAAATTACATGTTCAGAACTTTATAGGACTTCCAATGAGAAGCAGTAAAATGGGAGTCTTGAGATAAAAAAAAATATGTACCATATTTTTCTGGTTAGTTTGTAAAACTGGGTGGGATGTTGTTTAGTTGACTCAGTCTTCTTTACAGTTCTCTAGAGATCAGCTTGACACAGCCTTAAGAAACTCAGGAGCTTGTGGCCCTCCGTCACCAGCAAATGGACTTCTTTATAGTATAATTTTCCTAACACTGTTATTTTTTTTTCCTCATTCTTTCTCTTCCCAGCTCTGTTTTTATTACTTCCTTTCTCTTGCACAATTTTATACATGGAACAAGTTGTCAAGTGTCACCTATATTTCAGTCACCCTATCAGCTTTTGATGTTTTAAATTGGCTTCTTCTATCTCTTGCCAATTCTGCCCAACCTTGAACTAGGTTTCTGCAGAGTTTTTGGGTCACTTTGTTTAATACTCATCTAGTGTTTAAAAGATCCCCCAACCTGGTGCAGCAGGTTGACTTCATTATGGGTCTATCTGCTCTATTTTTCAGGTAATGGAGATGGGAAAATTAATCCATAACAAGAGAAACTCAAAACCTCACTAACATCTCATATGGAATAGATAATAGATGACTTTTAATGGAAGTTCAGTGCATAAGACAGTATTTTAATCTAAGACAATTTAAATAGTTTCATTCTGCTTTTTAAACTTTGAATCTTTTTAATGCACCATTCACTATTCTGTCTCTCCTTCCCACTGATCCTTCAGTGTGTAATATTTAACACTTATTTCCACTTATGTATTGGTGCATAGCTGATATCATTGATAACACCTGATAATGTAGTGCCTTGTTTGTGTTCTCCACATTCCCATCTCCCACTGAGCACACCCACACCTCCATCAGGCTCATTAGACCTATTGATATTCTTGGACCTGTGAACACTTGCCAGTTCACAGATTCAGGTGTATGTCCCATATGCATCCTGACTCCCTAATAGGATGAGACTTAAATGTGCATTAATCTAACCCACTCTTAAAAACACAGCTTTCTCTGTGGAGAATTTCGGATTTCAAGCTCAGCCTCTCACAGATCTTAGATGACCACCAGAGCTCCAGAACCAATAGAAGGACATGCTTTTTGCTTGGGAACTCCTCACAGTAGGAGATCACAAATGCTGGAAGTTTATGCAGATTACGAGTGGAAACTGGACAAGTTCATAGAAGAAAAAAATCCAGTGGAGGTTGGCTCAGGAAGTCTCTGAAACTTAAGTTGTGAGAGCTGAGTGAGCATTATATGTTGGCCCTCTTATACTCTTCCTTATACTCATCACTAAATGTGGAGACATATTTTCTTCTGGCACTGATGGCCATCCTTAACAAGACCAAAGCTCCTTCCCACCCACCCACCAAAAATTAAAAAAAAAAACCAAAACAAGGAACAAAGATGTCAAAGGGACTAAAGAAGATATTGCAGAGAAACAAAATCATTAAGTGGAATTAACAAATGGAAGGGGAAACACAGTATTAAGGGTATAAACAAGGTAAAATTAGGCAACTGGATGGGGATACTGAGCTGAGCAATTTTAAGCTGTCTTTCACTGCTTCCTGAAAACATCCAGGATCCCTCAGTGGTCACTGGCTGTGGACTGTAGACTAAATGGACCTTTACTGGTGTAGTTAAAAGCATTCTTCAGAATTTATAAGTAAGAAAATTATGTCTTTGAATCTTTATGACTTTTTTTGATATAAGACTTTAATTTGGTATTATATTTTTTAAAATTATTGAATATGTTTTTCATTTTTATCAAAACTTTTTTTTTCCCCCAGGATTGTAGTATGCCATGTATGAGATCAGTTCGTATAAGGCCCTTGAGATCCTGAAAATATATATAATCAGTGAAATACATTATTGTTTGAGGGACTATGGTCCAATGTGATATTTGCTGCAGGAACCTGCAGACTTCTGCTGGTGTTCTGTTCTTGTGCTACTTTTATTGTTTCGTTGGTATTTATTACTTACGTTACCATTTAAGCACTTGCAATTACACACCAACAGCCTATTGTTCTAAGGGCTGCATGAAATATGGTTATAAAATCAGAGGATGTGGACCAACAAAGCCCAACAAGGGAGAAAACAGAGGAAATGAGTAGCAAAGTTGTTTGGCAACATCTCGGCAAAGGGGTGTTTTAAGGAGGGATGTAAATGAGACTACTGATACCGTTTTACAGATATTTGTAGGGTGCTCCACCCAGTGTGAAGGGCAGGGTGGGAGAAAGTATGAAAGCTTTTTGTTGAAGTTTAGCTGTTAGATGATTAATATTGAATGCTCCCCGGAGACAGAACCTGGTCTCCCAGGACAGAAGGAATTCTGTTAGTCTGACTATAAAGGACCTTGAGAAGAAAGATGCTTGCTTTCACAGAAGTAACTCACATTTTTATTTAAGAAAGAATACAAAAAAATTTGAAAGATATGAATTATCTAATATTCTGTACCCTAGAAAATAGCAGTGCTGGCCTGTCCACCCGCCTTCAGCCAGATATCTACTACAGTGTGTGAGGAAGAAAAATGCTTTTCTCAACTGGTGATGGTACTTTATATTGTATGACTTGGATGAACCCAAGAGCAGGGAGACCTGATCAAGATGATGATCAGGGCAAACAGTGTTTGAGACCACATTCTTGGTTCAGATTCTTTCACCACACAAGAAAAACCATACCGTAACAGTAAAGAAAAATCTAGCCCCTAGAAACAGTGAGCAGTTAAAGGCAGCCCAAGAGGAGAAGGATGTTTGAGGCTTCTGTTCAGGTTACAGATGGGCATCTGTTGTTGCATCTGATAACATAAAAAAAATGAGGTGGAATTAAAATGAATTCTTTTCAGCTTAGCCTTGCTAGAATTTGAGCTCTCTATGAGACAGGTGAAATTTCAGCTTCAGCCAGAACTGCTGGTGCCCTACTGTTTGGGACACAGCATGGTGCTGGGGCTGTGGTGCTATTTTAGCATGTGTCACGTTGCTGTAATGCTTTCAAATGGTAAAGCACAATTAACATCCAGTCCTGCTATTAACCTGGAAGATAATTAGACATTTAGTGTAATAACTGGATGAAGAGACCATGCTTTCATAAATACCTGCTGCCACACCTGCTTTTGGCAGGATGTTGCCCCACAGTGATACCACAGCTGCCACACCAGGTATGCCTGATGGCTGTTGACGTGTTATGGTTGAGGGGAGGGACACAACAGGTCACTGGTGTCATGCTCTGCTGTCCGTATACTGTGTGAGCACAATTGCTGGAGTTTGGCAGCAGTTAGGCTTACATACCAGGGTGATGATGATTTTCTTGCACGTGGCAGGCAATGGGAGCCTTGTAGGTGTATGTGGAAAGACAAGGGGATATTGTGGCATGATCAGACAACCTGGGCATGGGATATGCTGTGTTTGATAAGCATATCATCGCTGCTTGTACCTGGAGCTGGTCAGGCAGAACACAGGTCTGATGTATCAGAGATGTATCAAAAGGGTTCTCAGGTGTTTTAAGTGCCTCCCTCATAACACCTCGAAAATGTGTCACAAACAAGAAGTAATTAGGTTTCAGAGGACACTCCTGAAATACACAACACATCACCAAAAGGCAGATGGATGAGGGAAGCATGCTTGTTTAGTGGCTCTGTCAGGAGTATCCCAGAGAAAGTCAGACATCTAAATAAGAAGTTAGGGCTCTGCTGTCTGACAGGTAGCTATTTCTTCAAGGTACGTGATACAAAGTAGTAGCAGATAGTGATCACTTACAGAAAAGGAAAAAAAAAAAAAGATGGACTTTCAAAATAGTACTTTGTTCTTTGCAATAGAGTCGTCAAAAAATGTGTTGCTATTTGGGAAATGTCAATGAAATAAACTTTGGTTCACTCACAGCCTTATTGATTTGGGTCCTTCTGATCCTTCTAGTGGGGACAAGAGCCAACAGCAATCTGTGCTAGTATCAATCTGGGCTTTCTAAGAGGCAGAAAAGATTTTTGTCTGGACACTTTCTGTATGCACATAGAATTTTGAGAACTATTAGAACTATTAGAATTGTTAGAATTGTCAGATGATTTCTATGTGTTTTAATATTCTTTTAGAATCATTAATCTTAGAATATACCACAATCTTTATCAGTCAGATTATTCTTTTTCTGTGCAGTTATTAAAAAAAATGATGACTTTAGCCCTTAAACCTCAAGGGAGAGAGGGTGTGGGGTAGGAGGGGGAAGAGCGGCTTTGTTAATCTTTGAGTTACAAAAGGGGAGAGGATAAAGGACCAAGTCAATTATTCTGTGTTTCTCAAAGTCAGGTCTAACAGTAAAACTGAGTGTGACAAAAGACTCAAGCCTATTCTGCTGTTATTCAGAAGATGTGTTTGCTATGCAACAGCAGGGATGCTGAGTACACGGCATTACAAATAGAGCAAATGCAATTTTAATAATGGGATTTACATTTATGGGCAATACTCCCTATGCTATCTTTGGCACTTGTGTAGGTTGTCATCTCTAACCAAGAAATTATGTTCTGTAGGGTGATCATCCCTGACCTTTAAGCATGGGTCCATAGGACTGTTAATCTCATTATTCACATATGCCTTTTATTTCCTAATAATGACAACAACATAAATTTGCAGGTAGATTATTCTGACTTTAGAATGAAAGTGCTTGTTGATGATGTAAGCACTGCAGAGAATGCTTCAAATCACTGTTTCATACCAAATATTTGACCTTGAACATCCATCACCTATGATGGAGCTCAGGTGGGAAGACAAACCTTACAGCTGACTTCTTCAGCTGAGAAAGGAAAATAAAAAGACTAAAGCTACCCTAACTACATCTGGAAATAGTAAAATTGACAGATCAACTTTATGACCTGAACAGACCCCAAATGGAGGCAAAAACAATGCAATTTTGTGCAAAGAAGCACTGTAAGCTCTCTGTGTTGAGAAACACAGGCAAGCTTTCACTTGCACACTGGGTTACAGAACCTTTACTGTTCTGGCTGAGGCACAGAGATGCAGGTGAAAAGTCACATTAAGCAATATATTTTTTTGTACAGTTTTGCTGGTGAAAACTGTCTCAGGACAGCTGCTTCTCAAAGCAAATATCCATCAAATAGTTCAACATTTCCATGTTTTTCTTATCTGTGCTCATTTTAAAGCACTCACAGAAGATTAAATTCAATTCCTCTCTTCTCCACAGATGTTTAATCTTTTGGAAAATTTTTAACTTGACTTTTTTACCTTGAAAAATTGTGTTGCTGATATCTGTGGTGTACTATGTGTCCCCTTCTTTAAATTTCCAAAAGGGAAGAAAATAGACTGAAAGCAGGTGCCTTGGTGGAAGATGTGTCTTCTGTGACAGCAATGGGGCTTCATGGGAACCTTCAATGCAATAAGCTCCTGCCTCTGCTGCATTGGCAGCCAGAGGTTATAGAGAAAAAGAAGGATGCTTCAGAAAGTAGACAAGACAGAACATAAAGCTAGAGTTGCTCTAGACATACTAAGGCATATTCATGCCTACCAATGGAAGACCAGTGTATAGAAGCTGTGCTTTATCCGTCTGGTAGCCCTTGTTACAGCTGCTAATGCCCCCAGTGCTCAGCCCTGTCAGAAAGCTGTGTGTAAACACCCTTATGAATATGGACAGCTTTTCAGCAATATAACTGCATATTTTGAACATTTATAGTTTGGTTTGTTTTTTGTTTTTTTTTCAGGAATTAAAAAAAAAGAAAATTGTTCTCAAGAAGAGCATACTGCCAAGCTTTCACAGTAGCAAAGCAGTATGTTTTCTAGCAGTGGCTTAATGGTACCTTAGCTGGCTTCCTGGCCTGCATTCTGTGTATTGCTTTGTGTACAGAGCTTAAAATTTCTCACAGTGCACCACCCTATGGAGTACTAGATGTTTCATTGGTCCATTGCTTTCATGCCTTCCCTCTCTTTGGCAGTAACTCAGTCTGATTGCTATGTGAGCCTGAGCCTGCCAACAGCTTCAGTGCAGCACTTCCGCACCAAGACAATCCAGAACAGCAAGAACCCAAAATGGAACGAAACATTCCATTTCACGATTCAGAGCCAGGTTAAGGTAAGGATGCAGATACCTCCAAGAGCTATTCTACCAGACTTCAAACATACCTTATAGGCCTTCCATTCTGTGAGTCTGAGTTACCTTGAGAAGTATTCATATTCTCTTACTGTACCTATTTAGTTTTTGGTGGTTGGATAAGACTGTATCTGCCTACATAGTCAACAAAGCATGTAGAGAGCAACTGTAATATTTGTATTTTTCCATTCTTGAACTTATTTTCCAACTTTTTTTCAACTAAAATGAAATATCTGTAGCGTGTTGTGCTTGTTAAACCTTTCATATTTATTAATTGATTAATTTAATTACTTTTTATTCCAGAACATTCTGGAGCTAAAAGTTTGTGATGAGGACAAGGTAACTCAAGATGACCATCTCCTCACTGTTTTCTTTGATGTCTCCAAAATCCAGCTTGGAGAAAACATTCAACTAAGTTTCCAGCTGAATCCACAGGTAAGGATAAAATTGAAGGACAAAGAAAAGGGGATGGAGTCAGGTGAGAATGTTTATGTCAGCTTTCCTCTCATGTGTCCCGTATACAAGTCTTTCTCACTGTCCATACTGGAGTATGTCCATCTGTTTCAGGGGTTGATACCTACAGTTGTTTCTGTAACTATGGCAAATCTTGGATGCTGCTTCTACAGAAAGAGCTGGCCATTGGACTTGATAGTTTGTTTACTGTCCTTGATCTCAAAATATCAAGAGTTTACCCCAGTAGTCTTGCAGTTGTAGCTGGTGGTTCTTAGTTGTGTGTTATGTTTTGCTAATACAACAGTAATGATCTATAGTTATAAACCGCAACCCCAGTGTGGCTTCCAGCTCCTTTGGAAAATGAACGTAACACACGCACAGCTGAACTATTTAAAAAATTGAGGTTTTCATCAGATCTCAATTTCATATGGTTGAGACAACTTCATATTGAAGTTTTAAGGACAATGTTTAGGCTGAGAAGTACTTGAACGAGTGTTGATTTGATTTGATACCTGTTTTGGAAAGGCTGGCTCTCCTTGCCATATTTTCTTTAGTGCTTACACTAAGAGGGAAAGAAGGCAATGGGAATTGCATGAAAACCTTCAAAGAGAAATAAAATCTCAGGGACAGGCAATTACAGAAGACAAAGATAAGCACCAAACAAAAGTGCGGGCTCCAAAACAACCTGGGCTTCATACAACCAAGT
The DNA here is from genome assembly GCA_013399695.1 of Formicarius rufipectus. Classification (NCBI taxonomy): domain Eukaryota; kingdom Metazoa; phylum Chordata; class Aves; order Passeriformes; family Formicariidae; genus Formicarius; species Formicarius rufipectus. The sequence continues at coordinate 642,360 of VXAU01004626.1, read as the reverse complement.
GTGCCACCATGTTAATGTGCCACCAGGCCCATCTGCATGTGTGGGTGAGGGTTGGGAGAGGGTCAGGATTATTTGTATGAACTGGAGAAATCCCCTCTCATTCATGCTAAGGATCAGTGGAGACAATAAACACCCATAGGAGGGGAAGGGGAAGGGGAAAAGTGGCCTGTGTAACAGTGCAGGGTGGAGGTGGGAACTCAAGACAAGAAAGTGGGAGCAGCCTCCAAGAGGCCCTGCAGCAGGCATTATTCATGTCCTCAAGGTCTAAATGAGCACTCTACTAAATTAATGGATATGATACTAGAAACATGTGATACAGGAAGTATAACAGATACAACAAGAAGAAAATTGTGGCACATGCAGTAACAAGAGGTGGACACTGGCTTATAGAGACCCCTGAAGAGCACAGATTCCTGTAGGGTACTTCTCTTTGCAGAAGAACCAACTTGCAGTGACTGCTTTCATTTTCTTTTGCAGGGAAAAGAGGAGTTGGAGGTTGAATTCACAATGGAGAGCAGGTGAGTGAGATGAAATAGGTGATCAACAGAAATGTAAGATGGAGGCACAAGGTTATTGACACTTAGCATCAGGTTTTGCATGCAGCCCCCTAATGCTGTCACCATCTGAAAAAAACAGATAGCTTTGGGTGTTCAGGAAATGCTTGTGTAGAGAATTTAATGGAGAAGGATTGCATGACCATGCATGATGTGCATGCTTCTGCATTGGGCATCCAGACACATGGAGAAGCAAGCACAGGTGCTGATGGGGGCACAGAGAGATCCCTGATGGCAGCTGCTCACCAGGCTGGAAGACGGGCATTCTTAACAGGTGGAAGTTTTAAGCTTCAAACCCTTCTTGCTCCTTGCTTGGGTGATCCAAGATGTTTGCTTTGTCATAAGATTATGGGAAAATGGTACTTGGAATTTGTTTTGGTTGTGGGAATAGATAAAAAAAAAGTTTTATTTACTATGTTTCTATGCTGACTGTACAGTTAATGGCGAGAATGATGTAGATCAGTCCTAGTGCTGCTGTTGATTTTTAAGGTAAATTATAATAATTTTCCTTTTTTTATGGCATGTTGGATGAATTCACCAGCTTTTTAGGTCTGAACTGGTTTGAACTGGATAATATGGGGCAATAATGTATTTTTGCCTATAAATATGCCATCCCTGTGTAAATTTTCTTTGGTGTCTCAGAAAACAATCCTGTCTGATACAGTGAGGAGCTCCTCAGTTCAGCAGACAACCATAAATGGTTAAAAGTTCAAACTCAAGTCTGTGAGAGGCAAATGGGATTGAATGTGCAGGTAGAATTTATGATACTTTTTGTCTATGCTGCCTGCCTGAAGATGGAATTTTAGAGATAAAGATAATGAAACAACCATTAAAGAAGAGTAAAAGAAAAAAAGACCAAAAAACCCCAAAACCACCACCACCAACAACAAAAAACAAACCCAAAAAACAAACAAAAAAATGAACAAAACCGCTAAACCACAAAACAAAAAGCTGACTTTGAATTGTTTGTTTTCCATTTTGTCTTTCAGTCCAGATCCTCCTGAAAACATTGTTACTAATGGAGTTTTAGTGGTAATTTTTATTTCATAATCTTTTCCCTTGCCATATAGGAATGTTTATTGCAAAGCCAATATTAAAGGTACCAGGCAGTTGCTCCATATGGTGATAGGAAGGCACTGGCCAAAAGGCAGGCTAAAGCTGGTGTTGCCATTGCCTTTCCCATGCTGTCCCAGTTGGTGGCTCATACTCAGAGAGGCTGAAGCTGCAAAAGCTATGAGCTCCTGCCAGTGGCTGTCTCTGCCTAAACTGAGCTGGGCTCAGTTGTGTGACATCCCTCCATCTGCCCAGGGAGACCTGGGCTGAGCAACCTGTTTGGAGGGCCTTCTCCTGTGGCCAGTCTTCCCCCAGGCCCTTGCAGGTCTGCTCCTCCAGGCAGGAGCGAGCAGATCCCATCTCTTTCCTCATCTTTACATGATCTGTTATTTCCCATGTGGAAGCCCGATCCCACCTCTCTAGGCCTGGTAGGGGGGGATTACACACTGGCACCACCTCTCCACCAGGGTGCATGCCCTGACATCCAGTGGGCATGTGTCCAAGGGACTTGAGGAGGCAGAGCTCTGCTGAGGGTGAATGTCTTTATCTCTTGCCCTGGTTGTCTCTTACAGTCCCGTGAAGTTTCCTGTTTGGAGGTGCAGGTGAATGATGGGAGGCTGAGAAAGGACACTATGGGTGAGCCTTTCACTGACTTAATGAGCAAATCTGGTTGTGACTTAATAGCAAAAGCACTCAGTGTTATACACTTAAATACCCTGGTTTAAAGTTATTTAATTTCCCCACAAAATGTTTTCTTTGCAATAACATCTTGCCAGATACTTCCAATGTTCCAGAGTATGTCTGCAAGGAATTGATTTTTGTGAGTGCTGAACTCAAACTAACTCCTATTGTTTCTGGATTCTGAGACAAAGAAAATGGGCAGAATGAGGATTGAACATCTTTTACCATTTAACTTCATAAAATTTCTTTAGGTATAACAATGTTAAATGTTAAAATGTGCCACTAGGTGAAGCACAAGACATACAGTGTATTATGAAAAGCATTTGTTGCACAACTAAAGCAGTGTATCACTACCCTGTCAAGTCCATACTTGTGGAACTGTGTACTCCCACACAATTTTTGAAGCATCTCATTCTGACATCTCCTGATGACCCCAGTCCAGCACCTTGCTAAAGCACATGGGTGATCCTGTTGAGTGCAGCTGTCACAGTGAACAAGTTTGCTAGATATGACTGAGGATGCTTGAGCACAACAATTCTTTTGAAGACCGATTCTACACTTTTGAGTGTGTGGATTTACAGAGTATATTTCACCTAGAACCTAGACTGATATGGTATATAAAGGCCATTTTTAATTACTTGAAGAGGCATATCTGAAGCTTATGGCATGAAGGCAGAAAACCACAAGACATTATTTTTGTAAATAATAGAAATACATATATATATAAAGTTACATGTTGAAGAAAAGGGAAACATGATAGAAGGACTGACGTTTCACCAATTCCAGGGAGAGCTTTGCACTGCTGCAAAAAAACATGCTGTTTCCCCAAAAGTCTGGAATTTTTGAAGTATCTCAGCAATAAGATAGTATGTAATACTAAAATATTGTTTTGGTATAATAATAAAGTATTCTGAAAATTTCAGAAGAGAGTGTGATTTTTCCCCCAAAACCTGTTATGACTCGGGAGTCCTTATCTAATGAAGAGTGGTAGTCTCAGCAATCACATATAGAAGTGCAGCAGTGCTAAAGCAACAGTTACTGTATGGCATGTTCTGAACACCAGCATTAAAGCTGAAACCCTTAAATAAGTCAGTATTTTTCTTATAATTTGGATGTAAAAATGAAGTAATTGATTTAGAAAAACATTACTGTGCAAAGAAATTATCCAATTTTTTTTTAAAGAACTTAAGTTTGAAACACCTTTGATTCAGAGAGAAAGTTTGCGTTAACTGTGGATGGGTCATACGAAGGAACCCAGACTCACACACTGAGCTCCTGCCTCTGCCCGACCTCCCCGGCCAGGTTTCACTACATCAAGTATAATCAGTCGGTGCTCACTGTGGCTCTGCCGCGGAGGAGGCGTCTCAGCAGGGTATGTGATTGCTGATAACATGTAGCTGACTCTTTGCTGTGTATTTCTTTGGGGACTGCCAAGACTTGAGTTTGCATGCAGATCTGTGTGTGCAGGGAGTTGATAAGTGCATGTATGTGAGACAGGAGAAACTGTTTTTTGTTTTTTGGTTTTGTTTTTTTTTTTTTTTAATTTATTTGTTTTATTTTGGGTTTTGTTTTGTTATAATAGATAACTGCCTAGTTTATTTTTTCTCTTACCCTTTTTTCAGTCCATGTCAAGTCAAAATGAAGGGAATATGAATGAATCTGTGACTCTATCTCTGAACTCGCTTCCTATACAAGAGAAAATAACTATAGCAGAGGTGAGAACAAGTCTGTCTTAACAGAAAGTAGCCCAACACCATCAGTTTGGTGAATGATTAGTCTTTCAGTTCAGTGATATGGTTCCTGTGAGACACAAAGCATGCTACAGTGTGAGGTGGGAATGACAGTCACTCTGCAACTATGCAGTAAGTATTTTTGTTCTGCAAGTGGTTCCAGGCATGCACTGTGCAACTCCGTCCTGAGTTTAAACTAACTTCCTCAGACATGTCTAATAGACATGTTTGTCAACACAGTATGTGAGCTAATAGCAATGAATAGGACAAGTGAGACTTATGTTTGCAAAGTGAATGCCTGAAGCAGAAGATCAAAGAGACAACATCCATACATGTGTGGTTCAGATGCTCAGCTTTTAATGACCTTTCCAGAAAATGAAGGTTAAACTATTAGAAGCCGAGGGGCCCTAAGCCCACCTAGCTTCCATGAATGGACCACTTCTACTCAAACCAGACTGTGCTGGAGTTTGTTCATGTCTCTCACAGCCCACACCATTGCTGGCCAGATTCTCCAGTTGTGTTGCTGAGTTCAAAGATAGGGACACTCAGGCCGTTTGTAGAGTGGGGGTAGAAGGCAGAGGATTATGTTGCTTACACTATCTGTATTGCGATTTTCAGGACAGGACAATTGACTTGTACACAAAGGCAAATGAATGGTAAGTGAGTCTTCAGGAAGACCTGATCCTCTAACTGGGAGGCATTTGCTCCTGTACAAAGCTCATTGGAAATCAACAGGGGTCCATGAAGTCTCAGTTGTAAGCACATGTGTGAGTTCATTATTGGGTTGCAGAGGTTTATTTGCCAGACTCTCCTTTGGACATTGATGGTGCATTAAATCATGGATACCCTTTCTTCCAAATTTCCAAGTTGCTATCAACTCAGTAATAGACCTTGATTTATGTGCACTACTATGCCCACAGATAGAGAGAGCAACTTCACAAGGAAATCATATTTCTGAACTCTACAAACAACTTCAAGGCGTGGTAGCTGTGGTTCTCTATTCAACTGCTGTGCCTGTTGACAGTGGTGATCTAGTTACAGGCACATATGGCAGCACTATTGAAACTGGAAAAAATAATCTTATAAGCAAATAAAACCAGAACTGTGTTGTTCTCTCTCATTTATTACATTATACTGTCCATAATCTGGTCTGTAAACACAGACAAGCACAGCTGGAGTTGTCCATGGCTCCTAAGAGTATAACAACAATGTTTGTGCCCTGGTCACAGGACTCAGGGTCTGTGTTTCAGGCCAAGAAACCTGGATGCCCGCCTGGGGTTTGATCTCTGCGCTGATGAACAGAATTTCCTGCAAAACCGGAGGAAGGTGGTTGCTGCTGCACTTAAGGATGTTCTTCATCTGGAGGAAGACCTGCAAGAGCATGAGGTAACCAGGAAGGGCACTGTTAGGGAATTTTTCTCTCCTTTCTCTCAAGTCTGGAGATGAGGAGTGATTTTTTACCTCCATCTGGATGAGTGAGGGCCTTTGATAGTAACTCCTCCTCCAGGGAACTGTTTACCACTGGAATGATCTCAACTGGAGAGTACAACAGTCTGTTTGGATGAGTAAAATTTCTGTTTCTAGTTGGCTTTTGAAGTGAATCATTTGAAGGGGCTTCAAACCAATGAGTTTTGTATGTGTTTCCTAAAAATCCTTCTGGAAGTGAGAAGACCTAATATATTCCACAGGGACGTCCAGCAACTATATAGATCAGTGTTACTTTAATGTATGTGATTTATTTCAGTAGTGATTGGATGTTACTTTTTGTAATCTTTTGACATTATTTGTGCCTTAATGCCACTTTCCCATCAGTGCTTTCTCCTCCTTTTTGTGTTGAACAGGTGCCTATAGTGGCTGTGACCACAGCAGGATGTGGGATAAGAGCACTCACTGCCATGTACGGCAGCATTTTGGGTCTTCAAAAGTTGCGTGTTCTGGATTGTGTTTCATACATCAGTGGTTCATCTGGCACAACGTGGTGAGGAGTAATTTTGATATGGTTGCTTGTGTCTTGTGTGAAGAAAAGCCCACACTTAGTCTTGATTTCATGTTAAAGGTGGCAAACTGAGCTATTGCTTCTGTCTTTTGGCTATAAATGCCAAGGCCATCTATGAAAGGACTGTTGTGCATCATACATTTGGTGTCACTGAAGTAGCTTATCCCCAAGCAAAAGAGCAGACTTTATTGGAAGGGCAAACATCCTTAACCCTATGCAAAAATGATCCTTTATGGTTATTTGCTGTTGGACATAAACAGCATAGACAGCTGGTGTAGCTCTTTATGTTGAATCCTAGATCAAGTGATTTTTGGCTGGTTGCCTTTAGACTTGCATTTCTGCTCAAAGTAAGCTCAAAGAGGAGAGTAAATAAAAGGTAAAACAATAAGTGCCCAAAACTCTACCAAGTGCATTCTCTCAGTTTAAAAGACTCTTCTGCATTTCTCCCTGCTTTCCATTGTATTTCCTACCTTCAGGACAATGACAAAGCTATATGAAGATGCTGATTGGTCACGTAAGGATCTCGGAGAAATAATTATTGAAGCACGGAAGCAAGCTGCCAAGTGCAAGATGGGGGCTTTCTGCCTGAAAAGTCTAAGGAATTATTATAGAGAGCTGAGCCAAAGGACCCAAGCAGGACATAAAACCTCTTTTATTGATCTGTGGGGGCTCATGATAGAATCCATGTTAAATGATGGGGTAAGGTCTATGCATCTTCTCATAATGTTGTTGACTTAATATTTATGACCATTACAAGTAATTAAAGCCCTAGGAAGAGAACCTTGTCAGTAATACTGTAGTCACTATGTAGGCAGAACACTGCTTATCACATTAATAACTTGGAGACATAGTTTATGTCTACACTGTGCCTAAAGTGTGATAGAATGTAACACAGAAAGGTTCAGACTAGCTCTAAGGTACCCAGCATTCTAATTAACACTGTAGCTGTCCAAGAAACTGTTAAGGTTCTTAAGTGCTGTTCACAGGCCTATGCTTTTATCTCTCCACTGCTGCAGTATTTACGCTACCTGCACTCATAACTTCAGTGTTCTGCAGAGGTACCCCATATGTACAGAACTTTGTGATTTCATGATAAGAATATAGATCCAGAACTCCTGAGACATATTAGCTGCCAAGAGTGTGACATTACAAGTGTCTTTCGGCCACTTTGAATTTTATCTGTCAGCATCTCCAGTTTCTAATATTGTTACAATGAAATAAGCAAAGCTTTCCCCATAAATTAGTGATGATGGCTGGACAAAAAGCTATTTTATTTTTAAATCCTGTAAACATGCTTTATATTTTGTCTAGAGGAAATAGATAAAATGAAATAATCTAATTTCATTTCATATTGTATTTCAAGCCTCAGTGTTACATAGCAGTTTTCTAGAATTTGATTTGGCTGAAGTATACTCAGAATCTCCATTTCATGTATAAGTTTTCAGTACTGGACACATTAAGAATTTTTCCTCTATGGATGTTAACTTTCAATATGGTATTAAAAAAAACCCAAAAAAACAAAAAAAAAAAAACAAACAAAAAAAACCCCCAAAAAAACCAAAAAACAAACAAAAAAAAACCAAACGAAAAAAATAAAAAAAAATGAAAAAAAAAAATACTAGAGGGCTCATTAGCATGCTGCCTTGAACAACTTTATGATTAACAGATGAAGCCTATTATAAAAGCTGAATTACCCAGATCTGCCCTATCTGACAACTTATATTTAAAAACGCAAAGTTAGAACAGCATGCAAAGCAACTCATTGCTGTCATTGTATACTGGATGCAGAACATGGCCAGTTATCTCAACATAAATTATTCCTGCTAACACAATTTTCTTGTCCTCTGTTATTCAAGCAAATGAAAGCAAATTTATGAGGAAATTCAGGAAAATTGTATCTCATACTCAGACTTTATAAGTTGATATCTTTAAAAAACTGATAATCAGATAACTCTGAGTTTTTTTCCTAATTCAGAAAAGCCACCACAGACTTTCTGATCAACGCCAAGCAGTGAATCAAGGTCAGAACCCTTTGCCTATCTACCTTGCCCTGAATGTCAAGGACAAAGTTGCCACCAAAGATTTTAGAGGTAAGGTTTCAGTTCTGAAAAAGAGCTATATTTTCACCTGAGGACATACACTGTGGGGATACTGTAAGTAAGGATGAATTGCTTTAAATTCTCACTCTAAGCCAGGAGAAGTACTGTTCAGAAATGTAAAGAGTAACTGGGCAGCCACAAGATAGACCATAACAGTTCAATATTTTGACCCCAGACTAATAATAAAACAAAATTCTGTGGCACAGTCTCAGAAATGTTATGAATTCTTAAAGAATGTTTCATTGGAGCTTTAAGCTTGCTTAATGTTCTTGTCCAGAGCAGGGGGGGATGCAAGTAGATGGTCTTTCAGGTCCCTTTAACCTACGATTCTATGTTTTTCATGATTGGCTGAAGGCAATAAAAGCAATGAAAATCAATGTGTTTTAGTCTACCTTCTGTGAGAAACCTTTGCATTCATTAAATAAAAACAAAGAAGAATTAAGTCTTCTTAAGTTTCTCAGTCCTGACATTGCTCTTTCACAAACCTGTAGACAGTGAAACAGTTGAGTGGCGGCTGTCGGCAGGGTTTCCTGGGGACATGTGTTAAGACCCCTCTCCTGTGAGAGCTGACAGGTTTATTCCAAGTCTGGCAGCCGGACTATTTTTGGTAGTGGAGCTAACGTTGTTGGTGCATGTGTTGACAGAATGGGTGGAGTTCACGCCGTACGAGGTGGGCTTCCTGAAGTATGGGGCCTTCATTCGCGCAGAGGATTTTGGCAGCGAGTTCTTTATGGGTCGCCTGATGAAGAAGCTCCCAGAGTCCCGAATTTGTTTCATGCAAGGTGACTCACAAGCCTGGGAAAGTGACAAGATTTTAGTACAAACACTAATGGTTCAAGAAATTAGTCCCCAGAAATGTGTTGTTATGCATGTGGGAGCACGGGTAGTGGGTCAGTCAGCTGACAGGCTCCCTAGTGAAGGGGTCACAGCACCAAACATGGCAGAGTTCAAGATGAGTTTGGCCAATGCTCTCATGCACATGGTGTAGTTTTTGAGGTTGTCCTGTGCAGGTCCAGGAGTCGGACTTGATGATCTTTGTGGATCCCTCCCAACTCTGGGTATTCTATGATTCTGTGTTTCCTGAGACTCATTCAGCTGCCCTTGCTAGCAAAGGTGGTTTTATCATTAGGACTATGACAAAATGAAACTAAAAGGACAAATAAGTTGTCATATATCTCTGTGTGTGCTCTTGAGCCATCACCATTTCCTATAGCTTGCAAAAACTATTTGAAGTTGAAAATCTATGAGACATTGTGGAAGCTAAAGAGAGCTGAAAAGAAATAAATGAAGCAAGAAAGGGGAATCAGAGAAGGAGCTGGCTGAAAGCATTTCTTTATCAAAGGAAAAAGGAAATGAAAACATGAAAATAGCAATGTAAAATAAAAAAAAAAATATTCCAAGTAAAACACAGTGGGAGGGAAACAATTTTGAATTTATTTCTGAAATAAGTTTACCTTTGGAATTAGACCTATCATTGAAATAGATATCTGGAATTGTGCAAAAATTGGGTAGAAATATGAATATGCTAGAGAAGAGCTGTGGAAGGAATGGAAAGGAGTTTTTTAAAGAATTTCCTGTATCTACCTCAGCACTACCTATTATGCTTCTCCCACTTTCTAGGAATGTGGAGCAGCATCTTCTCCAAAAACCTGTTGGATGCCTGGCATGCAGCTGACAATTCAGAGGATTTCTGGCACAGGTGGACCCAAGACAAAGTGACTGAAATAGGTAAATAAAAGTACTCTCATCTAGGTCCCTCTAATAGGGTAACTGCATTCATATTTCTTTTTTTTATTTATTTTTTTTTTTTAATTTTTTTTAGTGTCCGGGTATGGAATGTACTAAAAAAAATCAGCTTTTACTGAACAGTCATTGCTTTGCTTAAATAGTGGGATTGTGATAAGAAGAAAAGGCACCACCAGACAGGCCTTGATGCAAAGGAGATAGGGATGGATACATAAGGTGGTCCCTAAAGTGTTGTTTTTAAAAGGCTTGAAAGAAATACTTCTGTCAAAGCCTCATGACATCTATTTATTAGCCAGAGGGAAGCTTGAGTGTTTGTTTCAATATCTATTTGCCCTGCACAGCACATTCCTCCCTCAAAATCTGACTAAATTGAAAGACATAGTAGAGGTCAAACGAAATGTAGTGGAGCTCTATTACATCAGCAGAAAGAGGAAACTGTACTGAAAGACTGTTCCTTGAAAATACTCATGAGCATCTTTATGTTAAAATTCAAGCAAAGACAGTGGACATACTTGGGTCCCATTTCTGTGGACCATATTTTTGGAAGAAAACCTCCATACTCCTATGTTTGAGTTTATATAAATGATTTGCAAGTTTCTGTTGAATTCAGGTATCCACACCTGAGCCAACTAGAACAAACTTGTTTTTTTTTAATGTAAAAATATTTAGTTTGAAAGTAAAAGAGTAAAATTTTACTATTGTTTTGAAAATAAGCTTTGAATTTTGTATTTAGCCTAGATGGACTCTAAAAGCAGTAATAATCTAAAATATATAAATATAATTATTTTCTCTTTGATTCTCTGTTGCTTGGAAAAGCAAATTACTTTAATGTGTACCAAAATCATACTGTTTTAGGAGGAAAATATTCCTTTAGTCAGATGTAGCCAATCAGGGCTTAAAAAACAAAAGCAAGTTTATACTTTTGTCAAGAAATTAACCAAATCTCATAGCAGATTATAGGGAAAAATACTCCTATGCCGAGAGCTGTGAGCACACCATTGCTATTGGTACAGAAGACTTGTTGCATCTTCCTCCTCTTTCTGTTTAGCCTTTTCTTCATTGTGGCTATAACTCAATTGCATGCCATTTATGCTGTGTCTCTCTAGAGGAACAACCAGACTTGCCTGAGAAGCCATACGAGATGCCCACATGTGTTTTCACTCCCACAAGTGGCCTCTCCACCACTCTCCGGGATATCCTGACGGATCGCCCTGCCGTGTCCAAGTACCACAACTTCCTAAGGGGCTTCCAGATGCACAATGAGTACATCCAGCATGAACATTTTGCAAAATGGAAAGGTGTGGACAGCTCTCCTGCCTACCTGTCTCAGCAGTCATCATGGCAGGCACAGGGGCTGGGAATTAGCTAGGGAGGTTTGTAAGTCCTGAAGAGAACTGAATGGGTTTTTGGTTAATTTTTGGTACTTGTTGAAAGGAAAGAGAACTAAGTAACTCCTCACATCTTTTGCATTCGCTAATACAGCTGATCAATTTTTGGGTCATTTGGTACTGGAAATCCTTTCTGGGATAAAAATTGCTGGAGCAGGGCTCTGTACATGTGCAACATCTGCCTAGGTTTTGGTGCAGGTCAAGGGTTTGGAAAGACTTACAAAATGTGAGTGGAGAGGCTGAAGGAGCTTTAGTGTTGCTGCTTGCTACCCTAAAGCACAGAGAGGATTCTGAACAGGAGGGAAACTCACTGCCCTTTGGCTTTATTAACTTGACAGATGTCTTTCTGCAGTTTACTAATACTTCTGAATCCTCTACTCTTTAGACACTTTACTAGACACCTCTCCTAATGACCTGAGAGGCAACTCAGAGCACCTGGAGTTGGTGGATGCAGCTTTCTTCTTTGAAACCAGTTACCCACCCCTTATGAGACCAGAGAGGAAAGTGGATGTCATCATACACTTAAATTACACAGGTGGATCACAAATTCTGGTGAGAAGTGTCAAAATTACTTTTTGTTTAGTAACAGCTTTTCCTTTGCTTTCAGCAGCTTTCATACAGGTGTCTGTAAAATATGGAACTTAGTGGAATTTAGTAACAAGCTGTTTTCAAACCTTAGAAGAAGAATGGAAATTTCTGGAAAGGAAAATATCTCTGTTTTTCTCAAACTATTTTTGAAATAGCTCTAAGTGCTTCACCAGTGAAATAAAGAGCAGCACCATGAAGTTATGAAGGTCAAGCTGCAACTTCTCTTACAGTTATCTTACAGTAAGATTTAATAGCACAAATACAGCTGGGAAAACCTTATGATTCAGATGCTGAATTTAATCTGCATTTTGCTTGAGCATGTAAATTTATTTATTTTTTTTGTTTGTTTGTTTTTGTTTTTGTTATTTTACCATGTGATTTTCTACCTGTCCTGGAACAACCTAATGAGTGAAGAATTTCTTCATCTTTTTTTTTTTTTTCTCTTAATAAATAAAATTTTACTCCTTAAATACTGCACTTAAAGCAAGATATTGAATGCATTAACTGTATTTGCAGCAATCTCATTTGGTTAAAATGGTTGCATAGATTGTAAAAGTGCTGCTCACCACATAAATAGACAGATTTAGACTTCAAAATATAGACTTGTAATTGTAAATTCTCTCTGAGAGACACCACTGAAAACATAGGATGCACTGGTTAAGGTTCTGTAATTTTTTCAAATGAAAGAGACTTTAATGGTGCGCTTACACTGCAAAGACACATAAAAAATGTTTGCCTCTGTACTGCAGCTGAAAAAAATAGTGTCTTACACTATATTTTGTTCTTGTGCTCAGAATTCTTTTGGAAATATTTAATTCAAACTGAGGTGGTACATTTTTGTTACATAATCTAACAAAGTTGGTCATCACAAATGAGATTTCTGACGAATGTTTTTAGTGCTCTATTTTGAAGTAAAAAAATGTGTTAGCTTGAAATTTCATGTTATTTCTAAAATTCGAAGTTATAGAAATGGGTAGGTTGATCTCAAGCCCCTGCTAAAGTCTGTTGAGGTCAACTGACAAATTATATTGCTATATAAACAGATAATGTGACTGTGAATCTTACTGTCTTGGACTACAAATTCAGTTTTGTTAAGATCCACATTTTTCTGTCTTAGTTCTCTTTTAATTAATGATGGTCTGTAATACGGTTTGAATTTATCTGTTCTGTTCCTAAATCATATTCCTATTTTAGGGATGTGCCTTAGCATGTATTTAAACTCTCTTTGCCATCTCAATACTAGGTGTTTTCCATTTCCAAATGGCTCCTCAGGCAACAGAAAAGCAGTCCCTGGGGCTGTAGGTGCTTGTGGTGTTGCTGGCTGTCCAGTGCTCTCAGTTTGTTTTGTGACAGGAACTTGGCACGAATTATTGAGCTTCGACAGCAGTCTGATCTTGGGTGTCTTTTCTGTTCCTTGCGCTGCTGCTGTGGGGCCGTGACCAGCCGCTGGAGCAGGCCTGCGCCTACTTCGCAGAGCAGGGAATTCCATTTCCCTGCATTGGCCTGAAGGACGATGAGAAAAACCTGAAAGAGTGTTACATGTTTGATGGTGCAGACACCCCAGGAGCTCCTCTGCTGCTTTATTTTCCATTAGTGAATGATACTTTTCAAAGATATGTAGCACCTGGTAAGTTAATGGTACCGAGATAATTTTATTGACCCAGTGAGCTTTCTAATTTTATTGACCCAGTGAGCTTTCTCAGTCCCTGGGTGTTTTCCCCTCATCCTAATTAAAATCAAACAAACAAACCAAAACAAAAAAACAAACACACAAAACCAAAAACATCCTTTGTTTGCTTGTTCCTAATAGTGAGTGTATCTGAAAATGGGAAGATTTAGGCTGTTTGCAAAATCTGGTGGAATCTTGTGTATAATTTTAGTCTGAGTCTTGGTGCAATTCAGTTAAAGAAAAACATGTTTCTCAATTAGAGGAATGGAAACAAATTTCTTCTTGTAATTTCCAAACATTTACTTTAGTGTGTAGAAAAAAATGCGTATTTTTCAGATTATGTATTTTTATGACAGTGAGATCCAGAGTATGTAATGGTTGTGTGAAGAATCACTGTGCTTTCTATTTAAGCCATTTTACATGTTGGTTGAATATGCTGGAAAATCAAAGCAATAGTATGTAAAGTGATATGTCCTGTGTCCTTCTGGGCTAGTATTTGAGATGGAGACATTGCTTTTATGATGATTTTCAAGGCTACTAATATTCTGCTTTCCCCTGTCCTGTGTATCTCTTTATTCCTTTTAGTTTGTACTGTACGCAAGAACATGCAAAGTAAGACTTGAGCACCAATGACCACAAAAAATGATGTGCTATGAGTTGGCCAGTAGAAGTTGCTGATTGCAATGAAACAACGTTTAGTGACAGCACTGTCTGTGTTTTTTCATTCCAATAGGCTTTGTTCAGAAGTAGATTTTTCAGAGATCATAGCTCTGCACTTATCTTCATAGTAATCACATTTGTGATCTCTCCTAGTTATTCTTGGCATATTTTATCAGAGTATGGTATTTCCATGGGACTATACAAACACATTCTTTTTTTTTCCTTGACAGGTATGTCACGTAGTGCTGCTGAAATGGAACAGGGCAAGGTTGATATCTCCAGTTTCTGCTCTCCATACTCAACCAGAGAGGTTTCACTGAAAGCAGAAGATTTCAACAAGCTCCTGAAGCTGACAAATTACAACATCATGAATAATGAGAACATGATTCTTCAGGCCTTGCGCATGGCTGTGGCACGGAAGAAACAAGCCCTTAGCCAGCCAGTATCACAAGCACAGCCCTCTGCTTGAACAGCTTTTTTCTCTCTCTTACTAAGTATTTACCATGACAATACACACATGATAGCTACTTCACTGTTCTTGGCAGGGGCCATCTCCTTCCAAGTAAACTTCTCAAAAATGGAAACTTGAAGTATTTCTTTCCCAGACATGTAGTTTTATTTACTAAGCAGTACCTGCTTTCTGATCCAGATCTGTGGTATCAAAGACAGTAGTCTATGTTGTTAACATGGGCTCACAGTGATGTTCAAGAGGCAAAAATTCAACTGTGTGTGACAGGGAAATAGCTTAGCTCTCTCTGTCTGCTACCTCCTATTGCTTTGGTGGCTAATCACTGATTTTTTTTTTTCTATGCAAAATACGCTGGCATTTCACTGGGATTGCTGGTAGCAAATCCATAAAGCCCTTTTCAGACACAGAGAGTGGTGTCCATGCAGTATCAATTGAAATAATTTTACTGAGGTTTAATAGCTTGAATTAAATGGTCTTCTATCTTTAAATAATTTTGTTTCCTAGGTGCTTCTTTTGTTGTGAACTGTCATGAAATAAATATCTTATGAAGGATATTTGACTTTTCCAAATTTGTGTTGCATAATGAAGGTATGGATCAGTGGCAGTTTAGGTCTTTGGTGATATATATTCTTACCAATTCAATCAAACTTACAAATTTGTTTTGAGGATCATTACCATTTCCTCTTTCCCGCATCACATGTGTGTTCTGCAGTTATGTCCCTGAAATTCAATTTTACTTTCAGCATAATTTGGGGCTTGTTCACTATAATGCATTGAACTAGTACCAAAACAGATAGCATGTAAAGGGGATTGCAGGATGTATGGTATTTGCACACAGAGAATTCCACTGGAGAAATGCAGTAGGATACCAATATTCTGTTCACTTCATCACAATGCATCACGCAAACACTCTAAAGGCTAAGAAAGGTCCAGCGGAGAAAGGCGAGTAGCTTCTGTTTCTAGTGTGAATTCTTCCTCGAAGGTAAGTGGGGAAAGAGAGGTTCTCTTTTCTAGGACTGGAGCTGGTTGAGAAGCTGTTTTTTCTGTCTTTTAAGTAATAATCCCACAGAAGCATTGTGAAAGGCAGATTCTGACATCTGGGAGTTTCTCAAAGATCAGTCAAGATGAGAGTTAAAGGAGTCCTTCATGTCCCTGTAGAGCCTGGCCCAAAAAAAGCGGGCAAGAGCTGTAGAAGAGTCTCTTCTCTCCACAAATTTTCAAGCAAAGTACATGGACAATTTCAATCTCTCCTTCTAAAATCCCATTCACTGTTTTATCTGAGCAGCAACTCATGAGCTCAAAGTAAGGTACCTGAACCCTCAAAATGGACATCAAGACTGACTCCTTAATGCTTGCTACAGAGTGTATTACATTTGTCAAGGTCTTCCTGTCATTGCGAAGATATGGCTGTTCCATCAGCTTTGCAGAGTCTGCAGGCTCCCTGAGTTACTCTGGTGCAATTCCAGCAGTTTTTCCCTGTTGGGGATATTTTTGTCAGGATTGAATACTCTGCTTGACTTTACCTGTGAACTTTTTGATAGTAAATGGTGAGCATCTGCTCCTTCCTGGAGTTGGTTTTACCAGCCTCAGGCTGGTTAGAAAAGAGGTAGTCCTGAGACGATGGAAACAGTTTTCTGAGGATACCTTATAGAGCCTGCTCTACCTTCTGAATGACCCTTTTCAGAATTTGTGATGCACATTAAAATCTCCAGTAATCTGAGCTAAACCAGATATTGTAGCTTCTCAGCCACTGACATGGTGTTTTGTATATTCACACTAGATGTTTTGTCCCCTGTGCCTCTTATGGGACTACAACTACATTCTCCTCAAGCAGAGCCACTTGACAGGCAGTGGCTGCGATGGGGTCTCTCTAGCTTCATGCCCTGCAGCATTTACTGTGGAGGAAACTCCTGCAGAACATACCCCTTGGGTAGGAGAGGTGACAAAGATCTCAGAGATTGGCCTTCCATTTTCTTTCCTTGAATTATTCCAGAAGTGGATGTTTCTCAGTTGTTTTGGGGTAACACAGTCATTCCCTACCTCAGCCGAACATTCCTATATCAGGTTTGCATGGCCAGGTTTTGGTAGCAGTGGGGCTACAAGGGTGGTGTCTGTGAGAAGCTGCTGGAAGATTCCCTCATGTCTGAGAGGGCCAATGACAGCAGGCTCCAAGACTGACCCACTGCTGGCCAAGGCTGAGCCCATCAGTGACAGCTGTAGTGCCTCTGGAATAGGGTATTTCAGAAGGGGAAAAAAGCGCTGTTCAACAATTGCAGTCAGAGAGAGGAGTCAGAATATGTGAGAAACAACACTTCAGAGCTGAAATTTGCCTGATGCCTGTGCTGAACAGTTGTCAAATGACAATAGAGAGGCAGACTGTCCACCTGCAGCCCATGGAGGTCTGTGGTGGAGCAGGAATTCACCTGCAAGCCCTGGGGAACCCAATGCTGTAGCAGGTGGGTGCCTGAAGGAAGTTGTGACAGTGTGGGAAGCCTGCGCTGGAGCAAGCCCTGGAAAGACCTGTGAACCCATGGAGGGAGGAGCCCACACTGGAGCAGGTTTGCTGGCAAGAATCCATGCTGGGGTAATCTGTTTCTGAAGGACTGCACCCCACCAAAGGGACTCACACTAGAGCAGTTTGTGAAGAACTGCAGCCACTGAGAAGGACTCAAACTGGAGCAGTTCATAGAGGACCATCGCCCATGGGAGACATCCCATGCTGGAGAAGGGGAAGAGTGTGAGGAGTCCTCCCACTGAGGACAAAGGAGCTGCAGAGACCATGTGTCATGACCTGATCATTCTCTGTCCCCCTGAACTGCTGCGATAGAGAAGGTAGAGAAAATCAGGAGTAAAGTTGAACCCAGGAAGAAGAGAGGGGTTGGGGGAAGGTGTTATAAGTTTTATTTCTCATTATCCTACTCTGACTGGATTGGTAATAAATTAAGCTAATTTCCCCAAATCAAGTCTGGTTTGCCTGTGATGGTAATTGGTGAATGATACCTCAACCTATAAGCCTTTCATCAAATTTTCTTTAAATTTTCTCTCATTTCCAGCTGAAAAGCGGCTGTGATAGAGTGGCTTTGGTGGGCACCACCACAACCTCTCAGTGTTGTTTAGTTAGAGTTCTTGTGTTTTCTTGAGAGTTTTCTTTTTGGCTGTGGTGGTGTGTTTTTGTTTGTTTGTTTTTTTCGTGTGTTTGTTTTTGTTGGTTGGTTTGTGTGCTTTTTTGTTCCTGGAGTTCTGTGTGTGTTTTTGTATTTTTTGTTTGGTTTTTGTTTTATACCTGTGGGGAAAACGTCATCTTCCATAGTCTTGGTGCTGCCATAACTTTTTATCCCCAAGTCAGACTTTCCTAGGGGAATGGCTCAGGAAGTATCAGTCCAGTCACTGCAGAATAGACTAATAAAACAGGTATTCCTGCCCTCTCATCATCTTTGTGGACCTCCTGTGGACTCTCTCCAACAGGCCCACATACTTTCAGTGTTTGGGGCTCCAGAGCTGGATGCAGCACTACAGGTGGGGTCTCACAAGAGTAGAAGAGGGGGAGAATCACCTCTCCCAGCCTGCTGGCCATGCTTCTTTTGAAGCTTTCATATCTCTTTAATTGAAAGGGTATTGAGGCTATATTTCTAATCCTAATATGGTTGATGACTGAAGTAATTTTCATTCAGTGAAAAGTTGTAAGCCCAGAAATTAATCTCTTTATTATATTTTTTCCTGATGTGGGGGGTGAGGAGAAGGGAGGGAAGGGAAAGAGAGGTTGTGGGTACTGTGACTGTACGGTATCATCTCCTGAAGTTCCGAAGTGATTGTTTCATATAGGGCATCTGGGCATGTTACTAGCTGGGCCTGTGCAAGGGCTGTTCATCTGCATATCTGCTGCTGCATAGTTTTCTGCCAGAAATATGAAGAGTTTGGTGTCATTTTTATGTCATAATTTGGTGACACTGCATTGTGTTTAAAATATCTAGATGTTAACGTTTAAGATGAATCAATATATGCCTTAATTTGCAGGAGAATTTGGGGTTTTGTCTTGTTTTCTCAGAAGTTTTGTCTTTGTGGAAGGTTTCTGAAAGCAGGAAAATGTTTATCCCATAGACAAATACATGTATTAAATTGGGGGAACGACTCTAGCCTCTCTCCCTCTAAGAAAAGGAAAATAAGTACAATTTTGTTGAACAAAAAGGTCTTTTAAAATTATTTCATCCACAATACTGTTGTTTGCTGATTGGGGTGTTGTGGAACTGGTTTCCTCCAGCCTACCAGTAGCTACTATTATCTTCTCTGATTTGTTCATTGCTTAGGCCGCCAAGTCATAGGTATCCATGCATAAGTTATGTGTCATCACATCTTCATCTTGAATTGCTGATAATTCTTGGCACCTTGGTGTGTACAGCATTCTCCAAACACACACCTCTGGTGTTTAGCTACCAAATAACCTCAACAAACTCCCTCCCCTTCTCTCTTCATACTTTCCCTTTCAGGCAACAAGGAAGGTGGAGCATGGATAAACCACTTGATACTCAGCAGGTGCCTCCTTAAAGTTTTCAGAGGTACTCCATGAACCATTGCCAGCTGTTGCCTCTAACAGGGAAGTAACATCTGTATCTGACTTAGATGCAGCTGAGAGCAGGATGGGCTCATACTGGAGTGCTCGTGAGGTAAGAGTGCAAAAGCCCTTAATGGCTGAAGATGCTGGGTTTGTGGTGAGGATTCTGGTGCCTAGAAGAGAACCTCTGAGTTTTTAGTCCAATTACTTGTGAGCTTTTAGTCCGATTTCATGTATGTATTTACTTATTTATGTCAGGATGGCTGATACTTTTACTGATATTGGCTGCCCTGTGGAGGCAGTTCTGGTTGCAAAATTCAGCCCCCGTTGGTGATTCACACAGAGGCTGGGGAGCAAGCTGAGGTGCCTCACAGGAATTTGCCATGGATTTGGGCTGAATCTGTGATTTGACTCAAGCATTAATTAAAGTTGGGCTCTTTCACAGCACAGCATCTGCCAGCTATGAGGATAAGTGCACACCGTGCCCAGGTAGCTGTGCTAACAACTACCTGGTAGGATTTATGCAGGAGGGTTACTACCTAAAAGCAGTGATTAATCATGGACACAGAGATCATCCTAGGTTGATATTTGTATGTGATTGACACAGAAAAATCTAGATCTGTCTCTAATGCCTGAGAAGTTTTTTTAATTACCTTTGGAGGTTGTTTTTTTGTTTGGTTGGTTATCCTTTTTATTTATTTTTGTTTGTTTGTTTGTGGGTTTTTGCTTGGTTTGGTTTTTGGGGGGTTTTTAGGGATTTTTTTTTTTTTAATTTTTATTTTTATTTTTATTTTTTTTGTGGAGCATAACAAGGAGGGAAAACCCTAAAATGGTCTATTCGGTTTCAGGGAGTGAACATACTTTGTACCCTTCTCAACTTTGAAATTAATCTCTGCTTTGCTTGTGAGCAAATTATTTAATTGTGCTGTGCCCTATTTCCCTAGTTATGAAGTGGAGACTATAGAGCTTCTCTCCATAACACGGATGTGTGTTAACATTAATGTGCATTGATGCTTGGAGATCTCAAATGTGGGAGTCCCTTGATTTAAGAAATTAGATACGTGAATGTCTAACCAAGCTAGTTAAAGAATCACTCAGGATCTGTAAGCTCATCCTTTTGAACAGAACCTCTCAATGACCTTTGCAGAGCAAGTACACAAAGCAAGGAATGAGGCTGTCCTCTCTGCTCTTTCCCTTGCCCTTAACCACTGAAACAGCATCATGACAGAGAGCAAAAGTAGAGGCTTTTTAGGGAGGAGAGGGACAGAAAATTTATTTCATCCAGAAATTGAATCTAGACAGAGGACATTAAAACATGCCCTTATTTTTTTGTTTGTCTGTTTGTTTTAAGTTAGACATAAAATACAGACCAAGGGCAGCTTATCATAATTCAAGAATGATAGGAGAGTTTGTATCCAGCTTCTCAGCTGGATCAGTTCCTAACTGGAAAAAGGAATGATTTGATGCCCCTAAAAGGATTTAAAAGAATTATTCTTTTGGCAGAAAATTCAGAGGGATTAGGTAATACTCCCAGTGACGCAGTAACTAAAGTTTCAGGTACTAAAATCAGAAGGAATTAAGCCTGTCTAGTTATTTGTCTTTCCTTCTGCTCTTGATGTTTCAGCTAATTATCCTTTTTGCAAATATGCTCCATCTGGGGAAATTTCTTTAACATCTCTTCCAAAGTTGTTTTCTATAATGTAAATGTTGCTGTGTTTGTGTTGGTGGTGCCTCAGTCACCAAAAAATGCCATTCTTTTCTGCAGTCATGATGCTTTTGAACATAGATAAGACATTGGAATCAGAAGCATCGTGATTCTACGTTTTACAATGGATGGTTTCTGTGCAGTTCTTTTTATCCCTAATTTTGCTCTGCCTGATTGCAATAGTTGAACAGCTCACCACCCTTAATGGATTTTCTCTTCACCATTTCTGGGAAATTCTTGATAAAGAAAGATAATATTTTATGAAGTGTAAGCAATTTAATATTAATGCAGGTAATAACTTTGTCACTTTTCTACAGAGTGATGAATGCCCTTGCTGTTCCTTCTTTGTGAAAATCATAAGAATGAAAAATCTGAGAAAGGCAGATCTGTGTGAGTATTACAGCTTTTCTTTGCAGTTCCCAGTAGTTCAGATCTGAAAGCAGAGAACATAAGCAAGCTCTGTAGCTAGTATTTGTGTATGAAGTGACACCATGGTTTCAAATATTGATGCAAATTTGAATTTGGGCTATGCTTGGAATACAGTTTTGTATGAAAAATATCTTTTGGTTTATAGAATGTTACTATTAGTGGAAATAGCAAAGGTCTGCTATAGTGTACTGTGAAGTACCTTAGCTGCTAAAAAGGTTCAGAGCCAGTTTTGATAAACAAATTCAGATGTTAATTCTCAGTTGCAGTTTTTGAATTTCTTCTCCCCATTTACTATCAAGAAAGATAAAGGGAGTATTTTATAACCTACTGTCAAACAGCCTTTTTTTTTTTTGTCAAAACTATACTGAAATGTATTCAAAGTTGACTTTTCAGAATAAATAAGTATCATTGAAATGTTTATGAGAACTTAGTGGAATGGATGAAAATAGAAGTGAACAGAGAAAACTCTCAGCAATTACTCAGGTAGGAGAAAGTGAGCTAAAAGTCAACTCAAATACCTGCCTCAGAAGGAAAGAGCAAGACAGACACACAATGGAAAGGAAGTGAATGTGAACCTTTGCACAATAAATAAGAGCAAGTGAACAGAAAGTATATTTGCCTCTATGGCGACTACTATTCAATTCTTGCTTTTTTGCCATTGAACCTGGCACAGGGATATTGTATTTTCTTTCAAACAGCACAGCTTCACAAAAAAAGTGAAAGGATGATTTTATTCCCTCTTTTTTTTAAATCTCAACTGAATTGTTTTCTGGCTTAAATGATACCAGCCCAAGGGAATGTCTAAATTGCCCTGACAGCCAATAGCATCAAGACAACCCCCTGCAGAGCTGATAACCAAATATCTACCCTGAAAATTAGGAAGGTTTATCTCTTTCTCAGCATTTTATAATGGCTGGAAATTGTGGTCTTTACATTCTTGAAGGCAAAAGAACTTTCAGGAATCCTTAGCTTTTTATCTTACTTAGTTCTATATCTTTCGTTGGTCTTTATTCTATATCTTTATTTTGAGCAGATATTTGGTTACCTGATTTCAGGTTTGGAGCTGTAATACTGGAGAGTTTCTTTCAAAGCCAGGTGTGGAGAAAGGACATTGTTATCAAAGGCCTGAAGAAGTAGTTCTAGGTGACAGGGTCTGAGAGGAGCTTCTTCACTCATTCCTTATCCCAGTTGCCTTTCTTTATTGTGCAACAGAGCCTCACATTTTATTTTCCCTCTGAGAATCAAGAGCAAGTTATCTGTGTCATAGCAGAGTCAGAGACTTTTTATCCCCACTGCACCTGTACTCTCCCTTGGATCACTTAATTTTGTTAGCAGAGCAGTGCCACGCGGTGTGATACACAGCACAAGAAATGATACTGTGTTAAAAAGCATTAAACTGGATGAGAAAACCAGTGTGAAAGCATAGTAGAATCCTTCATGTTGAACAAAACTGTGCAGCAAGGTTTCAGCACCTGAACTATGAGTGAAGTCCTCAGAGGAAGAGACTTCAAAACACCTGTTAAAAAAACTGCCATGGAAGAGCAAGGTATTGATTGACATGTACGGCAAAGCTCACTTTGTGGTCTACACCAAGTTCAGAGAGGTTTAGGCTGAAGTGCATTTATGGGCAACACGACAAGTGCAGACCTCGAAAAGAAAGTGGGGAATCATAAACTGTGCATTTCATTGCACATGAATAGTCTCTCAAGTGCAGGTGTCACAGCTCAAAACAGTCTGTTTTTTTGTTAATGGAGAGAAATCCTAAAAGCAGACCAGGACAAGTGTTCAGCAAGAGGAGTCTGCACAAGGACAGAGAAGTCGTCATGTGGATAACTGCCAAGTTGCAACGAGGCCTGTAAACAAGGATTTCCTAACTGGTTAAGAAACTGAAACAGGTATAAAAACAACTGCTAATCACAGGAAGACTCTCCCTGTGATGTCATATCCTGAAGTGGGGCTTTCTTTTTGCTGCAATTGTGAACTGATTAGATCAAGAATTAATTGCATAATTACTGAGGTATGTGTTGAAATGGAGTTCTGGTCATGACAGATATTTATAAAAAAATCATAGCCACAGTTAATAATATGAGTAACAAATGAACAGATAATCTCAGTGAATATTACGTGACTCAGTTTCACAGCCAAGTCTGGTCGCTCTCTTCCTCAGTTCATTGCTACCAAATACACACATAAACCTAGTTTCCCTCAGGTTAGCCATTTTGTGTTCTCTAAACTAAAATAGAATTTCCATTTTTTATCCCTTTCTCAAGTCTTTGATGGCCATGATGGAGTGTTGTATTTAGAGTGTAGTGTATATAATATTGTATGCAATTGTATTGTATTATATTCATGGTAAGTAGTGTGGAGACAAAATCCTCCTCTGTGCCATGATTGCAGCATAAGCTGTCACTAAAAAGGACAATGCTGTGTGTAATCAAGAAGATCATTAGTGGTCAGAGTACCTCCTTACAGCTGTGGAAATAATTGCATTCCTACTGCTAGGTATCAATGGATTGTATGTAGCTATACATGCATTGTCTTGCAGCCATGTGTGATTCCATGTGCAAGAACAGAAAGCTAGTCTGGTGGTTAAAGATACTATGAGTGATGACACCAATGAATTCCTTTAGATTCTTAGTGTAACCTCAAAGATGATGAGCTTCTTGGAACTTTAGTTTCTTATTGCCAAAGCAAGGGACTTCAGCAAGGACACCTGGAGCCTCCCAGGGGCATTAGGAGATTTAACAAGTTACCAGCTGAGAGACTGATAAGTGATGAACCTTAGGCTCATCTCCGTCTCAAACACAAAAGTGAGAGCAGATATTGTGCACCAATACTCTACCAGTGCAGATGGTATTGCAACTCTTATCCTTCATTGAAGAGGTATAAACTACAAAGCCTTTTGTGATGGTACTACATATTTCTAATAGACTTCATTATCATCTAGTTTAGTGGAGGCTTCTAGTTTATGAGTGATTGAAACAGCTTTCAAAATGTTTTATAATATTTTAAAATATCAAAGCTTGTTTTAAAACAGGATTGAAAAGGGTGGAGACAAAGGAAATTAACAAGGGAGAAGCTTGGGTGGAGAAGAGGCTGGAATGAGTAGGTCATGATGGCAGAAACAAAGAACATCACAGTGTTTTGAGAGGACAGAGGTCCATGTGGTGAACCAAGGTCCTTCACTCCTCCTCTGCCATTTGGCTTGCAGAGTTAAAAGGCAGTGGCAGACTCTGATCAGGAAGTGACTTTCTAGTTTGCACTCAGAAAACACAATTATGATGAAGCATGTGCTTTGATTCCTGTACAGGATTTCTATACTTACAAATTTCCCTTGGCTGAGCTGCATAATACCTTCTCACCATTTAAGAAAGTGAGCAGAGCATTGTTTTTTTTTCCCATGCTTGCAGTCTCCCACATCATCTTTAAAGTTATTGTACCTTGGAATTTTTTATTATCCTTGATAAGGACCGTATTTTGCTCTAATCCTACTTTCTGTTGCACAGTTGTGTGTTGAGTTTAAGGGCAGAGTATACTTTGCTTGACACTAGACATTAACCAGAAATTGAGTATCAGCAGATCTATGTTAGCAGTACTATTAGTTGTTATTTGGGCATTCAGAGAATTCCTAAATAACGTGAAGATTGATAACAGAGATTTACTTATTGCAGGAAGTGCTTCAGGATTTCTTGAGGTATTTCTTCAATGGGGAAAAAGTACAACTTATTATCTTCAGTATTTTATTGTGGAAATGATATTTAAATGCATTCATATTTTCTTGTACCCCTCAGAATCTGTTGTGGTTGTTATGGTTTCAACAAGACTGCAGTGTCTGGAGTTTATCCAGTTATGCATTACCCAGTGTAGCTGGGTATAATGAATCTATAATTAGTGATTCATTCTTTCCCTGCCCTCTGAGCAGAGACCTGTTTTGTTTTATCCATCTATGCTCTCTTAGTGTCCTCTCACAGGTATCTAGATGAATGCTGCTGATGTGAGTTGCTTTTTGTATAATTTCATTTTGATGATATGATGACACATGGAGACTCTAGGTGTGGATTTAGGTCCTCTTACCCGGACACCGTATCTGTTTGCAAAGAAAAGATGGTAGCTTTCCCAGTGAACTTAGAGTCCTATTTCATATGTGACAAAAGAAAAAGAAAAAAAAAAAAAAGGTTTGAAGTCACTTTGGAGGCAGGACTCAGACATCTGGGAATTGACCTCTTGGGCTGGTGTGCCATATCAGGATGTCCTAACACTTCTTTCCCTGAGAGTCAAACCGGGCAAGGAGATGGGTTAGTTTGTTTCCATGTAATATAGCTGACATGACAAGATTATCCTGTTTATTGCCTTCCAGCATAAACATGGGCATTACATGGCAGCAATTCCATATGACACCTTGTAGGCTCACCTGGGATGATATGCTTCTCCTGAAGCAGGATTAAGATCAGCTTTTCTGTCACTCTTTGATATTTACCTCGGTACTAATCCTCTCTGAAATTACTTGCTTAGGAAATTATAAAATCTCTCTTGCTAGAGCAAATGTTCTAATTGCTGAAGCAGTTTTCTAATACTTGTGGGTTTTCCCTCTAGCCATGCTGAGCCAGAGATAATTATCCTATTTATATCAATCACCAGGACATTACAGTATTATTGCCATGATTTCTTCGTATTGTTTAATTAGCAAACTTAAGTCTGGAGGTCTTTAATTTTAATAGCTGGTAACAGTTAAAGCCTTTTACAGAGAAGTAAGAAAGAGAGTTGTAGAGAATGCAACATGGAAGACACTGAGTGAGCATCCACTTGTCCAGGGCTAGAAGCACGTGCAAAGAGATCTCAGTGCTAAATTACATCATCTGCACTTACATTTAACATCGTATTTCTATTGGCGTTTATTTAACATTGTATTTAACAATGTATTTGGCATCTGGTCCAAAACATAACTGAACTTGTTGTATATATATTACCAGATGCGTCCTGCAACATTGTTGTTCGGTGACTGATTTGTTCTTCATGCAGGGTTCTGCCTTTAATTGCTTGTTTTCAGAGTCAAGTCTCTTTGTCTTTATCTGCTTTCTTGTCTTAAGCTCATGTTGAAACTGAGGCCTCACAGATTGCTGAGTGTTAAGTGTGGACCATCAGGATGTGGGATTTTATTTTTTGCTCTTATTAAGGGTGAGCAACTTTGCTAAGGACTGGACTAACTTCTTGTGTTGCCTATAGTTTTGTTTTGCTCAGAGAGGATGAAGGACTGAACAGAGATCCTACCACAGCTCTATCTAAATACAAGAGTATAAGTTACAAGATTAATGTTTCTTTCATACTCTGAGGATATTGAGTGTCTTTCTTCTCAGTCAGGAGTCACAACTAGTATGTACAACAAAGACCTATCCCAGACCATAAATGAACGAATTCTCTAAACCACACATACATCATTAGTGTGTAACTGACAGATACAGTTGCTGAAGAAACAGATAGCCTGCTCTTTGGGCACCATCTGAAGAAGTAGCTATGCAAAGTCAGTATTATCTTTTTAAAATGTGAAAAATCTATGGAAGAATTGTAGAAAACATTGTGTGGGAGAGAGCTAAAGAGAATATTTGAATACCTCCTTTACCAATAAATTGTTACCTATAGGTATATTGCATATATTATGCTTTTTAAAATTGCAATAATAAGTCTAAAAATATCCTAATAATATACACGAGAATTAGAGACATCTGAGTTTGCAATGTTAAAGTAGTTTCTTACTTGCAATGGACATCAAGTGTATGCTGAAAAAAAATGGAAGATGTTTCATGTTTGGACAGTATCAGAAGATTTGAAAGATAAATCATACATAACCTGATTGCATAAATAATTTTGCTTTAAGCAACACCTGTTCATTGCAACATGGTTTATACCACAAGTTTAAAGAAAAAGTGGAATGAGAGCCAAGAAACTGGTAGAGAAAGAATAATAAAATTACTCATAAGGCACACTCTTCTTGTGGGTTTTGTGGAAATACTAATAACAGGAGTTATTTTTTATGCTTTTACTCATGGGATGTCCCAAGCAGATTACAAAAGAGGAAAGGATAGTTATCACTGTTTTATTGGTGTGGAAATACAGATAGAGAAGCAAGATAAATTTAAATGGAAACAATTGCCCAGAGTGACTTAGCAGTCTGGAGCAGAGCTGGGACTGCAGCCAACATGTCATGAGAGCTCTCCTTGCAGGTTACCCAATTGGTCATGCTTCCTCTCACCACGTATCCACGGTACCACACTACTTGTTATACTCAAATCTGACCTATTGCTGTGAATATACAAGAAATTCTTAGAACTGGAGACAATAGAAACAACTGTAGTTGCCCAACAGACAAAAAAAATCTCCACTGTCTGAAAAAGACAGCAGATTTACTCAAAATGGGAGGACTGGAAAGGGTGAATGACAGTGTAGAGAGTGAGTCCCACTATTCTTCACTATGTTGTCAGGGCCTCACTTTGTTACCACAGGTTCATGAGGTATCAACTCTTTTATGCTCTTAGGACCAGATGCCCTGCACTGTTCCTTGCTAAACCCGTTCCTTGCTAATCATCTTCTTGGCAGTACAGAGAGAACCCTAACCACTACCAAACTTTCTGCATAGGTCAGGCTAACACACAAAAGGAAAGTTAGTTGTGCAGATACACAAGCACTCAACCTGCTTCTCACCCCAAAACTCTGGCCTCCCACAAGAGACAACTCATCAACACCCTGCAGCAATGCCCAGCACATACAGCAACCTGGTCTAGTGAAAGGTGTCCCTGCATATTGGAACTAGATGAGCTTTAAGATCCCTTCCAACCTAGGCCATTCTATGGTTCTGTGATAGTTGTGCTTACCCAGTCAGGAGGCTGCTTGTCCCAGTTTGTGTCTGGGCATGGTTCCTGGGAGCCCATCCCAAAGCAACCCCCGTATATTTTGAAGATTTAATGCCACAGTTGTAGTTAACTGTTCAACCTACTGTTACATTACCACCTTTGTCAGAAATTACCATTTTCTCCACTATCAAGGTTCAGAGTTTTAATCAGTAAGATAAAAGTATACTGGTGTTTTTTCATATTTTTTTGATGATGAAGGGATGTGATCCCATGTTGGGTGAGACAGCTTGATACCTAGATTGTATTACAGCTGTATGGGGACAGTAGACCAGATGGGGAAGATCCTTTGTACCCAACCCTCTTGAACTCTTCAGTTCTCCTCTCTAAAGCAAAGAAAAAAGTTAGACTCCTGTCTAAATGCTCAAAGAGTTAAGTAAGTATTTTACCCTTTAAAAAGGTTCTCTTAAAATGTAGGCCTTTTTCTTCTCCATATGTAAATATCTTGAATTGCAAACAACAGGGGATATACCAGTAATGGCTTTGTTAAGTCAGAGTAGCTCTGTGTACTTTTTGCTTACCAGTTATCTTTATTGCAGTTGTTTCTTTGAATTCCCATTAGTGACCAGAGCTCCCATCTGCAGGAGGGAACAAATAGTGGTAAATGCTATTGAAAAAGGAGCTGTCAGAAAAGTAATAGAAACAGTGTTTCCTTTTTGCAGTCAGCTATATATAGTGCGCTATAAGGCTATGCTTTAAGGTGTTTGTAGTAACTTGTTAGTTACAATATATCTTTTCAAATACAGTTAGTCAGACTGATTGCTATGTAAGCCTGTCCTTGCCCACTGCTTCCCCTGAGACTGTCCGGACCAAAACCATCAAGAACTGCAAAGATCCAGTGTGGAACGAAATATTTTGCTTCAGGATCCAGAGCCAAGTAAAAGTAAGATGCAGAATGCATTTGTTCTTCTTCTGGGGCAGAGATGTCATTGAGTGATCAATATGTAGGGCTAAATTAAAAATAAATACATATGAGGGACTACAAGGATATGGGTAAGGGATTTTGGTGTAGACTGTAGCAGTAAAAAATAAGTAGGATTTTCTGGTGTAAAAAATTACTGTAATATTTCACACCATTCATACAATGCCCTATTACTTTTCACTTTTTGTCTCTTTTTTTCCTTCTCTTTCTTTTTTTTTTTTTTAAATCACTGTTTTTCAAAAGTAAAGATGAAAATTTCAGGGTACATTGATTAGTGTAAAAGACATAGTTGTAGAAGCACCACAGGGCTGTACATTTTCACTATTCCTTTTCAATTACATGTAATAAGGGGGGAAAACACACACACAAAAAAAAAAAGATAAAAGAAAAATATACAAACCAACAGTTGCAGTTTGGGAGAAAAAACAATCAAACAAACAAAACAAAAAACCACAAAAAAAAAAAAAAAAAACCAAACCTAACAAAACAAACAAAAACCCACAAAACCCCCCAAAATCAAACCAAAACCCCAACAACAACAACAACAAAACCAAACCAAACCAAAACTAGTTGAACTTCTATCATGATGATGAGCGTTAAAGCTCAAGAACATTTGCGAGTGCCACTTTCTACTCCCTCCAAAAGACAGCATCATCACCAGGGTCCAGCAGTCCACAAAAGTCAGTGGTACGCCAGGTAAGCCAAGCTTACTTCACACTTGGGCCAATCTATGTCTGCTTTACAGCCTGCACTGCTCATTTCCCAGGGCTGTTGGCAGATCAAGACTCTCGTGTGCCAAATCAGCAGGCCAGTCCCCTGGCTTTCTTGAACATTGATAAAATCCTCCAGAGCATTCAGAATAGCTCAAACTGTTGCCGCACCATAAGGTTTCCAATGAACAATCCCTCTTGCCTTTGACTGCAGAAGTTGCCCATGATAAATGTTCTCAGCCTTTCTTCCACCAAGGTTATGTGGTTCCTGTTTGGTATAGCTTCCAGCTTTAACTTGTCTGCCCCATCTGTGGCCTACAGCCAATGCTTTCTCTGCCAACCTAAAAAAACGTTCCAACTCCTTTGAAAAGGCCAGAGAGGAAGCATTTCACAGAGCCCTGCAGGTTTATCAGGTACGTGACAGGCAAGGGGAAAACATTGCAGCATGGGAACAAACACCCACTGATCTGTAATTCTTGCACCAGAGCACCTGATCCTGCTAACAGGTTTTTCAAAACTGCAATACCACACAGTAGAGTTAGAAAAAAATATCTTGGACACAGGAAGCTGCTTGAACTTGTTCTTCAGGAAATAGTATTTGGGAAGACATTAGGTTTACTTTACAGTAGGTTTGCAGCAGGAGACAAGACATGTGGCATTAGCCAAAATAATTTTCAGTGTGTGGCAACAGCAGCATGGTGGCAGTGGTGGCTGTGGCTTCAGTATGGGCTGCACAAGGTATGTCCTGGGTATTTGGGATAGCCAAAGTGCTCTGGTATGTCTGTCACTCCTGCCTCACTGTTGTCCTGGCTCAGCGGACCAAGTGAAGACTCTCACAGGTTTCTCTGTATACACTGCAGTTTCTCTGCTTGTTACCCTCTTAAGCAGAACCAGAATCTGCTTGTCTTGTTTTCTCCTTTCCTGTCTTGTATTTTATTGAACTATTCATCTTCCCAAATCATGGTAGTCAGAACTCAGTAAAATTATCTAATATACTGTCATTGTGGAAGAGAAAAATCTGTTTGGATACGTTGTGCTGGTTGTCACCAGGAACAGCGGCGTGTGCTGAGGGGAAGCTGTTTTGTTGAATGTCTGACAGTTGGCTAAAAAAGGGCTTTCCAGACTTGTACTCTGGGCATGACTCACGCAGCTCTAGGAGGATGACCCTTTCCAGAGCTAGCGGCATGCAGCCCTGCCAATGGCTCTGCTCATTGCCTGGCTCCCAGCAATGCCCTGTCAGGAGCGGATAGAAACAGTGTAGTGCCCAGACACCACTGGCTGCTTGCCACACAGCATCCCAGGGGAGCAGCCACAGGTCTCCCTTAGCTGTCCAGCACCCTATGCATGTTCCTCCTGGCTAACTGGGAGTAACTGAGGGACTCAAAACAGTAGGTCACTAAGAAAATAAGTCAGTCATTTTAGCCAGATAAAGACAGTCTAGTGCAATGTCACAACTACGAAAAACAACCTGCTCTTCAGTGCCTTCTAGCTGTAAGCTATTGCTTTTAAGTATATCACTTCCAGCACCTTCCCTAATCCTGCAGGCTATTTATGGCTGGCCACACTTCTGTGGCAGCTTCTCTCTGCCTCTTGTCATGTGTGACGGGCAGGACTGACCTCGTCAGCCTCGAGAAAAATTGTTTTTCTGTCTGAGGAACAGTGCAATGCATTGCATATGCGGCCTTAAAAGTCAGCAGCCTTACTGATGATAAACTGCAAACTCAAGGTCACTTGCCATTTCTCACTTGCTGGTTTCTTACAGAATGATCGATGTCAAAATTGAATACTTGGATTCTGGAGTGTCTTCCTTTCAGTATATTTGTCTATTCAGTCACTCATCAGATTTAGGTGTGGACCTTTCTGTGATGCATTATAAACTTTTAAGGCAACAGAGTTCACATGCTCACTCTTTTTTATCCATGTATTTGTGTGTAAGACCATGAGCCTGTGTACCTTTAATAAGCATCAAAACTCTTAGTAAGTTTTGGTTAAACGTGGTGCACAAGCAAGAATCCAAGAAAAGTGCTCCCTGTATTTTATGTGACAATGAGCTGCTGAATATATTGAGAGAGGGCTGAATTATTGATCTACTGAGAAAATAGCAGTTAATATTC
This sequence comes from Formicarius rufipectus, assembly GCA_013399695.1. Classification (NCBI taxonomy): domain Eukaryota; kingdom Metazoa; phylum Chordata; class Aves; order Passeriformes; family Formicariidae; genus Formicarius; species Formicarius rufipectus. Next base: position 610,396 of record VXAU01004626.1, on the reverse strand, counting down.
ATTTGCTCAATGCTCTGGGAGGCACCTCTGAGCCAGCCCATGTCCAGGTACCAACCAGGCAACTTATCCATCCAAAGAAGAAGATGACAGAGGATGGAAGGCAGAAGATTCATATAGTTGGATTTGCTCAATTTTGATTCCATCGTAATTATCTGCATGTGATCTGTTTAGTAATTTACAGGATAAAATTATGCAACCATGAACTAGTTTTATGGTACATCCTTAATATATTTTAATTGTTGCTTATATCCATGGATATATATTTCTTTCTTCCACCAATAGCAATGAGTTCTAACTGCTGGCTGGTTTCCCACAGTTCAGGGAAAAGTGGTGGCCTCAAACCAAATTAGAGATCAAACATGTTTTTCAGTGTGGGTGTTCCATATTCAATGCTTGCACTTGTCTTTGTCATCAAAATTACTCTGCACTGGAAATCAGCAACAAACCCAACTCTGTGTTAGGCTCAGGATATATTCATCTCTGTGTGAGTGCAAAGATTGTACACTTCTCACTTCTCCTCATCCTTTCTCTCTTTCCTAACATACTGTGCCTCTGTAAGGTCCCAATAAAATCCTAATTCTGTACCTCTGTTTGCAGAATATTCTTGAAATCAAAGTCTATGATGAAAATGCAGTCACTAAGGATGACCTCCTCTTCACTATTCTCTTTGATATTGCTAAAATCCAGCTTGGAGAAACAGTTCACCTGACTTTTCAGCTAAATTCAAAGGTGAGGAATAAAACTGCCTTGGTCACAGGAAAGAAACACATTTTTTTATATTTCCTCCTATGTAAGTTCTTTAAAAGCAATTGTAGGTGAAAGGGTTTGTTTCCTATTGGCTTGCACTTTATGTATCTTCCAAACCTTACTCAGCAAAGTAGAGTTTGCCTCCTTGCACATAATCCTAAAGGCCTTTACTAGCTCCTCAAGCCTCAGGTTTTTTTCTGACACCAGAGTTCCCCTTTTTCCCTCTTTCTTCACTCTGTTGCTCAAATAGATTTTAGTGGAAATACAAAACTACATTATCATTGCACAAAGTTCCTCTGTTAGAATTTTATTCCTGGCACCAGCACTTGTGAGTTTGGTCATACTCTGACACGTTGGAGCATTCACTTTAAAACTGATACCCTGCCCTGTAATTCTTTTGTATATACCTGGATATAACACAAAGATCCATTTTGGTGTGCTAAAATCCCTTGATGGCCAATTACACACATTATTTCATTATTTCTGTGCACCTGGACACATACATGATGACTTCAACATGGGATCTGGGCATTCAAGTCTATAGATTTCCTATTTCACTGACTTTTCTTATAGTGCATGTATGCGTGTTCAGCCCTACAGTGATTTTGGCAGGCAGCCTTCCTTAATTTATCTGGTGACTGGTCAATGCACTGTTCTTGTTATAGGAGTCCTCTTGATCAGAAGAACTGAGAATGTCATCTTCTATACAACAGTATCAGTCTTCTGATAACATTACACAGAAAAAACCCCAAGGCTTTAGACATTTTTAAGCCAACAGTTACTGCAGGCTTAGGACTGCCTGCCCTTTTATTCTACCTCACCATGAAATGGTAAAGAGCAATTTGCCTGGGGACTGGTGGTTAAAAAATGAAGGAAAATGCTTTTCAAAATCACTTTAACGTGATTGCTTTCACTCATCTTAGTATACCCTAGAGCTGTAGGTAAATTTGATTTAAGAGATGTTTCAGGAGCTAGAATAATAATTGAGAACCATAGCTAGTGAGAAAGAAAATTAATTCATATGCTTATAATAAATTAATCTTTTACAGACAGAGGAGATGCTAGAGGTTGAGTTTGCATCGGAGAGCATGTGAGTAAAATTCATATGGAACCAAAGAACTGTCCTTTGCAAGCAGTCACACACTAGCATTTAATATAATACAGTTTTATACTTAGCATCACAGTAACAGCTGGTATTGATCAAGTTAGTTGCATATTGGCTAAAACTCTGTGTTCCTTATCTACCAAGAATCATCCTAACTATTAATTTATCCCATTATTTGCTGGAAGTGGGGTAAGGATAATAAGAACTTCAGTCATCATTCTTATTACAACTATTGTTTACCATTATAATTAAAAAAATTAAACAAGATGCATTTCAGATGTCTCCCAAAATTAAAAATCAGTGACCTGTTCAAGACTATGCTGGACAAGACAAACTTTAAGGAAAGTATTATTTCTTGTTGTTCATTTAAGGTTGTGTTTAGGTCATACTAGTTCTGATTGCATTGTTTGTTCTCTTTTAGTCCAGTCCCTCCTGAAAGGCTTGTCACCAATGGTGTATTAGTGGTAATTTTAAACTATTGCTCTTCTATCTTTGTTTTCATAATAGTGGTGGGAGGTGGTGAATCTAGCAGTGCCCCGGCACCTCACTGCAAGCAAGGGTGAAAGGAAGGGAGATGGGGGTTGGGTGGGCAGTAATCCTGTTGTGCTTCTCCCTGTGGGAGGATGTACTAGGAAGGAATGTACACAGTCATTTGGGATACTCAGAGACTTGTTCACCACCAGAAGCTGATATCAAGCCTCTTAACAAAGCCTGAAGTGCTCTTCCATTGAATTACTGCCTCTGTGTCATTCCTTCTGGGAACTTCCTTTGTAACCCCTCATGGCCATCCTGTTTCCCCACTTTCATAGAATGATACAGAAGTTGCCTTCTCAGTTGTCCCTAACTCACTTTTCAGAGGAAGGAGCACTTGGCTGTCCAGCTTCTTCCAAGCAGGGCTGCAAGGATAGGCCTGTGATTTGGCCAACCCACCAGTTTACCCTTGGGAGTCCTCAGCACACTTGAATTACCTCTCCTGTTAATTCCCCTCTCTTCCCAGTCCCGTCCTTGTGGATGGAACAAAAAACTGCAACAATTTTTCATTCAGCTGAAACCTGACATGTTTTCAGTGTCAGAGTCTTTCTCTTATCAGCCTAACAACCACAGGGTGAACAGTTTTCTAAACTCAGGAACCCAGGTGACCAAAGACAGTAGCAGTGAAATGAGTCGATACGGCATGTTTTATATACTTATTTCTCTCATTGTTCATCCCTGTTACAGTCTCGTGAAATTTCCTGCTTGGAAGTCCTGGTGGACAATAGATGGACAAAGAAAGAACCTTCAGGTTAGGCTTCAAACTAGAAATAAAAATCCCTTAGTTTATCACTAATGGGATTTTTTTTCAGTGTGTGTTGTTTTCTTTTCTGGTGCTTTTCCTACTTTGCTCTTACAATTAGAGCACAGGAACTGCATAGTTAGGTGTGTATAGACAGGCTCATAGATTCAACAGAGTGTCTATGCTAACAAATTATAAAAACTGGACTTTCAAATTAGAATGATTAGAGAGACAATGAATCTTTTATGTGCTGTAAAATAGGAGTAAATAGATATTTCTATCTCAAGTTACATTTTCTCCAACTGTCTGTATGTCAGGTTTTTTTTAAAAACAGCAACTGCTGTTTTATTAACTCTTTGGTGTTTTACAGTTTGCTTTTGTTTGGTTGTTTTTTTTTTTTTTTTACTTCTCCTCCTTCTTTTTGTAATGTTCCCTTGTTGGATAAATAGATTTTGGGAGCTTTAAAGCATTGCTGAAGGGTTTATATATGAAAAAGACAACTCCTGAATGACCATTTAATGTTCCCTTTCTAGGGTCATAGTCATTAACTTCTCTGTGTGCTTTTCATGTTTTTATTTAGAAAAAGACTTCATATTTTCAGTGAAGGGATCCTATGAAGAAACCCAGACCCTGTCTCTGGGCTCTTTCTGGCAACCTGTAAAGCCCCTGGACTTCCATTACATCAAGTACAGCCTGTCAGAGCTGCATGTGGCTCTAGCAGAGAAGAAGCCTCATTTCTATTCGGTATGTGATGATTAGCTTGAGTAAGTGCAGTAAATTAATGGTTTTCTCCACTCAGCTGAGGCAAATGGAAAGATTTTATATTTTTAATGAAGGACCATCCTTCATGAACTTCAGCACTGAAAGAGCTCTGTAACCCCTTAGGCTTCTAACTATTGGATATCAACTTGAAAACTACTGGATGGGGACCTCATATGAAAAAATTACGTTGGGGACAGTGCTTTTTTATGGTGTATATATTAAATATTTTTCTGCATTATAATTTATTTTTCAGTGCACTTCAGGTGAAGAGAAAAAAGACAGCCATGCATCCCTCGCTATTCCCCTGGATTCACTTCCATTCAATGAGAAAGTGGCAATAGCAAAGGTGATTGATACCAATTTTCAGGAATAAATGCGAAGTTCTGGACCAAAGACTAATGGGCATGAGTTAAGCAGATCAGTGTGATTAGATTATAGGTTTAGACATATAACTGCTAGTGCCCTTAGATTCCTAACAGAGAGGGTTATGGATCTGTACGTTTTCATAGGAACCAATTAGAACCAAAAATCTCAGCCAAACGTTTGACAGAGGCATTTCTGTGACCAGCTGGGGCACTAATGCTGATCAGAGCAAATGCAAATGACAAGTCAGGATGGAAGACGCTGTCAGAGCTGGTGCTAGTTTTTACCATATCCTACTCTTTTTATCTTTTTAAAAAGTACATGGATTTTCTGATTGTTATGGCTTTGTGGCTAAACATGGCTTTTAGAAAAAGGGAAGGGCTTCAAGATGACTGAAAGGAAAGAACATAAGAAAATCTCCAGTGCTGATATTGTGATTTATTTCCTAGGGTGAGACAATCAATTTACATGTGAAATCAAATGACTGGTAAGAAATTTTGTCTTTGGGTTTTGTGGTTGTGTAAAAAAGATATTGCAAAGATTTTTTTTTTTCTTCTTACCTTTCTCTGTAACTAAGTGAGAAAGTATTTATTAATGATTATATTTACCTGCTTAGCCCATGTTCGTTACCCATGTCCAGAAGGTGGTTAACTGTGTTGAGTAAATTTTCCTCTTCTGGTACTATATAGGAGTTCACTTTGGATGGGGAGAATAATGTTTTCTGACTGCAAAATCAGTAGGACTATGAGTTTAGAAAAATATGTGTTTATGCTTCACTTTCCCTACTTGTAAAAAATCCAGAGTATCTGTATTTATAAAATCCGTAAGTCCTGAGGCAACAAATTCTAGATATTCCATTGTTTATAGTATCTGTATATGAATGACAGTATCCATGTGAGACACTTCTTGAAAATCGGTGTAGATAAAGATTATGTATCTATTGCTTTCTGTAAGATTTTGCTACTTTTTGCACTTTTCCAGCCTTTTCTCTACCTTATCCATACTATCTGTGATGTACTTTTGTAGGACCACAGTAACAGCTTTTTTAAGCCTAATAATAGAGTCGTGACTTGTAAGCATGAGTCCAAACATTAATTACAAGTGATCATGCCCATCTATTTAACTCTGGACTTTGTTTGAGGTCAAGAAATTTAGATGTTCGCTTGGAGTTTGATCTGTGTAAGGAGGAGAAAAATTTCCTTCAGAAAAGGAAGAAGTTTGTGGCTTCTGCTCTGAAAAAAGCACTTCATTTAGAGCAAGACCTTCAAGATCATGAGGTATGGGGAGGACCACAGGGACTATAACATTCTGTGTAACAGAGATGTGTTATACTTGTAGCCATTCACGTATTATGGTACATTCATGGTACATTCTGTGCCTTGTGTAAAGCGAAGAGAAATATTTAGATGAAGCAATGTCAGAGCCAGGGTAGTATCAAACCCTGCTGGCACGTATTTGTCCAGGAAACAGAATACCATGATCAGCATTTTTTGCCAGCTTTATTTCTTTTCCATGTGTGAATTATACACCTGCATAGTCCTACTCTTTTAGCTGATCATTCAGTCACCAAGGCCCCATAAGGTATTTTTTATTATGAGATTTTTGGAGGGACAAAATTCAACAGTTATAGTGATATGTAACACTGGCTAACATCTCTGATGCTCATTGTCTCAGCTATAGTTCCTCAAACAGCACAAAGACATTGAACATTTTCCTCTGATCTGCTTGTCTGAGTTAGGGTTCCTATTATGTCATGTCCATGCTGGCATGAGGCTCGTTGGTACTTTAGGGAGGGAACATGGTTTGTGATCAGGAAATTCAGAAATGAAAATGTTTTTGTTGTGAAAGTGGTTTGATTCTTTTCTGTGCTTTTCCTTTGTCCAGGGCAGGTAGACCAAAGGGCATGCTAGGCAATATATGGACAATATGCTTTGGACACTGTAACTGTTGCCTCTGCTCGTAAAGTGATCATATTATTTCTTGATTCAGTGGGGAAAAAGCAGTTTCTTAGATAAGAGAATTTTTTAGGGGGAAGTACTTCTAAGTACTAATTTCAGATTTTCCAGCAATAAAATATTTCCTTTTAGTCAGGTAAATGCAAATCAGAATACTTTGCTATGACCTGAAATGTTTGGTTTGAATCAGGAAACAGTTAAGTGTTTGTTCCATGCAATTGCCTGGAAATGTGTATGGGAAATGTCAATTGGCTCATCTTCTCTCAGTGGGTTTATTAGAGGAATTTGTCTTTCTGGAACACAATTGAGCGTTCCATGTAATTAGGCCTCATCACTGCAGTTATATACTCTAGGTACTTTGTAGGAAATGTAATATAGCCATTATATTTGACTTACAAGAGATGATGAGCTCTGCTTGTTCTCGAAATACAGCTCTCATGTGAAGATGTTTTGCTATGGAAAATGCTACCTAATAATAAGAAGCCTTAAAATTGTAAGTTTTGAGCTGTTTTGATAAGTCAGCATGTAAAAATTTAGAATCAAAAATGATTTTCACTGAAATCCTCAAAATCAGTTAGTTACAAATTTATTTTTTTTTCCTGTACAAAATACCTGGTTTTCATCTTCCCTCTCACCCCCCTGCTTGGGGAAACAGTGAAACCTTGGAATTTCTTGTGGGACCGAAAGGCTACAATTTACTCAGGTCTGATTACATGCACTGGTAAATAAAATGTAGCTTACCACTGCTGTGTTGATGTTTGAACAGGTGCCAGTTGTAGCAGTCATGACAACAGGAGGTGGTGCCCGGGCACTGACGTCTCTGTTAGGCAACCTGTTGGGTCTTCAAAAGCTGGGTCTCTTGGATGCTATTTCATACATCACTGGGTCATCTGGTTCAACATGGTAAGGAGATTCTGAACATAGACACAGCTCATCACTTCTGTAGTCTGCTGTGTCAGATATTTATCCTCTTCATTTTGGTAAGGAACAGTGTACTGCTTCAGTCTTGAGCTTTTTTTCTTGCAGCATTAGGAACACATTGCCTGAGCCAGTGTATGGCCTGCGCACTGCTTACAGGCAACAACATTTTCCTTGACTTGTTGTTTCAGCTCTAGGATCTTTCCTACTGAGTCACCCTGATGCAAATCACAGCCTTGCACATAATCCTTAATAACAAGGAGGAACTTTTTGCAAGTCCTGAGGTTTCATTAGTTATTTAGGAGAGTCCTCTAGATCAAAAGTCTTTTCAATAATACATGAGCCCAAAAAATGTTTTTTATGAATCTCAGCTACTTCATTTGACGTGGACCTTAAATCAAAGCCTAAAATGTGGAAGTCTCTCAAGCATATGACAATGAACTTCCTTTTCTTTTCTGCAGGACTTTGTCACATTTGTATCAGAACGCTGAGTGGTCACATCAAGATCTATCCAGACCGATTGGTGAAGTCCGCAGACATATGACCAAGTGCAAACTAAGCTGCTTTTCCCTGGAAAACCTGAAGTACTATGCCAAGGAGCTAAAACTGCGGAAGCAAGAGGGATACCAGATCTCTAGTGTTGATTTCTGGGGGCTTCTACTGGAAAAAGCATTAAGTGATGGGGTAGTGTTTTCCCTATGTTTTCCTCTAACAGCTACTGAATACTGTTGTATAGAAAATGAAGCTCCAGGGACAGACATCAGCCTGAGATCATGGCAGCATTATCCAGCAGATGATTTCTGCCGAATAACAGAGGGGTTTTAGAATTGTTAAGGTTGGAAAAGACCACTGAGATTGAGTCCAACCATCATCCTATCACTGACATGTTTACTGCTAAACCAGGTCCCCAGGTGCCACATCTATGTGTGTGATTTGACCACTTCCCTGGGGAACCTGTTCTAGCTTTTTATTGAAGAAATTTTTACTAATGTCCAATCTAAACTTTTCCTGTCACAACTTGAGTCCGTTTCTTCCTGTCTTGTAATTTGTTACTTGGAAGAAGAAACCAAACCCCAGTTCTCCACAACCACCTTTCAGGCAGTTGTAGAGAGCGATAAGGTCTGAGCCTCCCTTTCTCCAGGTTAAACAACCCCAACTTCCTCAGCTGCTCATAAGATTTTTTTATCTAGACCTTCGTCAGCTCCATTGTCCTTCTCTGGACATGCTCCAGCAACTCAGTATCTTTCTTGTAGTGAATGGCCCAAAACTGAACACAGGATTCGAGGTGCTGCCTCATCAGTGCCAAATACAGAGAGACAATCACTGCCCTGGTCCTGCTGGCCGCACTATTTCTGATACAAACCATGATGCCATTGGCCTTCTTGGCCCCCTGGGCACACTGTTGGCTTGTGTTCAGCTGCTGTCAACCCGCACCCCCACGTCCTTTTCTGCTGGGCAACTTTCCAGCCGCTCATCCCCCAGCCTGTAGCAATGCCTGGCGTTGTTATGACCCAAGTGCAGGACCAGACACTTTTCCTTGTTGAACCTCATACAGCTGGCCTTGATCCATTGATCCAGGCTGTCCAGATTCTTCTTAAAGCCTTCCTACCCTCTAGCAGATCAACACTCCCATCCGACTTAGTGTCATTTGCAAACTTGCTGAGAGTTTTGTCCCAACGTATTTCTTAATGCATAATTAGCAGCTCAAGGGGCATTGTGTAGAGCAGAAAATTTCTACAAGTATGACTATCTGAGCACCTAACTGCAGAGCTCTGTTCTTGGCTTCTTTTCCTCTGTTCCTCCTTGTGAGAACTTAAATACACATGTAAAGTGGAAGTATTTACTGGGAAGAACAGGAAACCATTTTTTCCAATGTTCTGTTCTACTTGCAATTAAATAAGCCAATGTGGATGTGCCCTTGGTTAAAAAGTGTTGGACTCAAAATGAGTGTGGATTTAATGGAAGGGGAAACATTTATTTTACTGCAATCTTGTGAGCCCACAGACCATGACAAGAAGGTCCCTTGATTTTGCCCTCTGTCTTTCATCAATTCACAGAAAAATAACCACAAACTCTCAGATGAGCGACAGGCATTGAGTCAGGGTCAAAATCCTCTACCTATCTACATGATCCTCAACATCAAAGAAGATTACAGCCTTTCAGAGTTCAAAGGTGATGGGGAAACTTGACTTGTTTGGTATTTAAATGATCTACATTGTCAGTTACTTCATATGCTGCAACTTCTTGTACTGCTGAATCATAGGTTTCATAAACAGTTTCTTTTCCCCCTTAACTTCTTTTTCCATTTCTAGACTTTGTGTCTAGGCTCTGGGAGGAACTCACTTTCTAGGGTGCAGGAGAAATCATGGGGAAGTGTTTAAGGACAGTCAAGCTACTTAAAAGCCTTAGCTCCACATATGGAGTAGCTTAGGCTGACTCCATTCGGTGTAAACTTCACTTATGTTTTATCTGAAGATGGTAATTGGAAAGTTCTGAATGAATAAGACTGGGAAACATTATTGAGTGGCTGAAACCAGCTGAATGATACCCCCTTACTCTGAGGAAGGTCAGTCTGTGGTCACCCTGATGATAGGGTTTGTCCTGCAGCTGCTTTTTAGCCATTTCAGAGCCCTTCCTGCAAGGAAGTAGGGATAGGATTGAGATTTAAAAGTTTGGGGTTTTTTGTGTCTCTGCAGAATGGGTGGAGTTCACCCCTTATGAGGTTGGATTTTTAAAATATGGTGCCTTCATCCGTGCAGAGGATTTTGGCAGTGAGTTCTTCATGGGTCGCCTTATGAAGAAGCTCCCTGAATCCCGCATCTGTTTCATGAAAGGTGATGTGCTCCATTGCAAAAATGGGAATTGCATAAACAATTAATTGATTTTTAATATAATGCAAACCCTGCATATTGCAACCAGTGCCTGGCATCATGCAGGACTGACACCAATTATACATCATGTTGTTCTCACCTCTGACTGAATTCCTTGGACACTGGAGATGGGCTAAAAAGCACTTAGAGGAAATTTCCGATCACACTGTTGCTTTTGTCTTGAATTGTGACTCTAATGCCCTGAAGTTTCAGGGCTGCTTGAAGAGGTTAGGTTCATTTTGAACCAATCAGCAGCAGAGTTCTATGCACAAAAGAAAATGTATTTTGAAACTGAAATCTTAAATTCAGATTTGTCTATGAATGGCATGATCTTATAAAAAAAGACAATGTGTTTACTGAGTTTATTATAAAATACAGTAATTTTGAGTAATTTTCTGAACTGCTACTGATATTTTTTCAAGTTTATTAGAAGCCTAAATCCTCTGTAATTTTGCTACCATGATAAATCAGTGAGTTTTATCATCCTTATTTCAGTGAAATAGGTAGCATTCAGTAATGTATGAAAAACAGATTTAAACCTTTTATGGAATTCTTGTTTAAGTTTTGCATCAATCATACTGAAACTCTGTACTGCAGCCCTTTGTATGCTGGTTCTCTGGGGTGAAGAAGTTGTCTGCAGATGACTTTGTCTGCTCTTAAACCCTGAACAACAAATATTTTACATGTAAATAAGCATATCACACAACAGGACACAAAGGATACGGGGAAGAAATGGTTTACTTATAACATGGAAAATCCACACAACCAGCAGCACCCTGTCATATTCCTTATTTGGTGTTCATTCATTGCAGTTTTTCAATAACAGTGGAGCAGTGTGTTCATACCTGAGGTGTTCAGGTACCAAACACACCCAACACTTCCAACCTGGGCAGAGTTCCCTTCTCAACCTTAGCACCAGAGGCAGGTGACCCCAAAGCCACAGGTGTATCTTTAAAAAAGACAAGGTGGAGAGTTAAAGCCGTGTTACCATCTAGTGATATCACATGCCTGAGTAATGATTAAATGTACTATTAGTTCTATCATGATAATTTAAGGATAAAAGCAAGGAGTCATTTGCAGGGAGAGGAAAGGCCTCATAAGAGCAGTGGCTAGAGCTGAACAGACTGAGTGAGCTTATGGGAATACAAGACCCTTGGGTTTCCAAAAGAATGGCTGGGGTGTATGAGAGCTTGTCTATTATTTTCAACTCTATCAGCCGAGTAAAAGATACTCATAGTTCTTATTTCAGCAAATATACGTACCAAGAAAATTCAGTGTAAGAGGTTGGGGCCACAATGTTGTGCAATTATAACCAAGTTCTGGGGAGACAACATTGTTTGAAAGATGTTAAAATACAGAACCAGTGTGTAACTCCAGGGTTGAGGGAGCCAAAAGCGTTATCGAGTGAGAAGACTCCAAAACAAGACAGGAGAAACCAGAGGAGTTGCCTTCTCACAATAGTGCTGAACGGAAGCTTCTCAAGCTGCAGAGAGACAAGGTTGTCTTGAAAGAAATCAGCTGGTAATTATATGCAAATTCACACTGGTTATAGGCTAAGTGTAGGGCCAGAAAGCCCCAGTCTGATTTCTTGATTATGTACTTTTAACATTTCTTAAGTGAGTCCTATTCTTATAAGGACTTCCTAGGAAGCAGATGACCCTTGGCTTCCTGTTTCACTTCACAAACAAACTGGATTTAAAAGAGAATTGCATGTCTGTTACTAATTTATTATATATTATTTAATTTATTATTGTATTGTTGAACTCAAATTATTGCATCCTTAGCAATGTATGGATTTTGCAAAGCTTTCACTGGTAGAGATACTCGAGGCAAAGCACAGCAATGCCTTCTTCCTCTCCGGGCCTGTGACAGAGTTGTGGAGGAAGAGATACTTTTGAAGATCCAAGAGACTTTTGGAGATTTCTGCCCTGTGGAGACATTCCTAGGTGTTCTTTTAAGTATGAGGGGAAAAGTGGAAGAAGCACTATGGAGATCAGAATAATGAGGAGAGGGGGAGGAGTCTCATGCAAAGAGAAGTCTTACAAGGGACAGCAAAGATGTCTTGTATTAGAGGACTGTTCTGCAGACTATCCCAAACTGTGCTTTAACCATTTGATTCTTGACTGTCCAGGAGCAGCTTCCAAACCTATAACTGAGTATCCTCTTGTATATGACATACTCTGTAGACCACACTCTTATTTTATAAGTAATGGTGTGTGTTTGCTCTCTGATGACAGTTGCTTACAGGATGGAAAATGTTGGTTTGCAGGTGGCAATGAATTACAGTAGCTGAAGGCCGTGCACAATGTTTTAAACTATTTAGGTTCCTCTCTGAGGACAGAATGTTAGTTGCCAAAAAGAACTTCATGCAGTTTTTGGTGATAATTTGGAAACCTTGAGGCTTTCCAATACACGTTGCAAAGCTGAGAGGTTATTTTTTAAAAAAGGGATTTTTTTAAAGGGGTAAGTCTCATTGAAGTGTTTCTAAAGAAGTTTCTCTGTTTTCTACCATTGCACAGGCCTATGGAGCAATGTCTTTTCCTACAATCTTTTGGATGCCTGGCATTCAACAAATCCTACAGAAAGGCGCTCACTGAGGTGTACCCAACACAGGATTGTTGATGTTGGTTAGCTACTTTTCTATTTCTGTTTTATCTCATAAATCCTGAGATTTCATGTTGCCAGCTCTAACTAGATTTTGCTTCTGAATTCTTTCATAGCAATATTATTTCCAATAGTTTCCTTGAACAGAATTTATGCAAATAATAATCTACTGAAATTTATAAACAGATTGTCTTTGCCAGTGGCCTTTCAGTGAACATTCATGTTGGAACAAACATCTCAATGCAGTATGCTGTCTGCCTCAGCAGATGGTGCTTTACCTATGTTGTTGTTTATGATTTCAATATATCAAATATGCAGAACTCCATTTCAATTTTCTTTGATCTTGTTGTAAACCTGTGTTTTCCTTAGAGCTGTTAACTGTTCTTCTTGTGTTCAAATGTGGTTAGTGATTTTGGCCTGTGGGCTTTTCATAATTTCCTCCATGGGAGTGTTGCAGAGCCCTGAGCTCAATAAGTGCCTGTGATGGAAAGTATTTGGCCCCCTTCTCAATCTCATAAGGTGCCTTTTAGCACAACCCTTTTTCTCTGCTCTTTTCTGGATGTCTGTCTTCTCATAGGTTTTGTTTTGGTTTTGTTTATTTGTTTTGGTTTTGGGGGCTTTTTTTTTTTTTTAAAGTCAGTTTGTATCAATTTTTAACGAAACAGATCCAAATTCTCAGCCTACCCTGGTCTTCACACAGGGAATTGACCTATGAGTTCTATTAAACAATAGATAATATTTTCCAGCCGTAGCAAGTTTGTTGCCACTCTGACTTTATTTTTCATTGAATATGCTTTACTGAAGATTGATTTTCTTCTTGGTCCTACTTTGACATTGATTTAATTGTATGTTGCTATGCTTTATTAGGATCCTCTTTTCTCTGGCTAATATTAGATGCTTTCTGGTGTTTTAAGTATTGCAAAGGCCTCTATGAAAGTAACAATTTGTTCATCTTCTCTACCCTTTAGGAGATGAGCCTTCTCCATCAGATGAGAACCATGAGTTGGAGACTTACTTAGTGACCCCTGAATGTGGCATCATGGGCATTATTCGGCGGCTGCTGACAGAGCGAGTGATGGTTTCAAAGTTCTACAACTTCCTGAAGGGTTTCCACCTGCACAATGCATACCTTCAGAGCAAAAACTTCTGTTTATGGAAAGGTAAAACATCCCAGAATTATACTTTTAACCTTCTTATATGGTGATATTTTTATCAGTAAAGAGAAGGCAGAGAACAAATATTTCAAGATAACTGTTCAAATTTCAACCAGTAAAATCAGCTTCAGGAATTCCCTTGATTCTAGGGAAAGGGAAAGGCTCTTCTGGGGTTGACATGAGAAGTGAAAGAGCTGTCTTTTTGCCTCTAGTAGGTCTTTCTTTTCTGTGTCAGGTCTGAGCTTTTCTAGTGTGTCAGGATCTTGAAAAGAAAACATAATGGAGCGCCAAGAGGCTTTTTTGCATCCCATATTAGTCAAACAACAGATATATTCCTTCTTCAGTGAATCACTCATTGTAAAAAATATTTCCTTTTAGATACTGTACTAGAGAATTTCCCGAACCAGCTGACAGAAACAGCAAAGTTCCTATGCCTGGCAGACACAGCAGGATACATCGATATTAGCTATCCACCACTCTTGAGGCCGGAGAGGAAAGTGGATGTTGTCCTGCACTTAAATTATTCTTCAGGATCACAGACATTGGTGAGATGACCACTCTAGTTTCTTCAATAATGACTGCTGCCTTTTAGCCTTTCTTAACTCCTAAGAAATCAGAATAATTTATGTAGAATAAACTGATTCTGGGAGAAAATTCTGGGTCTGAAGCTTCTATTGTGCAAATGCCCAGGTCTCTCAAGTCATGCTGGTAAATGTGGCAAATCCTCTAAAAAAACCAGAAGTATTATCAGTTTTTCTAAATATTTTATTTTAATTAACTCTCTAAAAGCTAGATGCTATCTCTTAGACCTCTGTGCTCCTTTGATCTTGATATGGCTATCAAGAAAACACTCCATATGTAGAACTTATCTGGTACTACTATCACCACTGAGGAACTCATTTTGGTTATCTTGTGAAATCCATCTAAAATTACTCACATGCAGTATAATTAGAAGTATTTTGTCCAGTTGTCTTTATAACAGCAACTGAATTTTTTGTTGTTGCTCCATTTTGTGGAAAAGAATTGCTCTTTGGCGCCATATATGTTATTTGAAATACCAGATAATAATCTGGCATATAAGACATGTTACTAGATATGGATAAGATAGAAGTTCTTTAAGACTGAAATTTTCATACTTGCCAACCAGACTCAGGAACAAAAATCCTCTTTTCAAAAATTACTTCACATCTGAAAGATTATTTCAGTTTAGATGGTGTTTGCTCCCAGTTCACTGCTTGCTTACATAGTTTTTCAGAACCATCCTAAAGCATCTTCGACAATTAGAGGCTTTTAAATATTTCATAGAGTCAATAAAATATTTGTACTTTTGTGAATCTGAATTTAAAAACCATAGCATTTCAGATTCCTGTCCGTTCTACTCATTTGAGGATTTTCTCCAGAAGAGACATGTTTCTGTGTTCTAAACTGCTAGGCCACTTGTTCCACAGCCATGAACATCCTACCTGCCTTGTAGGTAAAGGCTGATGAGGATGGGGAGGTAGAACAACCATCAGGAGTGCAGGTTGGAGGCTGATTCTTGAACTGTTGTTCTATTAATAACCAGTACTTACTATCTCACATAAGAGACAAGGACAGAAGAAATAATGACAGCAAAGCCTCCTTCCATATATTTCTGAAGGTCTTTTGTTGGATGCACTGTGCACTAGGAAAAGTGGTGGGGCATGACAGAATTTCTGGCCTTTTCTTTTTTTTTGGTCTGAATTCAGCCTTTGGAAGAAGCCTCCAAGTACTTCCAAAAACAGGGAATCCCATTTCCCAAAATACACATGAGTGAAGAAGAAAAGAAAAATCTGAAGGAGTGCTATATCTTTGAAGACACTGAGACTCCAGAGGCACCAACAGTGGTATTTTTCCCTCTGGTGAATGACTCCTTCAGAAAATACAAAGAGCCAGGTAAGTCATGGGTCAGAGATGGTCCTCCCACCACCTGGTTGCCCTTTGCCTGTGTGAGGATGGGAGAAATTGTCTAATTTGATCTCCTCCCTCCCCTGCTGTGCTTTCCATGGGAGAGAAATGCAACTGTCAGGGTAGTGAGGACACTCACTACCCCACCTGAGTGGGGGTGAGTGCCCCACCTGGAAAGTGGAAGGTGGGACCGTATCTCTACCCCACTGATGACCTTCCTTATTTGTCAGGTGTGGAGCGAAGCCCTGCTGAGATGGCGTGGGGAAACGTGGATGTTTCCACCATTTCTTCCCCATACTGCTTAAACAGCTTTACCTACACAGAGAAGGAGTTTGACCAGCTAATAGAACTCACCAGCTACAACATTCAGAACAACCAACATCTGATCCTTCAGGCTTTGAATTCAGCTGTAGAACAGAAACGGCAGCGCAAAAAATAGACACTCTCCTGAGATTCAGAAAGATGTCAGCATTATGTTTTCCTTCCTGCAAAAGAATCCAGACCTATCTGTGAATGAGAAAAATAAACTTCAGAAACTACAGACATGTCTCAGGCTGCGGTTTCCCTCCTCCATATGATAATCCTAGATAAATCAATCAAAAAAAATAATGATTAGGATTGTGCTGTATTTATGTTGGATTTCACTGCTGGTTAACTTTTGTGTGTGTGTGTAGATATGTGTACAAGCAGTAAATTAAAGATTAGGAAATACAGGATTTATTGACAAGCTTTTTAAATGCATGAATCTGGGACAGCAGTACAAATTCTTTGGAAATTTGCTGCACTGACAGAAGTTACATGTGAAGTGAAGAAAAATTGGATACAGATATTTAATTTATTACAAATCTAGTGCAACAGGAAAATACATATTAAATGTAGACAATTTCAAAGAACACGAAAACTGGATTTCCCATAGTGTCAGTAAGCAATTCTGTTAGAAATAATGTGCCAAGCTAAACATAAAAGATTTCACATGAGATTTCACATGCAAAATACATATTTTTTTATACTTCAGAATGTAGAAGTTTTATTACACCAGCAATATTTAGTTTTTGAAAATCTTTTGGAAATGACTCTTTCAAACCATATTGTGCATCAGGATCAACTCTTCTGTTGCGAGTGTAAGTACCTAATCCAAGGTTCTGTTTTTCACAAACAGTCACATAATTTAGAGGATCCAACCCAGTACCCACATCCCATTAATTTCAACAGTTTTCATAGTATTTCTTGTTATTATGGGATGGGATGCTGTGAGAATTAAAACATCAAAAACGGAGAGACAGATTCTGTTGTCAGAAGGCAAACTAAGTGCTTTACACTGATATCCACGGATAACCCATGGATAATTGCATGACAATATCAGCCCCTGACCGTCTACAAGCAACACAGTATCTATGCAACTACTATAAGTAGCAAAAGGTAATTTGTTGAAACTGTTTATTTTGAGATGAAGACCATAATAATTATTTGCTTTATGAAGGATTTTAATGAGACAAATACTATGTAAACCTGCTCCATTACAACAAAGATACTAATCTAGAAAAAAAAAAAGCATTTAATGCTTCAGTCAGTCCTTAATTACTTCAAATGTACATGAAGTGCAGTAGCTTGTCTGTGATGAGGTAACATGTAATGGCAAACAGAGAGCTATGAATATCTTGTATCTTAGCCAAAATAGAAAATAAATTCTTAATTCAAAATGAAACGTCAACCTCTAAAAGGCTGAAAATTTCTCTTCCCTCTTGCTATCATGATCCGTCTTCCTTCAAACATTCCTTTATGCCATGCCTTCCTCTCTAGCCTTTGTTGACTTTAGTCTCCCATACTCACTTCCATTGACCTCACACCCTTGGGAGTACTGTGTCCTTACCCCAGCTGCTTTTCCAGGCCTGCACACCTCTGTTCAATTTACAAACCTGGTTTAAACTTCTAGTATGCTGAAATGGCTGTTTACTTACTGGCGCTCATGAAGGGCTCCCTTCTTTGTGATCTCTCTTCCTGAGTCATCTGGTCCTTCTGGGCATTGCCTGTCCTCTCTCCCAGCTCTAACTCCCTCCCAGGCTTCCTGATTATCATTATGACAAATCCATTTGGTGTGATACATGTGCTTGCTGCTTCTTACAGCAGCTTGTCTTGTAGCCAAAGTTTCAGGCATCTTTAAGATCTGCAAATGAAGTTCCTACACTGGACATCCAAATCCTTTGATGACACCAAGTTTCAAATAGCCTGCCTCTCTCTTCCCATCCCTGCCTTTAACTATACCCCTTTAGTTCCCTTGATGTCATCATCTTCTGTTAAACCATTAAGAGCTGGTTCAACAGAAGGAATCCCCATTTATTCCCAGTGTGCCACTGTTGGCCCTGCCAGGGGCTGAGCCTGTCCCACCTCCCAGCAGTCTGACATGATAGCTCTTAGCAATGCTTTCAGCATGGGAAAAGTTCTTGGACAATAACAGGATCTTCTTGTCTATTCTTCCCTTGCAATCCTGAAGCATCCATGCCTTTCTTCTTTCAGATAAGCCTACAGTCACCTGAGTCACAAGCAAAGTCCTTGCTGTAGCCCTGAAAACACCTACATGTCCTGCATTGCTATAGACACTTAAAAAGGTCTGGCTTAACCCTGCATCCAGTCAGCCTTTTCCCAGGGCACCAGCTGCCTTCATCCAGGGATACATAGCGACCCCTTGAGCAGAGGGGAAAGACACCAGCTCCATCATTCCATCTGCAGTTGTTAATTTCTCTGAGATATTGTAGAAGTGCAGAAGGTGATTGCTCCTCAGCAATGGCCTGCTCTCCTCACTGCCATTTATCGGCACTCCTGGTCCATGTTTAGTAGAGGTGCTTTGTGACTTAGGGAATTGGTTCATTTGTTGGGCTCAGCTTGCTTTTTATCATTGCTTTTATTAACTAATTGCACAGAACACTTGCAGAAGATCCTTGTCATCCATTCTCTCAGGCCAGCGTGGAGGTTTTGTGTGTCTTTAACTGCTGGCATTTTTTATTCTGGTTCAGGTGCTAATGGTGTATGTTTCCTGTGCTCTGCCTCTAGGCTGTGCTGAGGCATTGAAAGAACATAGGTAACAGCTACAGATGTAGGCATTTAAAAGCCCTTTTGGATTTTCAGGTTGGGAGTGTCCCCTTTTACAGGAAAGAGGAGAGACTTCATGGAATTATCCTTTCAAGGGAGGAAATAAACTAGAAGAGAGAGAAGCATTGCAGAAATCTAGGCCCATGCTCTATCATGGTGTTAGCATCAGCAGGAGTTACTATGATTTCACCTAAATGTTTTAAAAGATAGAACTCTTGGTAGACGTGGTAGACACGGTAAGCACTAACATGCTGATCTCCTTACTTGTAATTAATATGTTTTGCATATTTTCTGTGTCTGGCTTTTCCTTCTTACCTATTCATTATCTACAAGTAAGTGAAGGGATTAGCATGCAATTGCACCTTTGTCCCAGCCCTTCCAATTATCACAAAGGTGCATGAAGAACTGGGCAGCTCAGTGGGGTGACTCAGACCGTAAGGACCTGAGGAAAGCAGCAGTGGGGTTCTTTAACCTCTCATGAGGTATGTGAGAATTTGGTCAGTCCTCTCGGGTGAGTGCCACTGAGGAAGCAGAAGCTAATGGGATGGTTGGCAGCAGTATTTTACACTGTCTTGTAAGACAAAAAGTGATCAAATGAGAGATGATTGCAAATATTCTGAGTGATGTGAGCTATTCATTTGTGTCACTACAGGTTGCTCCATGTGGGTGAGGGGAAATATGTTTGCCACAGTAGATGCAGGAGAACGTGGGTGGTAGAGCAGGACTTCCTTCTGAGAAACCCTGTGTCAAAACCTGCTCACATGTAAAGCTCTGCTGTGTGTGCAATGTCTTACTGAAGTGGTAATACTGCAGAAGAGGCCATCAGGGCCTCATTTTGTCATGGGGAAATACCATACCTGATGCATACCATACCTGACCATGGTATGCTGGTCAGCAGTTAGCAATGGGTGAAAGCTGTGGGTCTTCCATGCCATTTAAATGTTGTACCTCTGAGTTCCTCCTGAAAGTCTGTCTCTTGTAGGGTTTTGGCTGAAGTCCAGCATTTTTCCCACACCTCCACCCAATGATATCAAAACTCCAGGATGTCTTGTCATGTCTTCAGTTCCTTCCCCCCAGGGTCCTAAGGTCATCTTTGTACTCCCTTCAACCCACTATTGCTTATCCCTTTTTCTCCATGAAGTTGGATGTCTCATCCAGATGTCATAGCCTGATCCCAGCTGCCCTAACCCTTGTAGTATTCATGCTTGTTCCAAATATGACCAAACCTCTATCATTCAAACTTGAAGCTTCTGAAGGTATACAGTATGGAAGAGACATATGAGACAAAGGGGAAAGATTAAGAAAACAGATGGTATGAGAAGCAAAGAGGGAGAGAGGGAAAAAATTATAATACTAGAGAAAAAGTGAAAAATAGAATTCAGCTATGTGGTATTGAGATGGACAAAGGAAGGAAATACATATTTTGGGTATCTAAGAATTCAATGATAAAGAAAACGTAGTAAGGAATGGAAAGAAGAAAAGAAAAAGGATATCAGGAACAAAAGGTGCTGAAGACAAACATTTAAAATGGAGATAAAGGTATATCCCTCCTCTAGTTTCTTCAAAGTAGTCTTGGTAGACTTGTCCTGTAAAAAGAAGCAACTAAAAATCTCTAAGAAATCCACAGAAAATGTCATGGCATTAAATCTCACTGCTGCAGTTCTGATCATCTGGGCTTACAGACACCTAATGAACACTGTGAGTTCTTCCTAGATCCGTTTGTGTTTGTTTGGTTGTTTGTTTGTTTGTTTTTTTGTTTGTTTTTTGTTTGTTTTTTGTTTGTTTGTTTTTTTCCTTGACCCTAAACACTGGGAAAAGATGGTCCCTTAGCCTTTAGGAGTTTGACTTATCCTGCCAACTGCTGCTTATTGGACCCTTCTCTCTATCAGCTAGTAATCTGTAAATTAGTTTGCTCTCCTCCTATCTCCTTTCTTCTACTGAGGCAATGGAGCATCCTTAGAGGCTGATAACTATCAGGTAAGGAGCTGCAAGTTTCTACATATATTAATATGCACTTCTAAATCTTGAGCAATTGATGGTTGTTTCTTTAGTTTTGCAATTTCTGCTATTCAGTTGGATGACACCCAGTCTTAAAAGCAAGTCATGTTCCAAACTTCTCCTTTAGCTGTATTTCTTTTGGCTTAATAGCTACTAAACCAAATATGACATAACTTGTTTTTGAAATTTAAATATATGTTGTAATCTAGTTTTGAGATTCAACAGATAATAGAATATCCTAGAATTTGTAAAAGGTTAAATACTTTGGTCCAACATACAGAAAAGTATTCAGAAAATCCGTCATATTTCTGGTCACTCCTAATCTCTAGTCCATGATCTGTTGGTGAGGGAACTGATGACCCGTAACCCACAGCTGGTTTGGAATGTGGGAGGAAGCACTGTACTGGTCATATTGTACAAATGCTGGTTTCCATCTCTTGAGCATTTGATAAACTTGCATGTAGCCTGCAGAAATGTTGAGAGTGAATAGTGATTTTAAAAACTTTGGGAACTTCTAGCTTACTGTGTTCCTGGGAAACTTTCTCCCAGTATAGAAAAACATCCCACAGTGAGAGAACTCCAAGCACAGAGGACTTTCTTACTGTACAGGTAGCCATTGAGGACTAGATTTACAATGTGCATAAAAACAGGGAGATAAAGTGGAGCATAAATTTACGTGGCAATTAGGCAGCTCTAAAACTGGTATGGTGAGTGCTGGGTTTATCCAGTGCATCAGTAACTGTAAAAAAGAAACTGTATGAAACTGCATGAAAGAAGCAGAGAGACTATTTAACTGTGAGTGCAGTGATGTACAAAGTCATTAATGGTGTTAGTAACTCTACTGGGAAAATAATACCTCTCAGTATCAGAGCTGTGCTCTAGTTAATTCTAGATATACAAATGCTGATGCATCTATATAATGGCTATAAAGTGCTATACTTTTCTCAGTATGACCATCATGTCATAAATAGAATATATTCTAGTGCTTTTAAACTCTTCAGTTAAAGATTTGCTTTAAAATAATTTCCCAGAAGAGTCCTTCTTACTTGCTACAGTGCTAAGATCACAAACAGCAGTAGTGTCCATATCTCCTGTGAATTTTCTCTCCTGCTCCACATCTCCTTGCTTCACAAAATGCACAACTGATGACCTAAGACACCACTTGTCCTGCAGGAAGAGGATGTAACTGAGCCAGGATGTCCATCTGACTCTGCTCTTCAGTGCTGTTTTTTGTATAGAAATATCTATTTGTCTGAGAGCAGGGAGTGGTCACAGACAATTTTGGTTGTGTTTCCACCCTATCAGAATAACTCCAGGCTCATTTTGCCTGGCCTGTTTGAAGGCTAGACAAGCATATACTGTTGCAAGGCATTTAGGGGGACACTGGCTATCAGTAATTTCAGTCTAGTTCAAGACCGTGGTAAAAGAAATCATCAAAATACATTTGAAATGTTTGTCATGGAGCTCCATTTCTCCACAGCTTGTCTCCACAGTCCGATGCAATACAGGTGCCTCTGCCAAATGAGTGATGCTTCTACAAACTGCTTTGTAGAGTAAGAAACTTAAACAGTAGAGGAAGTTTTGTCACATTCTGTGTGATAA
Organism: Formicarius rufipectus; assembly: GCA_013399695.1. Taxonomy (NCBI): domain Eukaryota; kingdom Metazoa; phylum Chordata; class Aves; order Passeriformes; family Formicariidae; genus Formicarius; species Formicarius rufipectus. The sequence continues at coordinate 588,032 of VXAU01004626.1, read as the reverse complement.
GCAAGATAAAACTGTGATAAGTACTGCACTAAAGGAGTAGCGTGCAGTTTTCTGTTGCAGCAGCTACAGTTAAATCTTTGAAACAGGTGGGTTATTTTGCTTCATCTATCATTAAATTACTGAAATACAAAATGTAAAGAAATAAAATCTTTCCACTTGAAGCCTCTGCTTTTCATTCTACAAATTGAAACCATTCAGATTTTAAATAACATAGTACTCATTCAGTTGTTAACAAGAGCCTTAGGATTTTGTTTCTTTATGGTATTCCCTGTGGAGTCACTCAGATGGGAGCAGAATACTTTGATTCACCTGAAGGTTGTACAGATCATTCTAGATAGTAAAGTGTGCATATTATGAGGAATTCACTCTACAGATTTAGAAGCTTATACACAGTATCAATCTTTCTTCTCCACAGGTTTTCTTGAGGACAGGAAATCTCAAGTTTTGTAAGGTACACCAGCTTTAGAGGGGTTTCTGTCACTTATCACTTATGCTAATGGTTCTCTGGTCTAATCAGCCTTGGGAAAGTTGGCCTCCTTTAATAACAGGTATTCTGATATTTTTAGTGTCCCATGACAGGTCTTCCAGAGTCAGCCAGGCCTTCTTTCCTGACCAAGTTAAAAAAAAAACAAGCCAAAAAAAAAATAAAATTGTTGTTCTCTAAATTAAGCTGCAAAAGGAGTTCTCCAGGATGCAGCACAGTGTGTCCACCACCTAGGGCCAAAAGATGCTTTTGTGCTTCCAGTGTGGGCAGAGCTACTTTTCATGCTGGAAATGCAGATACTATGACACAGCTTACTGTTACTGGAGCTGCTAGTTTTTATTTATTTGTTTTTCTGTGTTTGAAGATGGTAATTTTCACTGGATACGCTTAGAGATGTTCAGGTGTTTTTTTATTTGTTCATGCTCTTTGAACAAAATCTCTGTAAAATAAAACTAATGAAACTTAACTATATTCAATTCATCTCAACAGGAGTTTTCCTGCAGTTGTCATATACAGTTCAATTGCCTTTGCCTGGAAAATTTATTAAAGCCTAACTCATATCAGCTTTGTTCAGCTATTACATATTTCCTGGCTTTCTGCTTTTTTTTTTTTTTTTTTTTTTTTTTTTTTTTTGGTTGTATTTATGGTACTGCTGGGTCATGCTTGAAGTCATAGGCATTGACCTCAAGACCTCTGTTAACCCCTGCAAATGTCCACCTCCTACTCCCCCACTGTCTTATCACACACTGTCTTATCTGATGCTGCTACTCATTGCACCTCACTATAGCCCACCACTGCATGCTGAAAATTCAGCCCTGTGCCTACACCTGGGCCTTGCTAGTCTAGCAGGGAGAAATGGGAGCAGACCAGGAGGTGCTTGTCCATGTTGGGATCTGTCAGGCAGTGGAGGTGGCCCTCTCCTGAGAGGTTGCTGTCTGGCACAGGTCAGTGCCTCTTTTCAAGCAGTGAATTTGGGCCTCCCCCACTTATGGGGAGGCTTTGCCCGAAGTGCACAGGAGTGTGCCTGCACACAGGCAAGTCAGGAGTAGTTATTGGCTATTTCTGGCCTTTTCTAGGGTTCAGTTTCCCCCGTACAGGAGCTGTTCCCACTCAGGGCAGTCCCTATGCCACAGGTAAGGAAGAAATGGATTTGAAGGAACAGGTCTCAGTGGGGGTGCCCTTTGTGATTTTCTGCTTGGCAGGACAGCCCATGACTTCTCACCACAGCAAAAGGGTGGCAGCAGTGAAGGACCCATGGGGCAGGCACAAGCTGGGAGAGGTTTCCAGCCAGAGGAAGGAGCCACGTTCCTTTTGGCTGTCATTCTTGGCTGCAAGGTCCTTCCCTGGAGCAGTCTACCCTCGGAACTACATGGTCTTTTGCAGTGGGAGGGGAGTACTTTACTTATAGACATGAGATGGGTGGGGCCTCACATAATTTTATAAAATTACTTGTCATTGACTCCCACAGAAGTAAATCCTGCAAGCATGTCTTGGGAAGTGCTGCCTGTGGAGATGCCAGGAGTAGACCCTGAAAAGATGTCTCTAAAACTGCTACCCGTGGAGGTGCCAGAAGTATATCCTGAAAAGACATCTCTAGAACTGCTGCCTGTGGAGGTGCCAGAAATATATCCTGAAAAGACATCTCTAGAACTGCTGCCTGTGGAGGTGCCAGAAATATATCCTGAAAAGACATCTCTAGAACTGCTGCCTGTGGAGGTGCCAGAAATATATCCTGAAAAGACATCTCTAGAACTGCTGCCGGTGGAGGTGCCAGAAATATATCCTGAAAAGACATCTCTAGAACTGCTGCCTGTGGAGATGCCAGGAGTAGATCCTGACAAGATGTCTCTAAAATCACTGCCCATGGAAGTGCCAGAAGTGTATCCTGAAAATGTATCTGTAGAATTGCTGCCCATGGAGGTGTCAGGAGTATATTCCAAAAGTATGTCTAAAGAATTCCTGCCCGTGGAAGTGCCAGAAGAAAATCCTGCAAACATGTCTCAGGGATTGCTGCCCATGGAGCTGCCAGAAACATTCTATTACGTGAGTCCAGGGAAGACCATGATGCCCTCAAAGACAAAAGGACTAGAGGTAAGAAAAGAGCTTTAAAATTTGCTTAAAATCCTCTGCATTTGACAGAAAACAAAATTCTGCTTTATGAGCGTGTTTGTATTCAAGCTAGTGTTCAAACTTGCTGTTTGATGAGACTAGGCAGCAGAGTCTCTTCCTGAAGGAGTTTAAGGTGAAATGTTCCCTTAAAGGTTGTCAGTGGCAAAAGTCCTCCTGAATCCACTGGAGCCAAAGATCTCATACTCTTAGGAAAAATTAGACTAGTCAGGGTAGCAAGGAGACATAAAAAGATGAATAAGTGGAAAAACTGAACATCGAAGGAAACATTCTCTAGGCAATGAATTATCGGCCTGAACCCAGACCCAAACTTAAAATGCCTTTTTTATTTTGTAATTAAATGCTACTTTTATTGAAAACTAAATATTTCTGTATCAATATCAAATTTTTGACATATATAATAATGTCTCAAAACCATTTCTTTTGTTATTAAAATGGAATAAGGACAAGATAGATCAGGAATAGAGAACTGAACTATATTTACACATTCCATTTTTGGTTCTGACATTTTCATTTTGCTTTGCATTCTCTGCATCATTTCAAGATTTGTATTTAGTCTTAACTGTAGTACATTATGGTTTGTTCTGTGTGCTCCCTGATAGAATGGAGGCACATCACTTTAGGAAGCACTCTGGAAACAGAATATTTTCAAAACTTTTTTGTAGGAACTGTCCTTTAATGGTGTTCTTCAAAGTGTTTCAAAAGAAGGCACCCTACATTTTAGAAGTATTTTTGAAATTTAATTTCCTCAAACACTTTAAAATTTTGCAACTGCAACATTTCACGCTCTGTGTTCAAACTCAGAGAAGATATTCTGGGATATTTTAAACTGAGGTTTAATATGGCAAAGAGCAGGAGCAAATTGCCAAAACATCACATTCAAAACAAAAAGCAAACCTTTATTCACAAAATAACTGCAAAGACACTTTTTGGATATCTCACAGCTGCAACAGCTCTTCCTTCATTGACTCATTGAAAGGATGTCCCTGGCATGGATTTTGTGCCACAGTGTGCCAAACCATGTGGTGGTTTGTTCATTAATCAGGGTGCAGTAACTCAGCTGGGTGTAACCAACCGCTGTTCTAATCAAGGTTTCAGCATAAATTATTGCAAGTAGAAAACAATTATCTACCCTGACAATGCTTCTGATGTTATTTTAAGACCATAGTTAAAATTTTTTTCTTTCTTCAGGATGAAGACTTAGACTTTGATTCTTTGAGAAATGGTGAACCACATGAAAAGAAAGACGAAAGTGCTGTGCCAGACAAAGGTGATTTCAAGGTATTATGAACAACAGAATTTAGAACAAAAGAGCACTAAGGGTTTTGTTTTGCTCAAATGGGGAGAAAGCTCAGGTAGATAAATAATGTTGGCAGCAGTTTGAGTGTTACAAGGGTAATGTCCTTAAGTCTATTGTTGGATCATTTTATTCGTCTTATGTTTATGATTTTCACAGAATCATAGAATGGTTTGGTTTGGAAGAGACCTCTAAAGGTCAACTAGTTCCAAACTCCTGCAAAGACCAGGGACATCTTCAGGCAGACCAGATGGCTCTGTTTTCATAATCTCTTGTTGCATTTCTCTGTTATATTTGATATAGAGCAGGCAGAATATCTACTATTTTAATCCCTCACTCACTTGTAAAAGAAATTCATCGGTAAGCTTTCTGTTCCATGCTACTTCTTGTAGCTGAAAGAGCCAAAAGTAAGAGTGATGCATGTTCTGCTATAATGACTTCAGCACTTCCATGCTCCAGCAGGAAAAAAACTAACAAGTGATTCTCTAAAAGGTATGATGCATGAATGAGGTAGGGCTATTTCTTGTGCTTGAGTATCAGTCATAGGTTTATTTTTGTTAGACAGTACTGATTTTGATAGGGGTTCTCATTCTGCTACTTTACCATCTGTGCAGTAGATATATGCATTATGTCCTCTCTGTCAAGGTTATGGAAGTTGAAGTGTGATTTGTATAACAATATTGCCCCAGTGTTGTCTGCTTCCTAGGCAAGTAATTCTGTGGAAATTTGCACTTTAATTCATGCAGCAGGTTCTGCTGAGACAAAGTCAAACAGAAAAGGAGCTTTATCTGAAAGCTGAAGTAATACAGTGAACAGGCAGAAGTGTGAGCTTTGTGATAAGCTACTTACCAGGTAATCCTGGTACAATTTATGCACTGAGAAATTTGAACTAATTAATATTCACAGAATTTTGAGTTTTTTTCACATGCACTTTTCAAAGTTTAACTTTTGTGTTTGCCCAGTATTATTCAAATAATAAAACCCCCCATTATTATTATACTGTATTTGCACAGGATATATTCTGTCAGTCTGGGGTCTTTGTGGCATTTCACCTTGGAAATATTTAGGTTACAATGTCTGGTATCTCCCGCATGGGGGGATACTGAAGCTGTGGACCACATATAGGATGAAGAATTTTGTAGGTAGTAAAAATAGGCTGAAAAAAACCTATTGATCAGATTTTGGTATAATGTCTGCTCCTTACAAGGGATATGGAACCTAAAATCATGATGAGAGAAAGAAAGAAGATTTGAACTCCTCGGTTATAATTACTTATGATAATTATATATATGACAAGTAACTTCTTGTCTCAATTTCTTAATCCCACACATTGATGTGGTTTTTTTTCCATTATGTGCTCAGGATATAGACTTAGATCAAAGACATTTTAGAGTTCTGAAATTTCGAGGGGGCAGGTGTGACAGTAGTGGACCAAAAAAATCTTTTAATGTGTGTGGGACCATGAGCGTCTTCGGGACCACTATAATGCCCCTCTCTCACACTGACAGATCATTTTTGACATTTCAAAATTCCAAAAATTCCAGAGAATGCATTAATGATGGACTGACTTGTTGTTCTTGCATCTGGTTACAGAGGCACTGTGTTTTCATATATGATCAGAACATAGTGCTCTATCCTGAGCACTCACGTGATCATTACTTGATTACTGCAGTGTATCATATGTTCATGTGGACATATAAACAGTCTTCACTTCTGCTCAGTTTTTTTCAAATGTAAATTTTTCATCACTGAAACTACTGGAAGACTTAAATATAAGGGTCTCTGCCTGCTAAAAGAGATTGTCTATTAGAAATATATGACAGTATATGCCAGCAGCTGCACGTGCCTTTACGCCAACATGCTGATTCATATCTGCATTAAGAAATTAGTATTATTCGGGCCTTGGCTGGTACTTTGCCCCATGATAAAGCAGCAGGCAGGGCCAGCTCTGGTATTTTCAACATCAGTGTTTATATTAAAACACATAAGGATTGCAACAGGTCTCATAAAATAGTGCATGTGAGGAAAGGTCAAGGGAATAATTGGATACAGAGGTCTGAATTCAGCATGAGCCAGGCAAGGGCTCCTTGTATTTGCAGGGTTTGTGTAGCTGGGAGAACAGCAGCCCTTTAACAGAAGAGTGGCAGGTTGAGCTCTCAACCTTCTGCAAAGCAGGAACTCTGGCTTCTGCTGTGTTTTGGAAGCTGGAAGCAGCTTTCAATCATGGGAAGAGTGGTGAGCCGCCACATTGCATAGCAAGGTTAGGAACACATGACATTTGCTTCTAATACAGGTCAGACTCTGTAATGTGAACCAGGAGCTGAGGCAGGCAGGAGGGCTGGGTCCCCACTGACTCCAGGTATCGGTGCCTTGACTCCCTCAAGGGCAGGAGCCTGTTAGCAGGAGCAGCTCCAGCCCCAAGCTCAGCAGCAACTGGGAAGGCAAGTCAACATCTCCTGAGCCATTCCAGCCCTGTGGTTCTTGCAGGACATGGCACCAACAGTAGCTGTGCTCACCTCCACAGACTTCTGAGCCCAGGTGCCTATCCTGCCACCCTGAGTGGTTGGATGGGGATGCCTGAAACACAGACTACTGAAATTACATGTTCCAACACATCTCACACTTCAAAAATGAACTTCATAAGGTCAAATGGGGCCACTACTCACCAGTTTATAACTCTGAAAAATGGTTTGGCATCAAAAATGAAGAACATCTGTGTCTTAGATATACATCTATATCCCTTGAGTATCAGTAATCAGAAATAGAGATTTTGAGAGTGCCATGCATGTCCTGCGGTAATGTCTGCCTCAGGATGAGAATCCAGAAATGCTCAACAACTGTCCGATTTAAACACTTATTTAACAGCTTTTTGGAATTAGGTGTAAAGAATCTCAGCCCTCAGATGGTTAATGCTCTCCCTAGTTTCTTTCTATTGGATTTGTTCAGCTTGAGAAGGGCAAAGCTGTATAAAACAGCACTATTTTTTAAAAAGATGGACTATCCTATTTTCCTGGCTATAGTTTTACGTATGGAAATAATTTTAACATGTTCTACGTTTTTAAATAGGTCTGTTTTTCAACATCTGAAAAAGTCTGATTGCTAAACATCTGTGAATACTAAAAACTGGAGAGCAATATTGACAGTACTGAAGGAACTACACAACTAACCTGAGTTATCAGGGACTCCTGGCATGTCCCACAGCAGTGGGAGGTAGGCTTCAGCAGGTGGGCAAGGGCTTGGCTGAGAGGTGTTCACAGCCTGAAGCATTCCAACTGCAACTGTAAAAAACTTAAGGATGAATAATTTTTCAGGAGACCTGATTCTCAGACAGCTCAAGACAGACTTTAACATACCATCAGATCTAACACGATCAGCAGTGAAGTATTTTCATTCTTTTGATTTGGTCCCCGGTTACCATCTAGTGAAATTAGCACCTGGAGATGAATAAAGGAGAGCCCTGTAACATCCTGGGAGTGATTTCATCTCAACAGAATGCTGCTCCAGGCCAGGAATGCAGGGCTTCCTTGGTCCAGGCAAGGAAGCTATCTTTACCAGGAGATGACATAGAAACAGATAGAAACAGATAGAGGCATTATCACTTGATGATTGCAGGGAAAATGTGTAGATAAAGAGGAAGTTCTTTTCATGGTTTACACAGATAACACGTATTTTTTCAGATTGGTCAATAGGAATGACCTTTTTCAGCCATTGTAAAAGTAGAGCAGATTCTACTAAAGATTTTTTAAAAATCTTGTCTGATCTTTGCAGGATGGTTTGTAGAATAGTATGCAGTACTATTACACTGAAATAGGTAATGGTATTAGGACACTGTGGCACATAGTTTTCTCTGCTTATTCATAGTCGTTTTTCACCCAGCATGACAAAGGCCATCTACTCATGAGATGGAAGACATTCCACATTTCATGTAGAAAAACACCTACTTGGATACTTTTTGATGATGACATAGTTTTCACACACGAATTTAATATAAATTTCATGATCTCTGCATTACTTTTCCCTGTTAGTTTATGATTGCTTTGAAATAAATACCAATCTAAAAAGAGCAACAATCAAGTCTGAGAATGTGTTGGCTGTTTCTGAAGGTCCAAGAGTAAATTTTCCTCTCTGGATCAGTGTTGTTGGATGACTGCTCTCTGTTTAGGGAAGGCAGCTACAATATTTTTCTATCTGATCAAACATCTGTGCTAAAACAAGGAGCTAACACTGGGGAAAGGAAAAAACAAACAAACAAACAAAAAACCCCACAAAAACCAAACCAACCAAACAAACGAGAAAAACAAACAAAAAACCACAAAACAAATCAACATTCACCCAGCTCACAATTGTAATGTTGTGGAATTGTGTAACTGGGTAGTCTACAGCAGGTGGAGTGGTAAATGTTCATACCATTGCTATCACAAGCCAGGAAGGTGTTGCAAGCAACAGTTCATGCTGGAAGACTCTGTTAGATGAAGAAGCCTAAAGGTTGAATGAAGAACCATACTGAGAGAAAAGCAAGTAAAAAAAGTAAAGCAATAAAGCCATCCTTTGGTCTCATAGACTATTGTCTCATTAAGGAGTACTGCCATTTTAGAGCTCCACAACCACTTCTGATGTGACAGGATATATTATACAGCTAAGCTACTGGAGCAATTTCCAGCAGTGCTTCTGGAGATGGTTGCATGCCACACATACTGACATCTTAATATAAGCTTGACTTTAAAGAGGGCTAGAATAGACCTATGGAGGTACAAATCTGCCAGGAATGCAGGCAGCCTGCATCACTGAAGTGCTCACGACAGAGAAATTTCTGTTTTCAAATTCTTACTCATATGGTGGGAGAAAGTTGGAATCATGCACATGACAGAGGAATCCCTTACTTCCACCAGCATACTGTGTTGGTGCCAAGTATCTTACTAAGCTGTTCTTTTATATGGGAAGTGCTAAAAATTAGGAAGAGACTGTGAAGTCTGCTCTGGAGTGCTATGAAGTCAGCTGGAGCTGTTTGAAAAATCCTAGTAAAACTAAATTTCTCTGGGAATACAGAGAAACTAGCACTGTGCGCCTTGCTCATGCACTGCATAGCAGAGCGCCCTACTGCATGTAGTTGTGCTATACACAAATGAGCACAATTTGGAAAGCATCAAACTGAAAACAAGCTGACAAACTGACAATCAGCAAAACAGTCACAGAGTGACTACATGAGTCAACAGAGTGACTACATGAGTCTTGACTATCAAAAGCAAAGCTAAAATGTGACAGTGCTAAATGCTTGTAATATGTCACTGCACACAAGGGCAGGGTGCTGCTTAGGACCTTGTACCATTGAAGGCTGTGGTGGAAACATCTCCATATGTGTAATATCAGTACACAGCAGCAACCGTTTTTTTTGTTGTTGTTGTTGGTTTTTTTTGTTTGGTTTTTTTTGGTTTTTTTTGTTTGTTTGTTTGGGTTTTTTGTTTTTTTTGGTGTGTGTGTGTTTGTTTTAAAGAGATCATAATAGGAGTTATGCTGTAAACAGAATAACAGAAATTCTGTATTTTATTTTATACATGCATGACTGCTATTTTCTTTGTCTCTATAACTAGACCCTAGTACAACACATTATGCTTGTCACAGTTGCTATTTAAATACATTTCTTTTGTTTAAGATGTTACTGATATTAATTAAAATAGCAAATGTTCCTGGGAGCAGAATAACTAGCAGAGCCTGATTACCAGGTGATTTCTACTATTGCAGTTGTCTTTGCTATTCCCACTGGCAGGTGCCAGAACATCTGACACCTGGCCACTGCCTTTTCCTCAGGTAGCTGTCTGTTAGCATCTACCTCTCACCTAGTGCAAGCACAGGTTTTGATTTCCATAGCTTCTGTTAAGCCACTGTTTTTTTGTGAAACCTGCATCTCTGAGAATCGATTTTTCTGTAGCAGATGGCGAAATCTGGCTAACATACTACAAAGTCACTACCTGGGAACTAGGTGATCAAATGGCAGAAACCATGTAACAAGCATTTTAAAACCCCACATTATTTTCTATCTAAGACTCTCAAACTGCTTTGTAGATATTGAATTCATAAGTTCTCACTCAAGCAATGCCACTTCTCAGAGGAAGCGTAGCTGGAGATGATCTAGGAGCTGGCAGCACCTTGTGTAATCTCTAGAGATAAATGCCTGGCAGAATTTCCCCTGTGTTTATTCAGATCCTAAAGAACAATGAGTTTCTGCCTTCTAGGGCAAATGCTGAGGTGCCCAAGCTCATTCCTAACATGTGAATGTGGTGATCCACCTTTGCTAATAGCTGAGAAGGAGGGTTAATTAACAGGGTGTAGAACTGTGTTAATATGGCTATACTGTTTCTGAAATGTGAACCAGTGTCCTTGTATGGGGTAGCTCTGAGAATTTATCCTGCCATCAGTAGTTTGCAAATTTGACAACTTCTGTTAGGCTTTTTCTCCTTTGAGAACACTTGAAATAAAAGGTGGGTGGATTTCTTAGGTTGAAATTCATGAAGAAAAAAAACCACAGAATTCTTGAGGCACATATACCAGGGATGGAAGCAGGAATGCTTTTTAAGAGCCCAGCAAAAAGGTTTGAACCTAACGTGATGCCTTAGAGATGAGAGGATTTTGATCATACATTGTAAAAGTAATTTGTTGTGACAAAGGACGCATAATAGTCTTTCCATCTCAAAATAAGGCCCTTTTGCTCTGTTCTCTTGAAAAAAAGAATTGGCCACATTACACATATTGTTTTACATGAGGTTTTTCCAGCTTCTCTTTATCTGCCATAACATCTATTTTGTCTACTTGTTTATAGGAGTTATGGGAAGTCTCTGAAGTGCTATAGAAATAGAAGGATGCCCCAAATGAGAGGAAATCAGTTGATAAAAATAACAGCTGTCAAAAAGAATGATTTGGAGGGCTCTGCTGTAACCACTTTTGCAGGTGGAAATATTTCTAGGAGTGTGAGGAAATGACTGTGTGTAACAGCCACAGGAAATGCTGATTTATTTATTGCCTTGGTCAGACCAGCCTTTTGCAGAGAAGTCTGAGCCAGAGACAGGTTTATGGAATGAGCCAGCAGGAAATTGTCTTCCTTAGAAGAAGGAAATCACATTTATCTTCTAATAAATAGGAAGAGGTCCCTGCAGTCACGAAATCTGGAGAGATTTGTTTTATAGAAGATTAAGGCTGAGACATTCAAAGGGAACAAAGGAAGTTAAGCACTTCCAATCTTCAAGGTTTTTTGGGGGAAGGTAGTGTTCTTTATTTTTCTCCAAAGGCAACCCATACCTAAGCCTTTACTCTCTAAACCCTCTGTAAACAATTTTCAGCCATTGGTTTATTTCATAGTTGTGGTTTACAAAAGCTCAGATTATTTCTGCTCATGTATGAGAAGAATCTCATACAATTGCAAATGGAAAACCAGTGAAATCTATGTTTTTGAAGCAGAAGACAAAAGTACCTCTTAAGGAATGATACTTCAGGTTTATCCCATGGGAGTTTGTGACAGCAGATATTCTCCACAGCACTTTTTTCAATGTGATGGGTCTCACGGAAGGTCACTAAAAGGATTCACTGTAACTTTGAGTAAGACTGACAGTATTTTGACAACTCCACCTTGGTGCTCACCAGTGCATTTACTCTGCTCAGGAGACTTACTGTAGCTATGTTTTAGAGCGAAACTCAGCAGTTTCAGAGCAAGAGGTTATGCATGTATCTCACAGGCTGTATGAGCTTTCAGGGGTTTATCCCTTTCTTTTCTGCTCTGATGAGCAATCCAGACTCTCAGAGAAACAAAGCAAAAAGACAGCAAAATATAAAACATTATGATTTCTTTAATGGTAGAAGCTTATGTTGCAGATCTTCATCTGCAGAATAATGATCTAGTTGACCCAAATTTTATCAACTGTATTATTATAGCACACAGTTAGTTTGCACATTTAAAACTTTTTCCCACCAAAGGCTTATTCAGACTCTATTTGATACTGCTCTTCTCCAGATAGAATCCTCTCCTTGCTACCTATTGACTGTAAGGATCATCCGTATGAGAAATCTCCAGCGAGTGGATGCTTGTAAGTATCTCCATTATTAGTGGCATCTCAGGGTACAGGCAACATAGTATCTTTTATAATTGTTTAACAACCTTGTCTTAGTGTTTCTGAAATAACCCAGTGTTTATGTAAACTAATTGCTATAAACCAGGTCAGTCCTTGCTGCTTGCTGTTGTTTCATTGAGTGTTATGCCTGTGCTTCTGCCTGGTTTTAAAACTTGAATGTGTTTCTGAGGAGAAGTACTTTCTCTCAAAGAAAGGAGAGTTTCTGGTACAGGTAGATGAAAAAGACTGCACTGTGTGTTTTCAAAACAAGGGGTAATTCTGCTGATGGATTGCAGCACCTTGGGAAATGCAGCTGGGAGAAGCAAACTTTTTCATCCCCCTCAATCTTGGTTCTGACAAAGATGAAATGAAAGGAACAAAGTTTTCTACAATCATTACCACTAGGCTAATGTCATTGTTAATTACCCTGAAATGACAGTCAAAAAACCTGTGCTGACTGAGAGCTGGATGCCTTGTTCCTTCTAACACTAATGCAGCAGTCTTGCAGTTGTACAAGACTGTGAGTCGCATGGCAGGAAAAGTGGTGGGAAGAGTGTAAGCAGGGAAAGAAAACATCACTATTAACAGTTCACATTAAAGAACATGGACTATGTGCAGAAGAAGTGTTTCACACAAAATAAGCAAATCAACTGCTTGTTTTATTTGACTGAATACAGCTATGTGACCATCTGTGAAAGGATGCTGAAATTAGCTCGAGTGCTCTGGTGTGGAAGGGAAATGGGCTAACCCTCTCTATCCTCTAGTTTCTGCTGTTTCACCATAAGCAGCAGTAATTGAATCTATAGTCTCTTGCACAGGAAAAATAAGGGAAGATTTTATGAAAGACAAAGATCTGGGTTTACCCTGCAGTACCATTCCCATTCTATCCTGTGTTTATCACATGTTTTTCTGAAAGGTATCTCAGAGGACTTCCCCATGTCACAGCTCTGAGTGAGAGAGATATCAACCATATCTGAGGTCATATCATTAGGTTGCATTCTCTGCACCTTCCTCCTGGTCCATGGCTGTGGCACACGTGTGATGAAGCAACAACACAGAAAGGTCTCATTCAGGACTCATCTCAGATCTTCTGCATGTCAGGCAACAAGACAAATAATGAGGTTGTAGAAAGAGATTGAGCAAGCAGAACTGAGGCAATATTTTGCATTAAATACACAGCTGACTAGTTTGGCTGCACCTACTCATATAATTAAGGATTTCTTGATATGCTTTGTATCTCAAAGTGCAGTTAAGATATAGAAATGATGAATCATACCAGTAGAACACAGTACCTTGCCAGACAAGCAGGCAACAGTCATTGATCTGCAATGATAAATCTAAAGTTAAGACAAATAATATGCACGGCAGGTATGGGACTCACCATCACAGTAATGTGTGGATGTTGAAGTATATATGTTCAACAAGAAATTATTCATGGACCATAAGTCTGGCAAGCATTGTTAAACACAGTATTCAAAATTCAAACTCTTGTTTGGAAATGCCAGAGTAAGAATCTCCTTGAAAGACTGAGAGTTGATCAGGTTGCTCTAGAAATACCTTGTTTCTTCTCTGGAACAAGGTGTACAAGGGCTATTACATGGTAGTAAAGTGATTAAGAATTTCTTTTTTAAAATTAAAAAGCCTAATGTTTTTTCTTCCATCTCATCCTTGGATAAAAGCTAAACTCTTCCAAAAGAGACTTCTCAGTCCAAGAGAGACATACTTCCTGGAAACTTGTAGACTGAATTTTGGAATTTCACAAGTGGCAGGCAGTTACAAGTGGAGTCTTAAGACAGAAGGAGGGCAGCCTTGAATCTTGTTCTTAAATAAACACTGCCTATAAATGAAATATAGACATGTAACTTCCTCTGCAGGGAGAAGGTGCAAGTGGCATGCTACATTCCTCTTTCAGAGAGGTACCGGTGTGCCTAAGCAAGGCAAAATATGTAAGGTAGCCAGACTGGTCAGGCTGCCTGGACCTACCCTTACTGGGGAGACAGGTAGCAGTCAGTCTCCTGCAGGCAACCTGCAGCAAGACACATCACCTGTGCACTGCACTGTTTCTGTGTTGTTATGAATAGAATAGACTATTACAATTGAGGGGGACCTATAACACTCATCTAATCAAACTACCTGACCAGTAGAGTTGACCAGATTAAAGTATGTTATTAAGGCTATTGTCCAAATATCTCTTGAACACTGACTGGTTTGGGGCATTGGCTTCCTCTCCAGGAAGCCTGTTTCTGTGTTTCACCACCCTCTAAGTAAGGAAATGCATCCTAATGTCCACCCTAAACCTCCCCTGGTGCAGCTTTGAACCATTCCCATGTGTCCTGCTACTAGACCTTAGGGAGAAGAGCTCAACACTTCTCTCTTTGTGTTCCCTCCACAGAAAGCTGTAGAGAGCAACAAAGTCATCCCTCAGCCTCCTTTTCATGAAACTAGACAACCCCCAAGTTCTCAACTGCTCCTCACAAGACATTCCTTTCAGCCCATTCACCAGCTTTGTTGCCCTTCCCTGAATCCATTAGACGAATTTCATCTCCTTCTTAAACTGTGTGTCTTTTGATGCTGCTTCTTGTTTGTCTGTACCACAGAAATGGTAAAGACCCGTCCATGTCTCCCAGACCTATATGAAAGGTGGGTATGGGAGTCTGAAGGGAAAAGATATGCCTGGGAATCATGATTCTCAGAGTCATCAGTCTGCAAAGCCCACCATGCAATATGTGTGAGGGAAACAGATGCTATTGGGGCAATTTCTGTTGTTTTCACTCGGCTTGAATACGGAGCAGGTAGGCAGACCTTTTCCTTCCCTTTAGGATTTTGTTCAGAAAGGAGAGGACAGGACAGGACTGGACAGGACAGGAGAGAAGGAAAATTGAGTACTGGAGGTGAAATTTTCACTCAACTAATACAGTCAGGAAGAAAGTAGAGGGAAGGAGGCCAAGAGATAAGAGTGGTGGGTAGGTATAATTAAAGCAGACAATATGACTCACGACAAGTTGGAACCTTTTTTTTTTTAATTCAAATAAAGATATGGAATGTGGAACATGATAGAAGATGGAATCGACTAGGGCCAACTGAATATTTTCCAAACTTTTTGATCAGAGGAATATCTTTTTAACTCTGTAGAAATATGTTGCCTTCTCCACAACTTTCTTTAGGAAAAAAAAAACAACAACCTGACAATTATTTTTTTTGTTTATGCATTATAATATTAAAAAGTAGAAAAGTAATAATTAAGGTGTCAGCGACCTATAATTTCTCAAGCAGTTCTGAATTTTAGTTCTTCAATCTGTCTTGGACAGAAAAGCAGGAAGCTTCTTGAACATATACAGTTTCAACAGAATAAAATGCAGCCTCTATCCAGTTTGAGACAGTCAGTGGCTATATGGTGAGAACTGGCAAAACCTGGTAAAGAAGGAAAGAAAAAGCTCCTGTTGTGGACTGGCAAATTTTCACCTTTCTCTAGAAGTCAGTGTACAAGGTCTTGTTCCCTGCACTGCGTACAGAGTCCTTACCTGCTGCTGAAGTATCCTCTCCATTTACTGCTGTCATCATGTGTCTCTCAAAAGTCTCATATCAAGGGGCATTTATTCTCAAAGCTTGTTAGCTTTTGGATTACACAATATCCGATCATTGTTTTCATCATCTTGATTGTCTTAGTCTTTATTTTTCCATCTTAATTATTGATAAGAACTGTGTAAGACAGGTTTTCAAGATGCTGAAGTACTTTGTATAACCTGTATGAAGAAACATTGCATTCCCCAAGCACACAGTACATGGCATTTTCGGTTGAACCTGTTTGAGATATTCCTTAATTTAGGTGCTTTTGAAAAATGGGATGCAAAATCTTTTACTAACCTCCTACTGGTGCATTTTGAGAGAGTCCCTGTCTTCCTGGAGGTGGCAATTAGCTACCACCTAATGCATAATTCAATGAGCTCCTTCTGGAGGAAGACTCTGCCATGTCACAGGGCAGGGATAGGTCTGCAGCTGCTTTCAGAAACTCTCACCAAGAAAATCACTGAAGCTAAAGCAGAGATGGAGACTTTTTGCAGTTGCTCTCAAAAGATGGAGGAGGGTCCCAGGCCCCTCTTATCAGTTAGCAGCTAAGTGTTAGTGTGTGTGTGCATGCACACTAGAGGACAGGAAAGCTTCTTGGCTCAGAAATCAAACTGGCTGACTAGGAGAGGAAATTCTCAACCTTTTCTTTTATATACAGTATCATTGTTGTCTGTAACTGATGCAAGGAAGAATAGAAACCACCTTCTGTTCTAGGTCATCTTGTGGTCTGTGCTTTTTCCCTCTCAGAAGGAAATCTTGAAAATGGTGACATTATATCAGGCATTTCTGTCTATAAATAACTTTTGCCTGTAGTTGGTACCACGGAGTAACCTTTCCAGTGTCATGCAGCACTGACAACTTTGCCACATTACCAATTGTTTTGCATTTTCCCTGCCCAGTAAGTCAGGCTGATTGCTACGTCTTGTTGTGGCTGCCAACTGCGACATGTGAAAAGGCACGCACTAAAACGGTGAGAAACTCTAACAATCCAGTGTGGAATGAAACCTTCTACTTCAGAATCCAGAGTCAGGTAAAGGTAAGTAGCCACAGTTGTCTGCCTGATGCAACATGAAGGTGTTGTGTATGTATCTCCTGAACTGTGTCCATGAATTAGCAGATGGCGCATGATAAACGATTTTTCAAATTGTTTAACAGCCGAGATGACTGAATACCTATGTCAGCTCCATGATGCTGCTCAGGAGGGCCAGGAACTGAGCTCATTACTGAAGTTTAAGGAAAACTAGAGACTGTTAAAAGTCAGTGCAAAATGAATCCAGAATTTTGGCATTAACAAAGTTGTTTTATAGGGATAGCCAATATAGTGTCTTACAGCAATTAACAATAATTAGGCAAGAATAAATATTCAATTTACAGTATGTTTTTCCAAAGAGGGATGATGTTCAATTTCTTAACTTTTTTTCTCAAGCACATCCACAGTATTTTTTGCCTAGAGTTAATGATGTCCAGACTGCAGAGACTGTAAAAAGCCCTTTTCCCTCTTTTTCCAGAATGTGCTGGAGCTGAGAGTATATGATGAGGACTTTGCTACTCCAGATGACCATCTCCTCTGTGCACTCTTTGATATTGCTAAACTTCCAATTGAAAGAACAGTGATCCTGTACTTCAAGTCTAGCCCAAATGTGAGAGCAACTAAGCAACTAAAGCAACTAAGAATCCAGTGGAGAGTTATATAACACTTTCAAAATATTTATGAATCTGCCATGGATGACTTGTCCCAGTAATGAGTATTTGAACTGCCATTCAAGATATAAGCACAAGAAACGTGGTAAAAAATTGGAGCCTCAGGCCCTCTTCCCAATAATTTTATAAATTATTCAAGACCATAAGACTGAAACAATGTGGTAGGTAGGGGAGGGATATGACTGTGAGCTACCTCTGAGCAACTCCAATACTATGTAGCTGTTGCAGGGTGAATAATCCATAATTTGCCCCCCTCCCACACCATGTAATTCATAATCCCTACCCCTGCTGCTTTGTTTGTATCTACCTTCACCCCAAAAAGCAAAGATGAAGCTGTCATTGTGTGTATCTTACAATGAATGGTCGATTCATTCTGTTTCTCAATTTACCATCTATAAAAGGGGAAAAAGAATCTTGATTTCCTTTGAGATCTAAGGATGAGTTGCGCAAAATATCTTGCACACAACTTCTTGCTACCATGTACAGATTGCTTCTGGTATCCAAACTAGGTCATTCACAACCAGCTCGTGCAGATCAACGCTGCCTTACATGGGGTTGCATAACACTAACTGAATCATTCACTAATACCAGTCTCTGTCTATTACGTTAAAATGATGGGCTTAACATATCTTAAATTTCCAAGATAACATCAAGTACAGTAAGTCATGGCAGGACACTGCCAATAATAGTTGGGAGTAAAAGGTGGAATTCAGAATATAAAGGAAGTTTCAAATTGTCTTTCTGCAGCAGTATCACACTAAGAAATAGAAGTACTGGTAGTTTTGATCATACCTTAAGGAAGGAGGTGGAGAAGGAATACTTCAACTATCTGACTGAAATGTTGAATCAGACCACCCATTCTGAAATATTTCTCTCAAGCATTGCAACCAGTTACTTCAATAGTGCCTATCAGGGACCTGGTTTTAGACAAGGGACAAAGCATTATGTAGCTATTTCATTTAATATCTTGTTCTTGCTTTCAGACCAAGGAGGAGCTAGAAGTCGAATTCAAACTGGAGTCTGCGTAAGTGTTATAAAAATTATTTTTAAACTGCAAAAATCATTAATTGGTAAAGAAACAGTATTAGAAGTCATACTTTGTTGTATTTCTGTAAAAATGTGCCAGCCTTCTCCTACATTATTACTTCAGTCCCCAACAACTGACTGATTAGCTTGTTCTGTGACTTAGTTGCTTTCAAAGACAAACCTACCAGTTATCCAGAGAGGTTATGGATGCCCCAACCCTAGAAGTGCTCAAGGTCAGGCTGGATAGAACTTTGAGCAATCTGGTCTAGTGGAAGGTGTCCCTGCCCATGGTATGGAGCTATATGATCTTTAAAGTTCCTTCCAACCCAAACTATTCTATGACTCTATGATTTGTCTACCTGTGGACAATTCAGAAGGATTTCTGAGTGTGTGAGCATTGATGCCTATCATTTTTGCCTTGTTTGTTTCAGGTTCTGCACTGGACAGACTCCTAGTGTTGAACCAGCCTGATTAGGTTTCCAGTGTATCTCTGATTCCTTCAATTTTCCCTTGCAGCACTGTTTGGGAATTCTGTTTTCTTTCTGCCCAACACAATGAGAATGTGTTGGAAAACTCTAGTGTAAGGCCCTTCCTCCAGCATGGTCAGCCTGCCGCCCATTTGAATCAGTATATTTGTCTCTGTTGCCACAAGATAAATAAGGTGTGGCAGAAATAAAGTCCTTATACTAGTGGGTAGCCAAGGCTAGAAGTGAAGTCACTCCACACCATTTCCTGATTTCACCTGAATGATCTGGAAAGCTTTCTCCCCCAGCTCCATGTTATTGGTATCCCCTGTCCTGTGCCCCTGTGAAACAAGCTCCCCAGGGAAGTGGTCACAGCACTAAGCCTGCCAGAGTTCAAGAAGCATTCGAACAACATGCTCAGGCAGATTGTATCATTCTTGGGGCATTATGGTGCCAAGAGTTGGACTCCGTGATACCTGTGGGTCCCTTCCAACTTGGTATATTCTATGATTCTATAATTTGCATACCAGCAAATACATATAAATTGTTTTACATAAGGATATGCTGGTGTATTAGCATGTTACCACTGAAAATACATTTATTTTACCTGTTACAGTAAGGAGAATTTTACTGCCTAACTACAGATTGTATTTTAGATGATCGTGAGTTTGAACTGCAAAAAGATATCCACAATACACATTGCTCTGCTTTGGTACAGAGATGAGTCCCCTCAGAGCAGTGCTTAGTCCAAGCAAGCATTGAAAGGGACTTGTTATATACCTGCTGGGGTCCCTCTGTCATTCTTCTAATTGGGAAGAAAGAGCAACATTCTGGGCAAGGACGAGTGGAATTTGTTTGAAAAATCCATCTAAAAAATCCATGTTTTTCATTTTTTTTCCCAGTTCTGGTCCTCATGAAACTATTGCTACCAATGGAGTGCTGGTGGTATGTGTCTTTCCTAAGATATTTTCTTGAAGTCATTCCTTAATATAAACGGGAAATGAGGGTGGGTGTTAGAGAAGTCATTAGGCCAGCTCTTTCTCTTTCTTTCCTCTTTGCTATTATAAACTTTGAGAATGAGATGTTTAATTCACCTGTTCAATGGTGATATTGCATTATTTCCCATTTGTTGTATACTTCTACACACCATGCACACGTACACACAGAGTTTTACTCTTGTACCAGTACTTCAAAATATGTACTGCTCTCTCTCAGAGAACAATGGTAAAAATGCTGTGCAGACATTTGTTGATAACGTATCCAGCCTTTTCCTACACTTAGATGAGCCAAGCTCTGTAGGTCAGTTCTGCACTAAATATTGACTTATTGTAGTTATACTATATGAGAGTGTCTTAAACAAAAAAGAAGCCAACCCAAAATGTTAATAGCAATGCTTCTTCAGAAAACCCAGCTGACTCTTGATCTCTCAGCAGCGTGTCTTTTACGTTTTTCCCAGTTTAACCCATTGAATTTAAGTTACTATGCTGAAAATGCTCCTAATTTTCTTTCTTTCTTTGTATATTCCTCTCACTGTGCCATATGGTATGCCATTTTCACAAGAGGATTCATACAATTCCCTCCAAAGCTTTTGCTTTTCCTTAGTGGCTCTTGGGAGAAGGCCCAGAAATGTCAGGGAATCAAGAACTTTAGGTGACTAGACATGACAAAACGATGAGGAATTCACAGCTCCCCTTAATGAGAATGACATCTTGCACTCCGTCTTTCACAGTGTCGTGAACTTTGCTGCTTGGAAGTTGAAGTGGCAGAGAAGATGAAGCAAAAATCAAGTAAGGTTATTGTTTTGTTATCTATTTACCAGTATTTGCATGCTTACTGATGAGAACATGTCCCTTTCACATAATATATTAGTGAAATACATAGCACTGACAATATTCAGTGAAGTTAATGCCAGGTAAATATGTTAAGTTGTTATAGACTCCAACGACTGCATCTAGATATGTATCAATATGGCCCATTTGATCTGCATTAAAGTTGAAATTCCAGTTCTGTATCACAGAGAGAACATTCAGAGTCTCTTTTCTACAAAAACACCATCCGCTCTGCTCCTTTCCCTTTCCTACCAGCACTCCCTTCAAAGTGCTTCCCATTGGGCAAATATTGGTTCAAATTCTACAACTCTGCTACCTGCACAGCACTTTTAATAAAGCCAGCACAATGTTCTGGTTAGATCGTATTAACATTTCTCATTATCTGTTTTGCTATTTTAGAGAAAGAGCTTTCCCTCACTGTGAAGGGCTCCTTTGAGGGGACACGGGATATCATGCTGGGCCCCAACGGAGTGGTCAACCCATCGTGTCCCATGAAGTTCCACTATATCAAGTACGCGGAGCCAACACTGGATGTCATGTTGCCAAAGAAGAGGCACTACCACCCTGTATGTTGGAGTGGCCTCAGTAATGGAGTGATTATGAGTGTCTCTCAAGAAAGTGGGTGGGGGGAGAGAGGGTAAACTCATTACTGGTTTTGTCATAAAGCTTGTTGTTTTCCCAGATGTCCTGTAAGTTCAGTACAGAGACGGGTTCCCCAGTTGTGATGCTGAATTCATTGCCTATGGGAAGGAAAACAACTATTGCAGAGGTGAGCATCACTTCCAGCTTTTGGGAGTAAAAGATCATGGAAGTAGCAACCATACCAAATAATGTCCCACATAGCTGCTAAGGGCATTCAGATTTTTTCTTGGACTTTGAACAAAGAGGAGCTTTGTTTCTCCAGGTATTTTCCCCACAGAGGCAGGTTTTCCCTCTGCTGCTCTCCATTATGTGCCAGTAGTGTACACGGAAATCAACAAGGATGTCAGAAAACATAATGCTTCCTTAAGTACATCTCTCCCTGCTTATCCAAAATCTCACTGACTTCTCCTTTGCTTAGGGTCCAAATTGAAAGCTGCTCCTTGGGCACAAGCTGGAAAAATGTCAATAACCTGCCCTTAGTCAACCACATACTTCAAATGGCAATTTATTAAAATGCACTGAAAATATTAGAGTATGGATTTTAAAGAACATTATGAGAATGTTTCTTGAATAGGACCATTAAAAGAGCTTCTCAGAACAAAGTACTTTTTTGTCAGTTAATATGAAGATTGCAATAATGACTTTAAGACAGGATGAAGCCTTGTCAGAAGCAAGTCTCTTCACTGTGAGAGTATGGCCAGGATGTCAAAAATGTGCTGTGTATTGGAACATAAAGAACAGCAAACATACCAAAAATGGTAATTCAACATGCTGCAGAAAGCTTATGAGGAACATAGGAAATGGGACCTACTGCATGAGTCTCAGGAACCTCCTATACCAAGATTTTTAATGGTTTCTGCATCCTGGAAGGATTAGGGATCTGTGGGTAGGGATGTTCTGCTAAGGGTAAGTGAATGCTTTTGGAAATATATGCTGAGAGCTCAGACATTTAACTTTGTGATTGCTAGACCATGCTGGGGTATAAATCAAGCTCTGAGCACAAGACAGAAAGAGAAAAAAGAAATTTTTTGCCTTATTAAAACGAAAAAATTACAGTACACGTTCTGCTTTTCCAGGAGAAAAGATTTGACTTGAATGTGACAGCAAACACCTGGTAAGAGATCTTCTATTTCTAAAGACTTGGTGCATCAATTTTGTTGTTGTTCTAGCTACACAAAAGTGACATAAGCAAGCACTCTCAGTCTGAAAACTAGAATGAGCTTGTAATAATACATGCACAATGTATTATACACAACTAGCCTTAGAAAGATTTGGTACTAGACAAAAAACATTGGTAACCATGTGTTTATTTTAGCATTATCCCTTTCCTTTTGAACACTGAATATTGTTTAGAGACAATGTCAGTCTCTGAAATTCACAAAAAGAACAAAGCTAGCGAAAAAAAACCAAACAAGAACAGGAGTCAACATTTAACTTGACCAGAAATTATTAATTACTTTTTGCTGAACTGTCAATATTCAGTAGCAATAAACCTTGTATTCTGTTATGTACAGTTGTACTCAATATAGAGTTGAAACTTAAATAAACAATACGTCTTGTGATTTGACATCTATAGACATGCTCATTTATACTCATTGGTAAACATGAAGATACTTCATGTTTCCCATAGTTATATGTAACACACAGAACTGGGTAAATTGGTGATTTGGTGTGTGTGTCTAAGAAATAAAAGGAAAAAATTACTTAATTTTGAATTCAAACAGTTTTCTATCATTCATTTCAGAAAGGCAAGTGATGGATGGCAACAGGAAAACCAGTGTTGTTCCAGGAGAGGAAAAACACTTCCCATTTATTAATTTTACTTTCAGAGAACTTTAGAAACCGTTTGTATCTTGATTTACAATGGAAAGTGGCTTTTGCAGCTCCACCTAACTCAATTCCCTTTGTATGTCTTCATTTATAAATAAGGTTGCAATAATTTGGCTGATTTTATCTAAATCTGATGGTGGAAAAAGTTCATAAATACATTTTATTACTAGTTTTCATTAAAATTATGGACTCAGTAGAAGAGGCAATTCTATCACTGGGAATAAAAACAAACTCCTACCATCTGACAATGCCTGCCCAGAGCTGGCCAGCCAGGCAGTCCACGGGTAGCTCTGACATGACCGTAACCATCTCTTGCCCATTGATGACTTGTTGTTGCAGGAGAGGAAGAGCACAAGTGCCCAGGGAAATGAAGAGTAGCAGTGAGGTCTTAAGGAATGATTTTACTAAATTTCAAAAGAGACACCAATATCTTCCTGTACCTTACAATTTCTGAGCCGAGGTTGATATGAAATAGGACTTCCGGCGCTGTCTTTTGAAACAGCTTGTGCAAGTGCAGATACAACAGATCAGGGAGAGTGAAGTCCTACTCCAGTAAGCTCAGTGACCCACCTTCACCCATCCAGGGGCTGGATGTCGCCGCGGTCTCTTCAGGAAGCCGAGTTCAGTGACCACTCTCCTCAGCAATGCTCACCGCTAGAGGGGGATGCGTTCCTACTCCAGTTGTTTAAAAGGAGAAATTTCCTTCACGTTGGAAATGCCAATATTTGAAAATTGGAATTTAATTTAGATTTAGAATGAGAAAGTAACCTGTGAAATGGGTTGTTTGCATAGATTTTCTAAAGTTGGTAATATTTTAGTTTTACAATATATAATTAAATGTTTTATTTCTAAATATTGTAGATTGTTTCTTCCTCAATTAGTAGTAATGGAGTATAAATGCCATTAGTTAGGCTTATTAATTGAAATAAGTTTCTTGTTTTAAACAAGTTTCAAATATTCTCTCTTGCTCTGTCAAGTTTTGTCACCCTGTTAAAGGGAAGGGTGCTATAGATTATCTTCAATCAAAGTCCTAAGATTGATGTGTGTTAATATTTAATATGTGTGTCTGTTTTTGTCTTAGTAATTGTTCACGTTACCAAGACCTGGACATGCGCTTTGGGTTTGACTTATGTTCAGAAGAGAGGGCTTTCTTGGGGAAAAGAAAGAGATATGTAGCAAGTGCCCTCAAAAATGTTTTTCACCTACCACAAGATCTGCAGGATCAAGAGGTATGTATGTGTTGACAGGATAGAACTTGAATCTCTAGTGCCTTCATGTGCTCTTCTAAATGAGTGGTCAGCAAAATGGGACACATGTATCTTAAGTATACTTGCTTCTGCTGCTGAAGTTTGTTATTGCCAGAATCAATAGTTGCAGTAATTGCATCCTTCATGACTGTCAATTTGGAATTTGTCATATTTGAGGTGTGTTCATTCCTGCCATCCTATGCTATTACTGACTAGGTTCAGAAATACTTATTATATAACACAGCAAAGATTTTTCCCTTGTTCAAACTTCACCAGTTTGTGCTAGTTTAGGGAAAAATCTCTGAAGGCTTCTTACATCTTCTTATATCTTGCAGTTTTGAAATTTCATAAAATAATTTGTTTTAGAGTGACTTCATGATACTGAATAATAATTGCATTGAAGAGGGTAGCTTAACAACAGTGGTTGTGAACTGAATGCTTTTCGTCATTGGATTGGCATAGAGATTTTCATACGATAGTGCTCAATGTGTGAAATATGAAAAAAGTGGTGAAGGAGTGTGACATGTAGTGAAAATACATTGTTGCTTCCACAGAAGGGTCTCTTCTTGTTCATCTGTGCCCCTGATTGCCCTAGAGATGAGCAAAACCCAGGTTTGGGTTAATCTTCAAATTCAAGTTTATCCAAAGGGAAAAGGCAGTAGCAGTCATTGCTTGTTTTTGGAGTCCTTCCTTCTGAAAAAGGATCTGGGCTCTGTGATCAGGACCTGGGCTGGGTGTGGTGAACAGACCCCATTGCAGTTTGGGATGCAAAGACGAATGTTGTCAGTGTGAACATCCTATCTGTCCTCTGCCCAACAGGTCCCAGTTGTGGCTATAATCACGACAGGTGGAGGACTGAAATCAATGACAGGCTTGTATGGCAGCCTCATGGGACTCAAGAAATTAAATCTCCTGGACTGTGTAACATACATCAGTGGGCTGTCCGGCACCACATGGTAAGCCAGCTCAAGCAGGAGGCCTGACTAGGCCTTTTGAGGGTAACACTGCTGCAGAGGGTAGCATCTAAAAGCAGACAAGATCAGAAGCTTTCCTTCAAACATCATAGAAACAAACTGTTTCTCAGTAACAGACCATTAAATATTAGCCTGGTTTGATGCATTCTTGTTTTTTGTAAGCAGTTTTTTACTGTGCTTATCAACTCCATGTTTGCAGCAGTTAAATGAGCATATGACAACTACACGTGACAGAATGTTTTCTAATGAAGTAGTTACTGTGGATGTAACTGTGGATGCCCATAGATCATGCCTCTTCCTTGTTCCATTGATGTCCTAGCTATAGTGGTTCCCATTAACTTCTAAGACTATTTCTAATTTCTAACAAGTCATGTGAAAAAAAACTGTAGGACAGTGCACACTTACCCTACAACCTAGCAGTTTGGAAAAGGACTGGATTCCCTTTCACAGTGTTATTCCCTGCTCACAGGATCTCCAGGTGCCTAAAGTCTGATTGTCCCATAAAGGGGCAGTTGGTAAAGTAGCAGATGGTGTTTATAAAATACAGTGATATCTTATGATATCATAAGTGAATCAAAGCTAAGAAACAGCAGGTGATGTGAATGGATTTAAGCTTCTAAAATATAAGCAAAGAAAATTTATTATAATTTTCTGTCTAATTTGTGCTCCAGGAATGTACCTATGTTCACATATGGCAATTTTATCCCTTAACCTTCTACCGGTTCTATTAAAAAAAAATAAATAGTCAAGAACATAAAAAAAAATCCACCTGTTCTTCTGGGCCATCTTTAAAAACAGTCATAGAAACTCTGGAGTGTTCATTCTGCTGGACAGAGCAGCAAAACCAGAGTATATATGAGCAAATGCTAATCCCTGAGTATAAACCTCTAATCTTTTCGACTTTTGCTGTCTGGATTATCTTTCTCCAGGACCATGGCCAACTTATACAGAGATGCCTACTGGTCACAGAAGGACCTGGCCTGGCATATTGGTGAAGCCCGGAAACAAGCAACAAAAAGCAAGATGGGCTGTTTCTCTATGGATCGCATGAAGTACTACAATAAGCAGCTTGGTCATCGGAAAGAAGAGGGATACAGGACATCATTTATAGATCTTTGGGGCCTCATGATTGAGTACTTACTAAATGATGGGGTATGACATATATTCATGTCATAGAGAACCATGTGTTTTTCCCTTAGTGAATAGAGAGGAAACTAGTCCTTTATTTCAGAAAATGTACTTCAAATTAGAGTGGAATTCGCCATGTTAACAAAATACCATAATTTTTAATTTCCTTTAACAGTTTGCCAGGGATAAATGTAGTCTATATGTTAATAAGTTAACTTGTGGATGCAGCCATTTGAACTCTGGCTGGTATTTAAACCTAAGTGAAGGTAATTTCAGGGAATCTGTCTAAGATGCAAATTACTCATGCAGAAAGAGTGCAAAATGCAAGCCTGAAACTACTAGAGTGCTTCATGAATTGTATTCACTGGCAGGTAACTTGATCTGCAGGTAAACTGGAGGCAATTATATGTTTTGCTTTTGCTCAGAAGCACTACTCACATGGTTTGAGTGATATCAATTTTTAGAAGTAATAACAAATTTGATTTTCTGTTACTTTAAGTGGTTTCTACCTCTACATACAGCAGTCCACTCTCTCTTCTCTCCATCTGAACAACAATTCTAGGATGTGTGCTTTGGCACTTGGAAAGTGGGAAAGGCTGAGTGGTTGAGGATTGGGCAGAAGTGTCCTCCAGTGGAGGCAGAAATGCTGCAGTCATTCAACCATTCATTTGGATTTATTTATGTATTTTAAGTACATAGATAGCATTATATAGATGCAAAAAGAAAATAAATACACAAAGAGAAGAATATTAGGTGTTTATCAAAAGTATAAGCTAGATAGATGCCTCTCTTTTAATCTCAGCTAGATAAGGTCCTCTGCACAATCTAGCCAAACATTTTTCCCTTAAAGCAGTGCTGACCATTGTTGTGTAACCATTAACCTCTCCCTAATCTTGCAGAACTGGCTGGTCTTAATTTTTTCAGTAGTTTGTAAGATTCTATGTTTTTTTATAAATTTCTTCAATGAGAATATGCTTTTTCAGAAAAGAAGCTGGGTTGGATGCAAATAACTTACTGTCAAATTTCAGTCCCTTTGCAAGGCTGTATTGTGATAACTGTTTTGTAGTAAGAAAGGAACTTAAGTATCAACATGTTCAAAGGCTTCCTTCAGATTCAGTAGAACAAGGATGGCTCACTACACTCCTCAGCCTAAGAAGCATCTGACCCCTTCTCCTACTTATCAGGGAAATACTTTCTAGGATGTATGTACAGTCATGTATGCTGAAATAATTTTTTCTCTCCTTTTTTTTTTTTTTTTTTTTTTTACAAACCA
>VXAU01004626.1:445083-559228 GCA_013399695.1 Formicarius rufipectus | reverse complement strand
AAAAAAAAAAAAAGTAAAAAACACCACATCTTTTTTCAGTTTCTTGTCACTGTCTTGGTAGATGAGGCATGTGTGTCTTAGAGATGGAATAGATGAAGCTCCTTAATTCTTTCCTTGTAAAGAATAGTTCTCACTTTCTTCTGATTCCTCTCTGAATGTACTTCAACTTAAGACCAGTTGTGGTAGTCAGATTTAAATTTACAGTGGCAGATGAAATGGTGGCCCTGTGTTTTGTCAACAAACTCACAAGTGCCCCAGTGGGAAGGCAGAGAGGGGCAATCCTGGATGGAGAAAAGAGTGCACAGTGGAGCTGGAGTCCACAGCATCTGTGAGCCTTTAGACGCTAAAGCATGAGATACTGTCTTACAAAACAAACATCTGAAGAGCCAGTTCATCACACTTTGAAAAAATTCAGTGCATGGAAGCTATTCAAAGTATGTGCAGAACAAGAGAAGCTGGATTTAGGAAGGCGGGAATGGAAAGGAGATGTTTGTGATATTTGTGTTATCTGAACTCTTACTTTGCTTCTTGAGTGAGTTGGGCTTTTTCTCCTTTACTTGTCTCAGATTCTTTTCTTTCTTTACCATGTGGCAGAGCCATGCAGTAGGTTAGGCACAAAGCTAATGGCAGCATGACTTGCAACAATGTCATAGAAAGTCAAGAGGAATTTAACAGTGCAAAACTTTGGAAATATTTCCATTAAAACCATTCAAAAATTAAGCCAGGAGGTCAAACTAGAGGGAAAAAGGCATTTTCATTTTAGTAGGTGCCCTTGTATTCACTAATTCCTTTTACAGGTATGTGGAGCAGTATATTTTCTGTGAATCTGTTACAAATATGGGGACTGTCCCACAGTTCAGAAGACTTCTGGAAGAGATGGACACAAGACAGAATAGAAGACGTTGGTGAGAAATTATTAAGCCTTTCATTTATGGACAGTTAGTTTTCTGGGTAATTTTTGTCATCATCCTGTGAATTATGCTGAAGCTAGTATCATAGTGTTTTCCTAGACTAAGAAAAAGAGGGCAATCAGGGAAAAGATTCTGTAGTTACAAGACTTACTAAAGCTCTATTGATTCCTTAGGAGGAAATTTTAGAGGGGTCACATATTTCTCAGGAAGTGTTTTGGCATTGCCCACTCTCACTCAGCAATACATAACCAAGAACCAGTGACAGGGAATACAGTTATTTTTACTGCCTGTGTAAAAAATAAGCCTGAATATCAATTGGTTAATCAATATTTCCTGGAGTTTTATTTTATTATTCAGTGCAGTAATTAGTGCATTAGATTCATCGTGGCACAAAGATGAATAAGGCTCAGAGGTTGTTTTCTGAAGCAATGTAGAAACCATTATTTTATTGTTACATCATTCAATAAGATAGTAACGGTAATTACAGTCATCTTGAAAAATGCAGAAATACATTTGTTCAATCACAGAAATCACCAAGTCTCTCCTGCAGCCCTCTCAGCCTCTTGGTCCAGCAAACCAGGTTGTGATTTCAAGAAACCACACCTCTTGCCTTTTCTACTTTTCACCCACATGACACATATCCACCCTAAAAGCTACCTGTCACTTCTGACTATGAATGCATGATCCAGGTTTTCCCAGGTTGCTCTCACTCTACTGATTAAGCACGAGCTCATGTTGCCATGAGTGAGTATCAGGTAGCAGCTGCCACTGTTGCAATAGACAATACGGTTGCTGTTGTTGCCCAACTGACTGAGCAGGAGCACATACGGCAGCCCCATTTTCTCCATGTTTGCCTTTGTTTCATGATACCTTTTTGAGAAGATAGGTAACTTTCCTTATGACGGAATGTTCTCTGAATTGCTTAGTTCCCCTGAGGTGCCTCTTCTCCAGAACTAAAGACTGCTTCTAATGAACTATCTTCAGGCCAAAGCTTAAGACCATCAGCAGGGCTTTGTCCAGCAGCCACTTCTTTCCTTCAGAATAGTTTGTGTGTGTTTAGTGAATCATCTCAGAACCATCCCTGATATCTCCTATACAGCAGGGAAGCCAGAAATGAACATTAGTTCACCAGCTTTTCTGCTCTCCCCTAGATGAAGACCCGGTGTTGCCCACAAGGCCCCATGAGTTGAGGACTCGTGTGTACACTCCTCCTGGCCCGCTGTCCAATGCCCTTCGGGGTGCACTGACCGACCGCTTCTCTGTCGCCCAGCACCACAACTTCCTGAAGGGCTACCAGCTGCATAACAACTACATGGAGAATGAGCACTTCTGCCGATGGAAAGGTGATGGGGCCTGACATCTAACTGGCATGATTTTCAGGTAGTTTTGGGGTGGGCGGTTTAGGAAAGGAGATTGTCAGGCTCAGCAGGGCAAAAAAGCCTCTCGAGATAATGTTTTCTGAACAACGATAAGACACTAAGACTTAAGTGTTGCCAGGTATTTAAGGCTGCTTGAAAATAAATGTGTTTATATGTTTTAGCCAAGACCTTTGCAATCGAAACAGAGAGAGTAGGCTTGCAGCTGGCAGTACCAAATTTAAAGTGGAAGAGTGCACAGTAAACATGGGAGAAAGCTTAATTTGGCAAGACTATTCCTCTAACTTTAGAGGCAACTGAAATATCCAAGAAAATACCACCTACAAGAGAAAACTGGAAAGGAGTGGGTCTTTGTAGAGGGTACTAAGGGGGCAGCATAAATCCAAATATATAAAGAATTGAGAGCATGTTATTCTCAAAATCAATTATAGATAAAAGATGAAACAATGATTGAAATTAAGCAAGGCAGATTTAGGTTAATTATTGGATGTAGCTTACTGGCACTAGCAAGTATGACATACTGCTGAAATATATTGACTGGAAACTCCACACAGAAGATGGTTCAGAATGGGAGCTTAGGCATTCTGCAGTCCTCATCACACTTGTATGATAGTCATTAGTGTGGCAATTAAATTAAATCAAGTTTCTAGGATGATCAGTTCCACTTAAGACTTCTTTTTCCAGTCAAAATATCTGCAGACCAATTCTTATTTCAAGAAATATCTTCCTTTTAGACTCTGTGTTAGACTCACGTCCCAACCAACTGATGCAAAGTCCTGATCAACTGGGCATGGTAGATGCTGGATTTTTCATCAATACCAGCAGTGCACCACTTTTAAGGCCACAGAGGGAAGTGGATGTCATCATATATCTAAGTTATACTACTGGATCACATACATCGGTGAGGATGTTCTTTTTACCATGTATTGTGTTTCCTTTCATTTATAAATGTCCAGCCTGTAGCACCCAGAACTGCTGGTTATTTCAGCTGTTCAGTTTTGAATGCCTGCATTCTGCTACATTTTTCACTGTAGTGATTAATACTGTTCTTATTTGCTTCCTGTCACTCCTGGAATCTTTCTTGCTAGTTTGTGGACATGTAAATTATTTAAGGAGACATCAGCATGGCATCTTCCAGAATGATGGAAAGAGTCTCTACAGTTTTATGCTAAATTGAGTAGTTTTCCTGACCCTGTATAGGTATATTAAAAAAGATGACAAAGTGATTTGTTCAACTTAAGTTAGAATATAAAAAAGGTTAAGTGAATATCAGAAGTAGACAGCTTCAAGTTATAATTCAGCAAGTAAAATTCAGTGACAAGCATCTTCCTGCAGAACCCCGAGTTTCATGAAGTTAAATAGCTGTATATAAGGGCTTGCAGGAAAGAAGTTTGGGTCTTTATATGTCAGCAATCAAGGTTAATTGGAAACTCACTATTAAGTATCTTGGCCTGGTTAAGTGGAATTACTTTTTCTGAATGATAACAGCTGCGTAATGGCTCATAAGCCTTTTGTTGCATGAGACATATGTAATGAAGTTTCATTTCAACTTCATTCATTGTCAGATAAATTTTATGAAGAAAGGCTGCTACAGTTTCAAGCACTTTAGTAGAAACCTTTTGCTGCTTAATCGTGTCTACGATTAGATGGCACAGAGTAAATAATGCAGTGCATATTAGAATACAGTATTTTATTAACATTTCAAGGAAAAGCTACAGTACAACCTAGAACTTCAGACTTTATCAGTAAAATGTCAATGTCAATTAACACTGTGACATAATGCCTGCACAGGCAGAGACATACATGCACATTTAAAGTTAACTTTATCTCCTGGCTTCCAAGCACATAATAGGATACCTTAAACATTTTCTTCATGGGGTTTTCTTTTCTAATTAATTCTATACAATATATTAAACCCAGGCTATTTCATTTGCTAGAATGCATGTTTTACCCTAAATTCATGCAAGTTGCTTCAATAGCCAAACATGCACATTTAAAGTTAACTTTATCGCAAAAAAACACCAAAACCCAAAACAAAACAAAACAAAAAACAAACAAACAAAAAACCCCAAACATTGTTCTGGATGAATTCTCTAACTCTGAAATTGTGCTTACAGCTTGTGAATAGCAATGTGGTTACTATGTGTGGTAATTATGTGTAGAAAAACCCTTGATAAGAAGGAATTCACCCAATGGATCTGAGTCGCTAAACCTTAATTCTAGATGACAATCTGGGACCTTTAGACAATGAAGTTGAATTTCAATGCTGACCATTTCTGTGATTCTCTAGTCTCTAGATAAGGCATGCAAATACTATGCAGAGCAGAAAATCCCATTCCCAAATATTTCTTTGACTGATGAAGATAAAAATCTGAAGGAGTGCTACCTCTTCCATGACTCAGATTTGCCAGGATGTCCAATTGTGATTTTTCTTCCCCTCGTGAATGATACTTTCCAAGAGTACAAAGCACCTGGTAAGTTACACGTAGTGGCAAAGCACTAAAAAAAGACACCACTACCTGCTTCCCTGATTCAGACAGAACCTTTTTGTTGGCTAACTTGGCTGGCTAGGTTAATAGGGGAGGACTTTAACTAATTAAACTGGTTTTCCCCATCCCTGCTGAAGTTATTATAATCATTCCTGTCATCCTTGTGGTCCTAAGAGGACAGACATAGCCTTTGCCTTCTGGATGGTGTTTACTTTCATCTCTCTTCCATTTGTATCTTGAAGTGCTCCTGTGTAATTGCAAATTTTTTTTCCTGAGAAAATTATAGATCTCTCAGATCCCCCCCACATGTATTGTCTACTGCCCAAGTATTTCTTTCTATACTTGAGAAACCACATTGTCACATATGAATGGTGGAGGAACAAGAACCTGACTTTCAGGCTGAACTTCTGCAATGTCAAGCTCTGTGGTCCTGATGATCAGCGTCAAGATCATAACTCCTTTTGGTACAGCATCAGCCCAGGAGTCATTTTACTGATGATTCTGTGCTTGGGGCCTGTGATTCTTTTTCTGCTAGGCCACCTGCTTTCACTTTCTCCTCTTTACTTCAGATTACTAGAGTGGATTTGCTCTGTTCCTTGGTAGAAGAGCAGTTAAGTCTAAAATCCTGCTTTTGTGGAGTCTGGGCAACACAAGAAATGGAAAGGCGAAGTTGGATCCTGGTGGCATCCATCCAACTACATTTGTGATTGCAGGAACTCTAAGCTTCCATATGTTTCTACTGCTCCTTCCTCACTCAAATTCTATTCTCTTGCTGGCAACTCTTCTTCCTCAGCTGAGGTTCATAGAAATCCCAGCTGCCCAGGATAAGACCTGCAGTGCACTGGCAGTGGATTTGGAGGTGACCTTCCAGGTTGACATGCTTGCCTGATCCATGACTTTAACAAGACAGGTGTTTAGGAGTAAGCTGTGGATGACCATCACAATGCTGTCCCTCACTTCTCCCTTCTGCCCTCCCCATTTCAGGCCCACAGTGTTCTCTCTACTAGGGGTGAGGCTTACATGACCTGCATTGTTTGTGCATCTGAACCCTATGAATCTTCTTCTGGAGAAAAGTCCCCCTCTCTCAGTTTTTGTGGGCAGCTTGACACTGATTGAGATGAACATCATGTCACAGCAACAACTCTTTCTCTCCAGGTGTCAAGCGCTGCTGCTCAGAGATGGAGGGAGGACAACTTGATTTGACCAGCCGCCTGTCACCCTACGGCATGTTTGCGGTCAGGTACACTGACGAGAATTACTGCAAGCTGCTGAATCTCAGCGAATACAACATCCTAAACAACTCTCAGACGATCATGCAGGCCTTGCAGATAGCGATGCAAAGGAGAAAGCAGAACATGTGTTGATTGCCCATCCAACTGCCCTTATCTTCTCAGAGGAGTTTTTCATGCTTTAGGACACAGAAGAGAAGTAGCTTTTTCAACACTGGCCATTCTGCACTACAGAAAAGAACTGCCCCAGATGGCATAGTGGTTTGCTGATTTTTTATTTCCATTCCCAAGAAGCCTCTACAGGCAAGGACATTACCTTGGAAATTTTTGCATATGTTTTTTTCCCTTAATAGTCTGTAGAACAGGCTTCAACTAAAATGCTTGTTAGAGTTTTAAAATAGTGTGTTTTTAAGCCTAACTTACTATAACATATGGCATAAAGGAAAATAATTTTTTACTCCCAGAGTGCTGCAGTTATACAACCCAGTCAACACACCTACAGGGCATAAGAGCAGAGTATAAACTTCTGCTCCCACAATTCTTCGTGGAACACAAGGTGCATACAACCGTGGAAAAAAAAGAAAACCTGAGACACAACTGGAAGATGGCACTGGGTCCCTGGGTCAACTCTGTTTTGCAAGTGTCCTGAAGGGCAGTCACAGAGGTTGGAAATGTAAGGAGGGACAAGTGAGTGCATGCAGCCAGTCCCATGAATTGCATCCACATCCTGGGCTCTCTTGGGCTGTGAAGGAATCATACATTATGAAAAGAAACAACTTAGGAGGAACTGGCATAAGACTTTTCACATAAATTTTTTTTAAGGGGTGTAATTTGGGCACATCAAAATTTCCTGTGAATTTATGTCAGTTTTAATAGTTTTATACCAAGACAGTATACAAAACCTCAACATTTTATTTTGAAACTTTCAAAATAAAACACCCTGGANTGAATTACTTCTTATATTAAAATACCTTTCTTAAATTAAAAAGAAAATTGTTTGAAAAAATTTTCCTTCAAATAGACAATAAAAACTTGGTTGTCTTAATGCAAACAATTTAGGATACATGCCTATCAACAAAAAGCTTGTTTGTTTAGATCTCTATGTACAAACTGAGCAGCAGTGAGCCAGTACCTGCAGCAACTAGGACCATCTTAAAACAATCTGAACAAATACCCCATTTGATCTAGCACAAAACTAGATCACACCAATAATTTTTGATGTGGTTTTGCATTTTTAAACTTTCCACCTTTTCCCTTTTATGAGTAGTATCTCTTTTGAACTGTTCTGAACTGTTCTGAGGATGTAAAAATTTTAAATCCATACCTTTTGCATTCCAGGAGTAAGGCAAACTAAAATCACACTTTATTAATAAGTTTTGTGTCCTAACACTAACTGAAAATTTTGAACAAAGAATAAATACAATAAAAACAAACAAACCAACCAAACAAAAAAAAACAAAACAAAACAGAAAAAAACAAAACGCAAAAAACAAACAAACCAAACAAACCAAAGCAAAACACTATCAACTAGATGTTGTAATCTGGGGCTAAAACCAACCAGGTAAAAAGCTTGGGTGAGCTGAAACATTTCATGTTAATATTTTACAAAACATATTTGTTTTGAAACATAACTTATTTTTAATAGACTGCCTACCTCGTCAGCCCAGGCAACCCAACCTGAAAATAACAGGTTTCATTTACAGCCAAATACTATATTTGGCTTGTTGCAAAATGACACTGAGGATTTTCATTTTGGCAAGAAGCAATGACAAATTATCTTTACAAATTGGTTCACAATGACTTTTGCTAACACTTTTGTCATTCGTGATGTCAAGCCAAACCTTATGTTTTCTTTGCAACTGTAGCCTAATGTTGCAAGCCTAAAGACCACAGCACAAATATTAACATTTGAAACTTTAGGTTTTGAATGACTATGTGCTTCTGCTGGTATCTTTTTTGTTCTATGGTAGTTTCACTAGTGTTACTCAGAAATAGGATACTATGTGCTCTGCATATAACCCTGGGAATTGCCTCCATTTTAACATGACAACCCTGTTGTGAAGAAATGAACAGTTTTTAGCCATAAACTCATGCCACCTCAAGTTCTGAAGAAATGTTATTTACACACACATATTTTGTATGTACAGTACCAGACAATAAAGGCTTGTTTGCAAAATGAAAATTCTGCATTGTTCCACATATTCAGGCGTTTCAGTAATAAGCTCTGTGTTCACAATGTGTTCCTTGTTCTTGGAAGACAAAACTGCTGTTATGTCTGCAAAGAGAATACCAAATATATTTGCTGTGAGCATTGTGGATAAAGGAATGTATCAGAGACAGACTGCAGGGGTGTGCAGTGAGCCATGGTCCCTCCCTCCCACAAGGGCTGTCTCTGATGTGGATTGCAACCACTGCTTATGAAAATGAGAGCTTTTTGACCACTGGCACTGTGGGAGTGGCAACCTCAGAGTTCCAGTTCTGGCAGATAGTCAGGTTTATAGCTTTGCCCTCCAAGCAGAAGTCATTATAAAGCACCGTCTTAACCATGACTCAAAGATGTTGATGTTGCCAAGGGTTTTCTGTGACCTAATGAAAAATGCATTTCATCAAGCTACA
Source organism: Formicarius rufipectus (assembly GCA_013399695.1). Lineage (NCBI taxonomy): Eukaryota > Metazoa > Chordata > Aves > Passeriformes > Formicariidae > Formicarius > Formicarius rufipectus. The sequence continues at coordinate 550,607 of VXAU01004626.1, read as the reverse complement.
TCATTGCAGTTGGCACACAACGGAAACGTGTCATGTATGTAGACACAGCCTTTTGTGGTGTTATGAAATACTGCAGCCTATGACAAAAATTTATTCTACCATGTTGACCTTGATGGCTGTTGATATTATTTTGCATGGGAATGTGCAGTGGAGAACTGGCTGGTAGCAACATTTAACCAGTAAGCACTAGAATATTCAGCGAATGAACATTATTTTGCCCATAGACGATGTACCGGGGGAGCAGGAAAGCCAAAGTAATCCCCTCCCCCAGAGATTTTGTCCTGTTATGACCTATTGAACATGCAACAGTCTTTGGCTCCCTTTTTAAATCCACTTTCAGTATGTTGGGACCTGTACTAGCTTCAATGGCATAGTGGTCTGCTGAGTGCTTACAGGGGCAGGTGTCCTGCTCTGGCAGTGTTTTCACAGGTGTGACAAAGACTTTGAGGAAGGCAGCATGTGGTCAGTGCTGGGTTTTGTCTGTGTCTGGCAGGTTTCATTGGGTCAGATATGGAAACTTAAATGCAGCTAGTTTGCATCCAGAGTCAGTCTGAGCTGGAAAACGATGCAGAAATATTCATGGAGGTAGAGTTAAGCTGAGGAAAGTCATTGTTTCAGGACTCTACATCTAAACACAACAGTGATAATAACAAGCCATAGGAACAAAGAGGGAGGGGACTTCAGGAGAGACTCAGTCCTCCTGGACCTAGGTTGAATAGATATAAACCATCATATGACTGTCTGTTCTGCATGTCTAGACCTGGGATTGTAGGGGCCTATTCAGAAAGCCTTAAACTGGTTTTTGCAATAACCAGTTTAGACGCAGAGCAGTGTTGTGTTTCTTTTTTTTTTTTTTTAATTAGCTGTTTTATCCTATCTGCTTACTGTCACAGACAACCTGAATTCAAATTATGTACTTTTCTGTATTTTATTATAGGGTATGTAATTCTGTAGGTTTTGAGGACTTGCTAAGTTGAAAGTTCGGTGCTCGGACTAAAGGGCATCCTTCTCTTAACATTAGTTATAAACCTTCCATCAACCAGTATGGAGCAAAGTGACTCAAACACCATATTTCCACCCAGTATATAGGCAAAGGTATTTTTCCTTACTTATTTGACCACAGGATTCAGCTTCCTACCATAAGAAAATGGGAGGGTTTATCTGGCTTTAAGAAACCAGTCAGAGGTGGGGCTCTGAGTCAGTTTATAAAATAGTTGCTCACTTGCATATGAGACATTTGAACTATTGGTGTCTGTGGAAGCTGGAAGATGTGAAATTGCCACAGATAATACAGGACGTGTATGTGACCACAATCACAATGGAGCAAGATGGCCTTTTGTCTCAGGTAAGAATGGTGCAGAACAAAGCAAGGCATCTGGGAACTCAACTGGTTATGCTGCATGTAATGTAAAGATAATACTACTTTCTTGACCTACCATGGATTATAATGATTCTGCACAGGATGGAGAAAGTCAGTGCTTCAAGACTTCAATATAAAAATTTTAAAAACTACTTGGGGAATGAGTACTTACAAAGGAAGCATTATGAAAATTTTGCAGTTTTCTTAATTTCAGATATGTAATATATGCTACCTTAGAATAAATATTAAATAACATGGAGGTCTACTTCAAAGTGAAAGATTAATGACAGGGTGTGCTTATGGGAGACAGGTTTGCTGTTCCTTTTAGAGCCAGGGCCAGGAGCTGCTTCCCCTCCCCTTGTGTCATCCAGAGGGTGGATCTTACCTGTCTGCTATGCCTCTGTTTGGGCTTACTGGGGAAAGCACAGCACAGGCAGTAGCACCAGACACTGCTCAAAACCTCTGTACCTGCCAAGGCTCTGCAGCCAGCACTGACCATGGGCTCCTCGTCACTGTGGTTCTGAAGTTCTCAATTCCCAGTGGGGATTGCCTTTAAGAGACAGGATGGTTTTTCCAGGAATAACATTGGTCCTTCTTGTTGCAGGAGCTGACTGCTCAAACCTCTCGGCTAGGAGACGGAACTATGTGGCTGAATCCTGATGGAGAGCAGTGGACTTCTCTTACAAAGGTACCACAAAGGAGAATTTCAAAAGGAAACTGTAAAAGGGACTTTCCTGTTGGGTGGAGACTGGGTGAAAACAGATAGGGTTCAGCATCTGCCAAGCAGTCTAATTAGCTACTGTAACCCATCCAGTTCCCTCCATGAAACACAATCCTGCTTATCATTTTGATCACTCCACTTACATAGTCTTGCTTCACGTTAAAGTCCTAATGCCATTTCCTGTCCTTGGCATCTGGGAAACAACCTGTGCTTTAACAAGACTAATATCTTTTAAAGGATGGATTTCAATAGTCTTCCTCTACATACATCTTGCTAAAGCACAAGGGCAGTGTACATTGTAATAGCTGGGAAATTATGCCATTTATTCGCACAAGGAGTATGACAGAATCTTGAAGTGGGTTTTCAACAGCTGATTTCCTGAATTAATCCTTCTTTTGGCATCTACAAAAGACTAGGCGTTTCCCTGGAGACTTCAGACATGAAATCTTTCCTCTAGGAAACGAGAGGACTAGATATGTTTAGAAAAATTCTTTTGTTGTTCTTCTCTCTAGTTTGAGGCCATTTAGTAATAACTAGGAACTTCTCCTTGTTCTGTTTTGTGATAAGTTAACTTGCTGAGCAAATGTTCTTACAGTTCAAGGAATAGCCAACCCTTTCTGTTCATTAGTTGAATGGAAAACCCAAAGGTGAGAAAATACGCCCTAAAATACAAATCTTATACTCCAGGAGTCATAGCAGGTTCAGAAGAACACATGAAATATCTAAAATTTTTTAGGCAAAACTCAGAATGCTGATGGGATTTTGACCATTTGCTATCTATAGGTCTGTGATGTCTAAGCTAAGGATCCCTTGTCATAACACAGTACATTTACTTGCCTGAGTATTTTGTTCAATCTGCACTGCCTTCTTGACACTTTGGACTCACCACACACAATGAAGGTGGCTCCAAGGGACCTGATCCATGAAACTGAGTTAAGCCCTTCCAGGAATTGCTTTCTCCAAAACCAGCCACTGGCAGCATCAGTTATTTGCTTTGTAATTGCTGAACACTTTCTGTATCTGCCTCATTTCTGTGCCTTAGGTTTTAGACATGAATACAAGTGTCCCTGATGGTCTGATCCACAGCTTTGGAATCTTAGCAGCGGTTTGACATCCTTGATTTGCACAAGGAGTGACTTGTGCAGCTGAACAGCTGTTGGTGCCTTTTTACAGAAAGGGTTATTTAGTTGCCTGGAGGATGATTTTACCTGTTTCTTCATTAGTCTGCTTGCTAACTGCCCCCAATCTCAACAACATATATTCATTAGCCATGGTTGTGTGCATTAAAACACTCAGGGATTATGAGATGTCACATGGACATATATTCAAGCCTACAAACACTGATACACTTCCCTTTTTATGAATGGTAATCCCAGCACATTATTAACATGGTACATACCAAATTGCTCTGCTTAGGTGGGCCAACTGCAGCAAAAGTTGTGCTCTCCTTTCACTCATTACCTGTGTCACACCTCTTTCACAGTGGGTCTAATGAGGTCAGTGTCATGCTAATACCTCTTCAGGACTGGCAATGATCTTTTATAGTAATTTTGCAGTATAGGTGGAGTCACTACCTGTCCATGGCCCTGCATTTGTGCTAAATGCCTTTTAGGTCTTTTGGAGCAAATTTTTCTGGCTGATTTATATTCCAGCGTATTTTCTCTTTTCTCCCCTCTCTGTGACAGTGGAAATAAAAGGCTAGGTGGAAGTTATTTATTAATTTGTTTGTTTATTTATTTAATGTAAAAGGAAAAGATATTTGGACTCATGTTTGGACTCCAATATGAGATCAGAGCAGCAATATGAGAGGCTAAGAAGTCATGCAGGTCATGAGGTCAGAGACATGGGCTAACATGAAGTAGGAAGTCAAAGGGAACAAACAAGAGCTTCTTGTCAGATGTTTGCACTTCTTTTGACAAACAGTGCAAAGAAACTCCAGACATGAAGAGTTCACAAGGTTTAAAGCTAGAGATAAACTTCTCACAAGGTAAAATCAGAGGTGACCTTATCTCAAGGGGGCAGTTAAATGAAATGTAGATGAAAAACACATGCATAGTGCATAGGATAGTGGAAGTGCAAAGCACCAATCTCTTTCTCTGACCTTAAAATCAGTTTGGGGATCAGAGGTCAGCATTTAACTCTGGGGTGTACTATACATTGAAAAGAGCAGGAATATGAGAAAATCATATCCTGTGGCCACAAAGACCAAATATTTGTAATGAGTGGATAAGAGGTAGTTACCACAATGATAATTTTATCACTTGCAAGAAGTCTGAAGCATCTTTCTACACTGGAAATTAAAAAAGTAAATCATCTCCCAAGCTGAATCTGAATCTTGCCACTTTGTACAGCTAGATTTTACATAAGAAACAAATGAATTCTCTAATAAGACAAATCCTCCTATCATGCTATAGAAGTAGAGAAGTCTTTCAGTCTAGTACTTGATTTAGATATTAGCAGGAAAACAAAGTATTGGCCATTTCTTAGGCACCTAGAAAATTCAGCTAAGTTGTTCATGAGTTTATCTCTCTTGATCACTTCTGTCTTGTAAATGCTATCTACCTTTAACATTCATTCCTGTCTTTTGTATGTTTCGTTTTGTCCCTGCAGATAGAATCATCTCCGTGTTACTTGCTGACTATAAGAGTCATAAGAGCAAGAAATATTCACCAGGCAGATATCTGTAAGTATCTGTCGTGCTCTGTAGGGTCCCTTTCATTTCCACAGGCTACTAGCTAGTCCTGCTCCAAGACAAAGTGCTTTCTACATTTCTTCCATGGACTGAGAAAGTCCTCTCATTGGTGTGCTGGTTCAAGCCAGGAACGTAGTGTGTTGCTCTTCTTATCAGCCTTTGATCTGTGCAGAAGTAAATTTTTAAGGTCACAGAGGTGCCTATTGCACAGATTTCTCTGTGTTCCCAAAGGCAGCAGTGGAAGTTCTGCAGTCTGTTGAAAGCAAGAAAAGTGGAAAGATCTCCTATGTTTTTCTCTGGAGTGTATGTAACAAAGAAGTCAAAATGGTTGGCATAATGGAGTAAATACTGAAAACTGAGTAGCCTTATCTCAAATTTAGCTTGTCCTCAAAGCTTCCTCAGTGCTAATACCACAATTCCCTATGTGCCAGCTTTCCCAGATAAAAGCCCATCAAGTGTTGTTACATTTTGTAGCTTTTCTTGCACTGGCCAGCAATTAAAATGTAATAGAAGATTGTATCTTGACTTAATAGAAAAATGGAAGGTTTTTTTTAGTGTTTTGGGCTTTTTTTTTTTTTAATTTTCGGTTTGGCTAAAAGACAAGCTATCATTTTGTTTCCTTAACCCTAGCTGTGTTTGTCCTGGATTATTTTATCCTGGGCTACATTAATTTCTTGATGACACAGAAGGAGGACCAAGCCCTTTGGTTTTAATGTATTAATTATATCTCTAATCACATTTATTCATAAAAAAATCACGTCACTGTGTTTTTCACCATTCTTATTACTTAAATTGTAATATTTGGACAAATATGCCATTGTGTATCACAGCTTTGAAAACAAAGCTTCATGTTGTTCAATGCATTCTTTCTACTAGAGCAAATCCTCATTTTAGATCTGTTTGTGTTTTTTAACATACAGTAAGCCAGACTGATTGCTATGTGAGCCTGTGGCTGCCAACTGCATCAAATGACAAATTTCAGACTAAAGCTGTCAAGAATTGCAAAGATCCAGTCTGGAATGAAACTTTCTACTTCCGAATCCAGAGTCAGGTCAAGGTACTGAACTGGGACTTCCCTGATTACTGTGAGCTATGAAGCAACTGCCAGGTTTTATCCTTTAGCAAAGGGGACATAAGCAATGTTTTCAAGAGTCAAGGAAAGATGCAGAAAGATGTGAGAATAACACATATCCTTATGATGGTTTTTCATTGCATGAAAGATGATTGTCTCCCTCATCCATGGTTAGAATATGGCATTTGATCTCAAATTCATACGTCTGTGATTTTGTCTCATTCCACCTCATAGGCTGATGCCACGTGGAGTTGATTTCCTCGCCACCTCCTTCCCTTCCTGTCTTTTTTCCTTATGTCCTCTTACTTCTCACAACTCCTGATGAGAACAGTTGTCCCAGGACCTCCTGCTTCAAATAAAACCATACACATTTCCAAAGTCCTTCCCTTCCTTTTAACAGAATGTGCTGGAGCTGGCGCTCTATGATAAGGATGTTATTACTCAAGATGACCACCTCTTCACAGTGTACTTCGATATAGCCAAACTTTCCCTTGGAGAGGAAGTCTTCATGCACTTCAAGTGTGATTCACAGGTGAGGTCTGATACAAGAAATGGAATAGCCTGGCAAGAATGTTTGATTGCTTTTCTGTCTCAAATGTTATTTGTNTTTTTTTTTTCCTTTTTTGCTTATGGGCTGCCCGACCATGTAAAAGGAAGTTGTTCTGAACTCTGACATGGGAAAACCTCTTCTCTCTGGGTTCTGTAGTAATACTGAAGGGTTTGGTGTTGGTCACAATGGGTCATGAATTTCAGGTGTCTTGGCAAAATTGTCACTGTGCTGAGCTTGCCCCCATCGCAGATTGAGGAGGGTGCCCATGCCAGTACCCAATGTCTTTCTCATAACATATTACTTGACTTAGTAATTAGGAAATAATAACTGTGTGATCAGAACTAAGTGTCAAACCAGACTAGTTGCTGATTATGGACTGTGGCATGGGTGTTTGAATAAAGTTTCTAAGTCATGCCACTCAGCTTGGCAGTAAGAAATAATCCTATCTTGCATGTCCAGGGAGACTGAAAGCTGTATATAGAAGCTCTGGTTATGTCCTGACTATCACTCTTCCAGTTTCCACTCAGTCTCTTGTGAATGTCATGCACCATTCAGTTGAGGAATTACCTTATCTACACACACCCAAACTCCGCCCTGTAGTTCATTATCTTTAAATGCCCTGTTTGACAATTTTGTTCCTTGCAAAATACCAGAGGAGCGGTGTGTAGACTTCTACTAGCCTTTGGTGATGTTAAAACTTTGACTAGTTGTAACCCAGCTAATCACTGTGAGTGGTTACAGGAGCCATATCCAAACCTTTTGTTACTGTTTGCACAGCTACAGCAGTTAGAGCTCATACTCCTTAAGCTATTGTAAACTTTTTTCTCTTATTAACTTTTTGTTGTCTTTAATTCAGAGGGTAATTTGAGCCACTAAGTAACCCACAGCATGGTCTCAATTTGCTGTTCATTATCCCTTTGTCTCCACTTTTATTTTCCTCTTGCCTGTGCTTTCTTCCCCCTAGGGATTATACTGTTTTCCACCACTCTACAGATCAGGCCTTAATGTCAGATTTACCTCAGTCCCAAAGCCCTCAACATGTTGCCAAGGAAAATGGGTTTTCTTCTCCACAGCTGCTTCGCATGTCACCATTTTCCCTACTTAACACCAGAAGGCTTTGATTGTCCCCTTCAGCCAACCCCTTTTCGTTCTCAGAGACAGCACCTCTGCCTAGGTCTGTCCCTTATGCCCCAGCAGAAGCAGACAAGCCAAACACTTTCTTTGTTAAAAACTGCTATCACAGCCATCCACAAGCTTCCTATGGTAAAGAATCTTGAGGCTCAAGACACATAGATGTGAGGTGGTAGGTGCTTCTATTTAAAATACTCTGCCATGTACAAATAGTGCATGCAATAGTGCATATTGTGAGAATGAGAACTTGTATTACGAGAACTTCCAGTAAACCAGTGCCAAAGACATTTTCCTTTCTTTATTTTCCAGAGACAAGAGGAGTTAGAGGTGGGATTTGCCTTGGATAATATGTGAGTAAACATGAAATGCAACATAACCTGCAGCAAAAAGAAACAGTAATTTAGAGGCATGAAATAACCTGGATAATTGTCTGGAGTGCATCATTCCTTGATGATGAAGTTGATGAACATGGTTTCCCAAGGAATCTGTGCTATGAGCTGTGTAACAAATTGGTGCATGCCAGGATGACCTCCCATGAACTTCACGCAGACAGGAAAAACAGCCTTAAAACCTTTTCTTTGTGCAGTGTAGTGAATATTTAAGACCAGAATATTGCTGGTTTGTTATGCTTTTGTGTCTGAGATTAGAAGGAGCGTTCACCTCCCTTCAAAGCACAAAACAGAATAACGCACTGGTTTTCTTATTTAGAGCTGCTACTGTCCCATCCTCCCATAAACTGTAATTTTTTTTAAATGGATTCCCTGAAACCACCCATGGCCTCAGCTTGGGGCTCAGTATAAAATCACTACATGGTTTGCTCTCACAGTACCTTTGGGGTTTTTTTTGCTTAGCTCCAAGACTGGATGAGCCAGTAGAATGACAATTGTGCCTTGACAGAGTAAAGGGAGGAAATTTGTACCATGAGACTCCTGGGACTTTTCTTTTAAAGCCAATAGGCACTAAAAATAAACAAGAGGAAAATCAGGAGAAGGGTGTAGCTCATGAACTATACTGTAATTTTAATGAGTTATTATAAATGTGTTTTTCTTTTTGTTTCCTAGTTCAGACCCTTCTGAAACCATCATTACTAATGGAGTACTAGTGGTGAGTGTTTTATTTCATCATCGTTTTTGTCCTGTTGCCACACTTGACTCACAGTCATCAGGACAACATACCCTTTGAATGAGCAAAGCCATCACCGAAACACTGCCAGTTCCCACTTCATCACGGTACATCCTTGTGGAAGGCACTTCTGGAGAGGATGTGACTGGAGTGACAGAGAGATCCCCCATGCCCTCCATGGCAACATCCCTTTGCTGTTGCAAGGGCAGCACATGAAAGTGGTTTAGGTCTGAAACTTCAGTTGGAGCAGTTAATTTTTCCTTAGAAGAATTCTTCCCAAAACTCCCGTATCACCGAAGTGACAGTTTGTCCTGTACCATGCACGTGTCATTTCCTGCATTCATAATTGTGATTCCTACACAGGGACTTTCCAACCATGACATTTGCTCATTTATTAGCTTTGCTTCCTCATTATTTTTTTCTAAATCAGTCCTCTGCATCCATCTCTTTGGAATCCTCGGAGTGCTTTTTTCACTTTGCCCTTATCTTCTCCTTTGGCAAGCCCTGTTCATCCACCCTGCACCCCTGTCTTGCTTTGGTTGTGTCCTATTTAGACTAGAAAACAGAATGTCAGACTGGAAAATTCTCTGTTGTGAAGTATTTTATTATACATGTCTGTTACAGTCTCGCAAAATCTGCTGCTTAGAAGTTCAGGTGATTGAGAAGCAGAAGAAGAAGAAGAAAAAGAAAAAGAAAAAGTCCTTACCAAGTAAGGTTATTTCTCCATCAGGTATTTTTCTCTGATGTGCTAATATTACAAAGAAAATTGGATTAATGTAAGAATGAAAAAAAAACCCCTACAAACCAAAACATGAGAATGGCCTTGTTACAGATTCTGTATGAATATTTGTTAGCAATTTTGATAAGAAAACTACTCTCTGTCTGTTTTTATGTCATTTCCTTAGAGAAAGAATTCTCCTTTAAAGTGCAAGGCTCTTATGAGGGCACCCAGGACATTATGCTGGGATCTGATCTGGTCTTCTGCTCCTCCTCTCCTGCCAAATTCCACTATGCCAGATACAAGCAGCCAACACTGGATGTTATGCTACCAGGGAAGAAACGACCTCCCTCCTTAGTATGTTACAACTGAGCTTTATAAAATATAATAATGGCATGTAAAATATCAGGCACCATAAATAATAACATTAATTGGCACTGTGGACAGAGAGTAACATTCCTTACTATATAAACTTCCATGTATTTATGTTTGCTCAGCGCTCACGTGGGTACAATAGAGGCTCTCCAAATGTGGAACTTCATTCCATTCCAAGTGGAGAAAACATGATCTTAGCAGAGGTGAGCATCTGCTTTTTTTGTGCGAGAGTCTGAGAAACCTGAATGTGAAAGTCTGCAGCCCCTTAATGTTTACCAGGGGGCTGGTTCTGATAATGAAAGCCTGCAGACAACAACGACAGTCTAAGAGCAGTAGGTCTTTTGGAAATGAGGCCAGGTCGTGCCTTGTTCTATTTGAATGGATGTAGGAATATGGGGCATCTTGTTACTCTGTCCTGATCTTACTTCATGCTAAATTTTGAGGCTCTGTTCTTCCCCTTCTCCTGTATCCATGGGGCACCTGAATGGACTGGGGTAGCTTCAGACTCTTGCTGATTCTGACCATGCTTTCCAAAGCACTTTTAGACTCAGGGTTTAAAAAAAAATCTACATAGAATGAACTCATGGCTGTTGTGGGGTACAAGCCACAGAAAGGGAGGAGCAAATGCTGCTGTGTAGAGTGGTATTGTGCCTGCAGCGTGGCTGTCTGCCTAAGTCAGGTACTGTTAGTAAAGATGGGTAAGATACATATTATCATTACTTTACTCTGTAAACAGCAGTTATCCTCAGGTGTTATATTTACAGAAAACATTAGGAATTACCGAGCAACTTCCCTTTCAGTAAAATGCTATAGTCAATTTGCATACACTGCTGGATAGTTCAGTTATACATTGCTAGGATGGCACAAGCTAAAATTCCTCCTCAGGCTGCTGGGGTGAAGTGCTAAAGCAGGTTGTCATGATCACATTGTTCACATTCTTGCTTTCCAGGATAAAGGATTTGATTTATATGCGAAGGCAGAAGACTGGTAAGAGACTTGACTGCTCTTGAATATTAACCTGCACTTAGCTGAACTCATCTCACCTTTGGTTCTTTACTAATGAGGAGGAGGCACTCAGAGTAGGACAGTAGGTTATATGATCAAGTGATGCGGCATTCACATGAGCTGAAAGCAATTGTATGCAGTGTAGTGTAATACATGTAGATAACCCACACTGAGACATGAATAATGAAAAAGATGCATAAAATGGAAAAATACTATTACAAACTAATTATGTCACCCAGAGTTATACTCAGCATAGTCTTTTACCTTTTCTTTAACACTGCGCAAGAGCAACCCTGATCACCTAGCACTATTGATCATGAAGTAGATAAACTTTCCTGCCTAATTCAAGACAAATATGAGAAGTTTTTCCTAGGAACATTCAGTGCAGCCTAAAATATGAGATAATCGACACAGCTGATGTCTCATAAAATAGCTGCAGGAATGTCTTTCCTTAGGTTTTCTTTTGATAGCTGCTTAGAAATTTAACAGTTCCTTTTTCTATCATTCTTTTATGTAGCATTATATAACTGCTTGGGAGCATAGAAAAGGCTTCTCCTGCTAATGTGGTACTTTCTGGTTTATTTTATTGTATTTGAAATTCTGAGCTTGTCTACCAATAATAAAATGGATTTTTTTTTCTAATCTCCGCTCCAGCCCAGACCACCTTGACATGCGTTTAGGGTTTGACCTCTGCAAGCAGGAACAAGACTTTCTATGCAAAAGGCGGAATTGTGTTGCTCCTGCTCTCAAGAAGGTCCTGCAGCTGGAACAGGATCTGCTGGACCATGAGGTCTGTAGGGCAAATATTCAAAACCTGTGATGAGTGCTTAGTAGTGACAGCATAAATAATAAGACCTCTTTTTCTTCCCAGTTAATTTTTTCCAGGTCTTTCCTCATCTTAAAACTTATGTACACCTCCAATAATGTCCCATACCTCTGAATTCATCCTGCTATTTGTGTTCTTTGCAGTTGCTGTCTTGATTTTAACTCTTCTCCTGCTACCCCTTCATTGCAAGCCTGGTTAGATACTCCTTATATAGAAAAGGTTTTGGTTTTTTTTGGTTTTGTTTGTTTGGGGTATTTTTGTGGTTTTTGTTTGCTTGTGTTTTGGGGTTTTGTGTTTGGTTTTGGTTTTGTTTTTTTTTTTTCCTCCTTTTTTTTTTTTCCTTTTTTTTTCTTTTCTTTTTTTCTCTTATGGTCTCTTTTGGTTAGAAATAATGCATTTTTGTTTGGTTTTTTGCCCCAAACATCTGTATTTTACACATTAGAGACAAGTGTCAGATATCTAAGCAAATATTGTCACTGCTTTTATTCCTGTTCTCCTTTATAAAATCAATGGTAGCTTATATTTCAGTTGAAATTATTCAGAAGGAAGGCTGTGTCTGGGCATGTGTGATGGTGTGAGGCTTTATATATCATGAGGTCTCTGCAGACAGCCCCAGGCAGCCGCAGCCTGCTGTGTGACCCCGGCCCTTTCTGTCCACGTGTTGCACAGACCCCGGTAGTGGCCATCATGACCACAGGAGGAGGGATGAGGTCCTTGACAGCACTGTATGGCAGCCTGCGGGGGCTCAAGAAGCTCGGTGTCTTGGACTGTGCCACATACCTGACAGGCTTATCAGGTACTACATGGTAAGTAGGACTGGGCAGCTCTTGGCTAGAGTCTTCCTGATGACTGATGCTGGAGTAGGCTGCACCTGACCTGCAGTAGTCTACCTATAACACCTTCTCAACAGTCCTGCTTTTTAGATCTTCCAAAATTGACAGATTAAAGTTTTTTCAGGAGGTGAAAGTCATGTAATTCGCAAAAACTTGAAAACAAGTGTTTTTCCAAAACCAGTTTATGGAAAATTGCTGAAAATGTTTTGACAGGGATAATGACTGTAACTTCAAAAGAAACATTACAGTTTCTTAGGAAACTGGAAGACAGGAAAGCTTAATTTCAAATCATGAACTTAAAATAGAAACATAAAAGGTAGCTACTGCCCACCTCTAACTTTGGTGTGCTTTTTTTCCCCTCTTCAATATGTATTTCTTCTTTCTAGGACCATGTCAAACTTGTACAGAGATGCTGACTGGTCACAAAAGGATCTCGACAAGCAAATCAGTGAGGCTCGAAAACATATGACAAAATGCAAAATAAATTCACTTTCCTTGAAGTATTTGAAGTATTATAAAAAGCAGCTGTGTCAACGGAAAAGAGAGGGCCGCAGAACATCTCTTATAGATCTCTGGGGGCTTGTCCTGGAATCTTTATTGCATGATGGGGTACAGTATGTCATAAAGCAGCATTTACAGTAGCTAACAATTTTCTGACAACTTTTTTTTTGAAGGAGATATTTTTCTGTTTGCTCTGAGAGAAGTAGTTTGTTATGAGAATGTGTGTACACAAATGCACAGCCATTTCGAAGACATTTGGTGCCAGCCTTTTAGATACCCATGGTGGAAATCAGCATTCTTGCTTGTGAGATTTTGGACATATTTTCCTGAGAAAACTTCAGGACTAACATTTTTGTAATAAATATTGCACTTTAAATTCTTTTTGCATGTTCTGCAGGTTAGTTATTTTAAAATATTAAAATTGCACACATTATACATGTCTATGAGAGGTTAAAATAGTGTACCTGCAGACTTTTGAAAACTGTGAGGTCTTAGAAAAACCCTGCAACATAATGCATCATGGTGTTTTATACCAAAAGTATTGCTTTCTGCTCTTCCTTATTGGCTTTCATTTTCATCTTAATAGTTCATCAAATAATCTGGCATCAGATTGGATATCTGCAGGTATTTCAGTAACAGAACACTTATGGGAATTTTGAAGAATGTGGAGCATTTCAGAATCTAAGCCCAGCACACATTATATATTACAGGCAGAATTTTTTCTGCCCTACAAGCTTAGATACAGAGGAAATATTTCCATGTTAATTTTTGTCTCAGTGTAACCATATTTCTGGAATCACAGAAAGACAACCATAGACTCTCTGATCAGCAACGAGCCATTGATCATGGTCAGAATCCTCTTCCTATCTATACTGCAGTCAATGTCAAGAACAACTACAGTACTCTGGATTTCAAAGGTAATTATGAGACTAGACTGAGTCATTAGTCTTTATGTTTATGGTGGTAAGTCTTGGGAGAGTCTTTTTAGATAGCTGAAAAAGCCTCCTCTTATTTAAAGACCAGAACCTTAGCTAATGTGTATTCATATAATGTCCTTGTGGTCAGGTTAAAGTTTGACTGTCTATGCAGCAGACTAAAAAATAATCCAAAGCCTTTTCTCATTCATTAGTCTGTGTTTGTACCATGCTTATAACTCATTGCTTTTGGTCTGAAATATTAGACTTAACTGCAAAAATAATTTTGAGGGCTGTGGTAAAATATTGTTCTCTTGTGTTCTTTTTCACAGAATGGGTGGAGTTCACCCCGTATGAGGTGGGATTGCAAAAATACGGAGTTTTTGTTCGCACTGAGGATTTTGGCAGTGAGTTCTTCATGGGACGACTGATGAAAAAGGTCCCTGAATCCCGAATCTGTTTCTTGGAAGGTAAGCTATTAAAAATATCAAATGATTTCATTGTCAGTTTGGGTTTGTTTGGTTTTTTGTTTGTTTGTTTGTTTTAATTATGCTATATAAACTAGAGCACTAATAAAGTATTGGTGCATGAATAACAGGACAGTTTCACCAGAGAGGATAAATCTCATTGCTGAATTAATACTTACTATAGTGGATTCAGTAAAAAAGAAAATTCAAAGTGACAGGTGACAGTCAAATAGCTATTTACACTTTTTAAGTTAGTTTTGAATAACATAGTCATTTGAATAACATAGTCATAGTCATAGTCTAACAATAAAGTAGTCAGTATTTCAAGTGCCCCCCCTAGACAATTTATGTGAACCTTCATGCTGATTCTCCACTGCATTGGGGTATGTTTGAGCATACCAGGCCCCTCATGCTCCAGGGATCATTTGGCCACATATCACTGGCTTCAGTTTCCCCACTGCCCAGGCAAGCCTGGAGGGAAAACAGCATAAGCATACCTAAAAGATTTCTGCTGTTGACTGAAGTTTAGATAGTATTTTCCAGACAAAGATACAAACTGTTGGCTTGTGACTGAACTGAGGTGCAAACTTCTCTTTGGCCACTCCAGTTAGCAGGGAGGAGACACTGTACTGTTTTAGCAGCAGTTTGTGCTGGATGTGCATACATTTGCACTCCCCTGAGCAAAAAACAGTGAGAACTTGTTATTCTAAGGCATAACTGAAGAAAATGTTTCTCAAGCTCAAAAATGCATGGTCAAAACTGATCCCTCAGTGTATTAATTGGCTTATTCTCAAAAAAGGGAATCCTACAAATGCAGAGATCGTGTTGTAGTTAGCCCTTATCAGTATAATTCCCATCAAATCTCTCAGATTGCAAACTTTCATCTGTCCTTTTTATATAAGCTTCTTGATATTTGGATTTTTTCTATAAACACAGGTTCCTTAAATCATATTAATTCACAAAGATCACCAGCTATAAGTACCTTAAGGCAAAAACTGGATATCAAAAATAAGCCAAACAAAACAGATGCATCATACTTTTAAAACAAATTCAGAAAAAGCATAACCTTCACAAATTTCATCTCATTATAACAGCTTGGAGATTCATAATGTGTAAATGTTTGAGTTAGAAAGCTTTTTCCTTTTACAGGCATGTGGAGTAGTTTATTTTCATTCAATGTGTTATATATCTGGAATTTGTCCCACTCATCAGAAGATTTTTGGCACAGGTGGACCCGGGATCAAATTGACAATATAGGTAAATAATCACACTTCTTCCTCACTGTATATTTATTGTTAGACAGACTTAATGTTAGATGTCTCACACTCCAAAGAACAACTGAATAATTTAAAACTCTCCAGTCCTGTGACCTGTGAGGTCTCAACACTGATGTTGGTAGATTAATAAGATTTTCAGAAACATTAATATTGATCTATAAATAATTAAGAAAATAAAATTATTTTGACTGCTTCCAGTGGAAGCTACAGTAATACAAAGAAGCAAAACCGTTGTCCTTTTCCAAAGCCTGCACTCATTTGGTTCCAAAAATATGTGTATGTCTGGAGCAGATTTTATTGCTACCTGATACTGGATCTTGTTTTTTTTTTTTTTTTAATCCAAGTCTGGATTGCGTAAGGAAATGGTATCAGACTAGTAAGAGTAGCTTTTTATTTTCTGTTTCATTTGATCATTTGTGCTTATTATCCTTTTCATCCTAGGCCTTTTAAATAGAGAAAACACTAGGCTTTATGACTTACCTTGACTTCTTGAGGGATGGCCTTGCTCTAGGCAGGTAGAATTTAACAGCTTTTTCCTGTGCAGAAGAGGAACCCCTCTTACCACTGAAGCCACATGAGCTGCAGACTCGTCTGTTCACCCCTCCTGGCCCCCTCAGCAGCACTCTTCGTGGTGCTCTCACCGACCGCCTCTGCATCTCCCAGGAGCACAACTTCCTAAAGGGTTTCCAGATGCATAATGACTACCTGGAGAACACCCACTTCTGCAGATGGAAAGGTAACAGAAGACCTGTGGGCCTAGGGAGAGAATAAAAAAATTGAATAAAATAACCCCCGAAATTTGATATTAAATTTGTTCTCCAATGTCAAAGGCCATATTTGGGCAGAATCACTATTAGATCAATTGATGATTGATCATGCTACATGGCGTAGTGTTGAGCTACATGCCAATGGTTTCCTGGTGACGCCTCCTGAGGCTGGGGCACCAGGTCCTGCTGGTGGCTCTCCCTTCCTCTGTTCAAAGATGCACTCAGTGAGGACATATAGTAAACTCCCCTCATGAATGTTGCTACTGCAGGTACAAAACTGCCTGTGACTGGAGCTGAAAGGGCAGAAGAGAAGGGATCTGGCAAATCACCCTTCCCCAAAGATGGTAACCAGTTAGGGCTCTGTGGCCGTGGTGTAAGGGTGGAAAATAGGGTAACCAGTTTTGCACTATTGCACTCACAGCAAGAAAAATCTTTCCTTTTAGATACTGTGTTAGACACATTTCCCAACCAGCTGACACAATCAGATGAATTCCTGTCTCTGGTAGATACTGGATTTTTCATCAATACAAGTATAATGCCACTTTTAAAACCAGAGAGAAAGGTGGACGTCATCCTGCACTTAAATTACAGTGCAGGATCCCAGATACAGGTGAGAGTAACTGAAACAATCTCTATTTCTTTTTCAACACGTGTACATCTATAATTTTTTAACACTTAGGTTCTTTCTATATTGCTCCTACTAAAAGTCTTAACTGCTAGCACTTTTAGCGTAATGCTGCAGTGCCCTATATAAGTTATAGGCTGCACATATTCTCGTATGTTTTTCTTGTACAATACAACCCTATTGTGCTAAGACTCAGAAAAATCAAAAACCTCTCCGATTATACAATACTTTCCAATAGAGGTTTCAGAGCTTTCACACAACAAGTTTGGAAAATGTCCACCTTGTTGCTGGACTCCAAGAAACACTGAGCCCTGAAATCCTATTTTAAGTCTTAGTTCTACTCTGTTCCTTGATCCAGGCTTTGGACCAGACCTGCAAGTACTGCTCTGAGCAGGGAATCCCTTTTCCCAGGGTGGACTTGAGCGAAGAAGACAGGAAAAATCTGAAGGAGTGTTACCTCTTTGATGGTACTGAGACTCCAGGAGCACCAGTACTATTATTTTTCCCACTAATTAATGATACTTTCCAAAAATACAAAGCACCAGGTAAGTAATAAAATACATTAAAAAACACAGACAGCCTATTGAACGGAATATATTTGATATTCCAACTCTTGAACTTCAGTGTTGGTTCTTTTCAGTACATCAAACCTCTCTGTTGCTTAAAGTTACTTTTTTTACCATGTCAGATTTGATGCCAAGGCTGTGGTGTTTCAATCCATATGTTAGTTAGATTGCAGGTAATTAGTTATATCTGTGTAAGCCTCAAGCAGACACATGTAAGAGGAAAAATCACTGTTTTCTCTCCCCTCATGTGAAGCGGCTGCTATTCACCTAAGCCAGGGACTGAGTTGCCAATTTTAATAAGAATTTATTTTTTTTTTAATTAAAGATAAATGAGTAATTTAGACTGTGAACTCTCTCTGTGGAGACACATTTCCTTTCTCTCCTCTGTTAAGAGTTTTCTTGTTTATGAGTGGAGTAATTCCCTTCTCTCAGCAATGATTCTCACTCCCTCCTCTTAGGTCAGAAGCGCTCAGAGTCAGAGATGGAAGATGGCAAAGTTGACCTCTATGGCTGCTGTTCCCCTTATTCAACGTATTCACTTCAATACACTGAGAAGGCTTATGACTGCCTGGTTCAGCTGAGTGAATACAACATCCTGAATAACGAAGATCTCATTATGCAGGCCTTGCGCACAGCAGTGGCACGGAAAAGGAAGATAAAGAAATAATGTCAGACAAAGGAAGATGCTTTTATGTCTACTCACTTACTGAGAGACTGAAGCTCTATTATTATTAGCCAGCAGGCTTCAAAAGATTTCTGCTTTACCTTCCTAAAAGGTAATCTCGGATGAACAAAGAAGAGACTGAAGAGAAACATTTTTCCAAAGAATTTCATTGCAGAACTTCATTGCAATTCAGCTATAGCAGTGAAGTGCAAGTTATTGTATGGTGCAGAGTATGGGCAGCCACAAAGAAGAAGGTGCTAAGATGATGATAAACAAGGTGCTAGTTGCCTTGAGAAAGCTTTAAATGTTTAAATTTAAAGTGTTCAGGGCAGACCACATTAAATGCATACTTTATGAACTTGACTTGTGTTTTGCATTTGCAGGGTGGTGGTGAGACAAGTAGCATGGCACATTGCATGCAAGTGCTTTTAGAAAGACACATGGTATACGGAGAGTAGCACCATGGAAAGGGACCTGAGAGTCCTGGCCAAGGGCAAGTTGAATATGAGTCAGCAGTGCCTTGGCAGTCAGAAGGTCCAGCTGTGTCCTGGGGGGCATCAGGCACAGCATCATGAGCTGCTCAAGGGAGGGGATTGTCCTGCTCTGCCCTGCACTGGTGTGACCTCACTTTGAGCCCTGTGTGTAGTTTCAGATGCCGCAATATAAGAAAGATATTAAGCTACTAGAAAGTGTTCAAAGGAGGACAATGTAGATGGTGAAGGGCCTTGAAGGGAAGACATAAGTGGAGTGGTTGAAGTCACTTGGCTTGTTCAGCCTGGAGGAGACTGAGGGGAGACCTCATTGCAGTCTATAACTTTCCCACAAAGGGAAAGAGAGTATCAGGCACTGATCTCTTCTCTCTGGTGACCAGTGACAGGACCCAAGGGAACAGGGGAGGTTTGGGTTGGATATTATGAAATGGTTCTTCACCCACAGTGTGGTTTGACACTGGAACAGTCTTCCCAGTGAAATGGTTATGGCACCAAGCCTGGCGGAGTTCAAGAAGTGTTTGGACAATGCTCTCAGACACATGGTATGATTCTTGGCAGGAGTCCTGTGCAGAGTCAGGAGTTGGACTTCCATGAACCTTTTGGATCCCTTCCAACTCAGGATATTCTGTGATTCTATGAATCTATGCCATCCTGTGGGCACAGATCACCTCCAAGGGAGGCTTTAGACAGAGGCATAGGAGACAAGGGCCAATGGTACCAGGTTAGCCAAGAAAAGAAAATATTATTGATTAAATTCTTCAATGCTTGACTGCCAGGCTTCTCTGTGTGCTTTCTCCCTGCTGCTTGGCTGTCTCTCTTCCCACTCCTGTTGTGAGCAGTAATATCATAGTAACTAAAAATACAAGCTGAACAGAACAACAGTGTTGGCTTTAAATCCCCTCAAAACAAGAGCAGGGATGTGCAGGTCCTTGAATGCATCATCTTTGCCTGTCCTTGCTTTTGGATGGGTCTCACATGAACCCAGCACCTGCAGAATTAGGAGCACCCAAATGGGGGAGAAAGGGCCTTACAAGGTCTTAGTGCAAGAAGGAATATTTTATGTTTTGCAGTAGTACGTCCTCATCCTGGAGGATATCCTGATCCAGGAATGTTATTTTTCCTCTTGAAATATCAGTAATTTATTTTAACTATAGTGCTGCTGTGAGACTTGTTTCATCTAAAAAGATAACAAGAGTGGTGCAGAACTATAGAGGTCCTTGGAAGTTCTAGGAAGGTGCCATACAAGGAAGTTTACCTCCTGGATGACAAGCTGCTGCAGGAGGATCTGTGCCTCCTGTGCTCTAATTTGTCTTGGACTGTCTCTTCACCAAACCCAGACATACATGGCAAAATCTGCCCACTTGGACCAAATGTGCCGCGATGAAAGGTTGTCTAATCTAGGATTCCTCACTGTTCCTGGGAAGGAGGACACAGAAGAGCACTGTGCTTGCACTGCTAGTGAAGATCCTCTAGCCTCTTCCATGCCTCCCACTACCTGTTCCATAGATTAAAATGCTTTACTTGTTCATTAGAAAACAAAACAAAACAAACCCAAAAACAACAGTCCAAAACAACATCAGTAGGGAAATTGCCTTATAAAATTAAAAAACATGTAGACCTGGATCATGCAGTCATAGCTATGAGTACACAAGAGTGTATATATCTCAAACACATGAATTAGCTTATTTTAATTAAGTTCACTGCAGGTTATCCATGATCTAGGTTGAATCAATAACATAAACCACACTAATACTTCACAGACCAACTTAGTTACCTTTTTTTAATTTCTTTTTATTTTGCAATAGTACTTTGAGAAGGTGAGGTTGGAAGGTGAAACATAGGTTGTGTTGAGTTTCTCAGTATAAATAACAGTAGACCATCGACAATTTGTACCTTACCTACAACCATACTTCAAATTCTTTGGAATGCAGAAGATACAGAATAGAATATAATATGAAATGCTGTGTTTGATGTACCCCAGGATGCCAGGGAAGACTTCTGCCCTGTACTGATCTTGCAGCTGACCAACATCCTCTGGTCCCTGTCTACACGGCTACTCTCCTCTCCCAGTTTATATTTAATCTGGAGTACAGTTTATGTGACAGGGTGTTGGTAGCAGGGTGAGGTGGTGCTGGCATGGCTCCTGTGGTTGTCAGACACATTTCAAGGCTAAGTGGAGAATCGTATCTCTGCTTTGCAAACAAATACATAAAGATATCCACTTGGATATCTGAGTTGTGTCACTTTGAAGCTTTAAATAGCATCGTAAGAGTCTGGCAGAGGGAACAGAACGCAGCGTTTCTGCAGTGACATGCCAGCCAAGGACAATAGTGCTCCGTGCAACTCTCTGTGTTAGAATACAGAGAAGAATAAGTGTCAGTAGCTGGGAGGGGTGCCTGTGAAATGCCTGCCTTGTTCCTGAAAGTGAGCTCTCTGGATACAGTCACAGTTTTATTTCTGTACTGCTGAAAACCCATAGTTACAACAGTGTGGTTTGTCCAGGGTAGATTCTCAGAATTTTTTTTTTTTCTTGTGGCTTATGAACAGGTTCTGGGCCTCAGTTCTTCTGTACTTTGCACCTATCCTTCAAGAATTAAAGTCTGAGAATTGATCTTGTTGTAGTCAGACTGGACTGATCTTCTCATGACCAGTTCACTGTCTTTGCACAGTCAACGTGCACACTGCAAAGGATTGTTCTTACAGCCACAAGCATGTCAGATGTAATTTCCTTACAGAGTATCACCCCTACTTCCAGCTTCAGCCATTGATGTGCCAGTGGTGAGCTGGGTATCTCTCATGTAATTCTGTTCTTGCATCTTCTAGGATGCCCCACTCCCTCACAAATGGGTAGGTGTTTTGAAACCACTGTGGTAATTTTAAAAGTGTCTCATTTTTGACATGTTCTGGGCCATGGTATTGCTCAGTCAGGCCTATCTCAAGATTCAAGAAGCTTGAAGGAGGCTTTTTATACCTTTCACATGTGAAACTCAAAGACAAAATTCAGCAAGGAATGCAATAAATAAGACTGGAAGGTCTTAGGAAACATGAAGAAGGCCTTCAAATCTGTAGGATGCTAAAACTAACCCTGGAGTGATATTTAGGTGTTTGCATCCTTTTGGACTCCTTGTGTGAAGTATATGACAAGACTTCAGAAAAACACTGAGGGACAGTTTTCTGGGCTTACCTAGTCTTCCCTACTAGATGGTCCTACCACCTTACATTTCTTTAACAAGTCTATTTTATAAGACTGTACAGAGCTTTTGAATTGTTTAGCTCTGGTTAGGTCCTATTATGCCATGAAAGAACAAAGTAAAATAACAAATGCAGTATTGTGTTTGCACTAGATTATTCATTTTGTTTCTTTTCATGACTTACAAAATCCCGAAGTACCATCAGATTATCTTGTGAGACTTGTTAGATGTCAGACCTATTACCAGTCATGCAGTTACGTAAATATTAATCATGATCACCTGCAGCTGACCAAAGTCTATCTTGAAGAAAAAAGATCCCTCCTCTTTCATAAATATCAGGAATGGCGAAGTCACCGCATTTTATGCAGGTATGTTGTGGTTCCAGCAATAAGTATGCACCTTGTTTCCCTCGTCATTTATTTTGGTCAGAGGTCAGATAATAGCACATGTTACATCTTTTCCTAGCAGTTTAAAAGCCATTTCATAATGACTGTTTCTTCATTATTTTATGAAATATACCAACCTTATATCACAGTCTTCTTTTTGTCAAACTAGTAGATTCAACCATTCATGTTTTGATTACAAAAATGCTTTTATTTGCTATATCCAGATGTACCTCTGTTCTTGCACTCCCTCCAATTCTTCATTGTCCTTTTATCAAATAAATACGTCAGTACCCTTCCCCCTACTGCTATACCCTAAGAATAACATTGCTCTGTTATTTTTATCTTACATATAAATTAGTTTGCAGTTTCTGCGTACAGAACTCAGTTGTCCTCCTTTCCTTTCCTTTAGAGATTTCTGACAAGTTGTTTGTCTTCCATAAGCTGGTGAGTTAGTGTTTTCCACACTACAGTGTTCCCTTTCGTAAGGGGGGGTGAATGGTAACATACATTTGTCATGTCTTTAATCATAACTTTGCACTTGAGTGCATTAGATTTTACCATGGCTAATCGGTGCAGTTTATCAAGCAGCTCAGATTGTTCTCTGTGATTTCCCTGTTCTCAGTATTACTCCATCAATCTTTACAAAACTGGCCAGCGTCCCCTGTTCATTTCCAAAGCACTAATGAAAGTGTTCTATAGAGTTTGAGATTGGTGAAGTCTTAATTTCTCAGAAGAAACCTTTTTTTTTTTTTATAATGTTTCTCACTGAGAATTAATTCTGAAACCAGAAAACTAATTCTTAACCTCAGTAATATGTATTTTCTTTTCAATTTTTGCTAAAAAAACCCTTACTATCTTTGCACAATAGACTATTAGTAAAAAACCCTACTATTGCAAGATAGAACAAAATCTGTTTCCTCATAATGAAGAACACTGTTTCCTACTGACTGGCTTCCAGGGACAGCTCAGGGCTTAACAAAATTGCTCATTACCTTACAGGGAATGCCTGGGTAATACTAACTTCATAAAGACTTCTTTTCCATGCAGTTGCCTTGCATCACTGTTTTGCTATCCCACGCATCTTACTGGTAGAATATCCTGTAATCGCTTTGTCATCCTTTGCAGCTTTATTGCACTCTGGTCACTTAAGAGACAGATTCAGTACCCTGGTTTGCAAGATGAAAATGTGCATCCATAGGGCAGCACACATCAGTTTTGGGAACACCTTTACAACATATACTAAGATAAGCAAAGAAAATTTTCTGTGCATAATCCAAATATAAGTGACTTTCCCAAGTCTGATAGAAATTGATTTAAAAAAAAAAAAAAAGTTATTAATACAAACTTGTGGAAACTGCCACAAAACTTCCAGCAGTTTTCCTGTCCTTTCCCCCTGATCTTTTATTTCCCATGTTTCTTAAGTTTACTGAATCATATGGCTGAGCATTCAGTTTTTATGCAAGTGAGGTATGTTCCTGCCTTCATGCAAAGGGTTTCAGACCTAATTTTTACTTCAAATCTCCCCTAGTGTTTTTATACACACACACATACACATAACACATACATACATGGAATTTGTCTTGGTGGAACCACCTGCTATCCAGGGAGTAAATTGTACTAATTAATTACTGTCCTAAGGCTAACTAACTACACATCAACAATCTTTTTTTTGGGACAATATTCCCTTATGTGGTGTAGTGTAGTTTTCAATGTATAATTGCTATGCATGCTGAAAGTTATATGTAATATAAACATGCATATTAACAAATGCTGTAGAAAATGTATGAAACCTAGATGAAAAGAATGCGTGCAACTTGAAACTAACTCTTGATTTAAGATAGGTATTGCTATGAACTACTTCAGGAATGACGGAGTACCTGGTGCACATGACTACTAGCCCGAATTTTGAGGAATAACAGGAGAACCAGGAGCAGTAATATATTATAAGTGATCTTTAATTAATCAGATATTGTGCCCACTATGGCAATGGCAGCCAGATTAAACAAACTGCTGGCATATTACCACATTGCTCTTGCTGCTTTTGAAAATTAGCACAATATTCACCTTCATTCAACTTCCTGCAGTATCCCAAGAATTAAAATTGCTGAACCATAGATAGTCAAGAATCCTAGACTATACTTTAGCCACTAAATGGCAAGAATGATCTCTGTTGTGTCTTAATATTGAACAAGTTCATACTATTCACTGTAAATGTAAACATGTAAAATGGTTTCTTTCCAAAGACAGAATAAAAACAACTTATTAGCTTTCCTACTTTAGATTAATAATTAATTTTCCTTTTATATTAATAAGTCCAGACCTCTGACAGCATTTTGCTTTTGATTCACGTACATTTCCTTTATATTTGCACAGTGACATATATATAGATATGCTTACTAATGTCGCTCTTAGAAAAAATATTTTTTTCTATATTGTTTAAGTTTTGGTTTATGTTGAAAGTGAAATATTTCCCATTTTCCCATGTACTGTGAATTTCACATCCAGCTGCTGCTTTCTTATGACCTCTGAAAGAGGTTGGGTTTTCAGCCAGAACAGTGAAATTGAAAAAGCTCATATCATACCACTAATATTTCCTGACCTGCATCAGGAACATCTTTTAGCTCACCCTGACCTTTCACACTGCTTTTTTGCATGAAGCTGCAATGTTGAGTCTATAAAGCAATAGAGATTTCTCATTCTCAATCCCAAAAGTTTGTTTACCTACAGCCAGCCTAAGCTTATCATTGTCTTGGACTTGTGGAAATGCAGGGAATAATTAATTTTTCTTTTCCTTTCATATCTGTGCAATGTGATCTGAGTAGGTTTAGTCATTACATCACACAGGGTCAAAACATCAAAACCACGTGAGAGTTGCATGCAATAGCTGCTTTAGTAACTTGTGCCTACCTTACGTTTATTATAATGGATATGCAGCCATATTTGCCACTACAAATTTGCCTTTCTTTAATCTATGTTTTCTTGGCCTGACCGAAGAGTTGCACTTGTCTTTGATGTTGTGAGGTTTAGCACAGTATCATGTTGCAATGGTGATATAATTTAGAGGATAATTGGATGTACTTACATAGTTGCTTATCTCGATCTCCTAGAGAATGTTTCTTTCCTTATGCACTGAAACACTTTAGATGTTTTGCAACTGTTTCTTTAAAGTCTTTCCATGTGGAACTGTTGACGTGGTTTCA
This sequence comes from Formicarius rufipectus, assembly GCA_013399695.1. Lineage (NCBI taxonomy): Eukaryota > Metazoa > Chordata > Aves > Passeriformes > Formicariidae > Formicarius > Formicarius rufipectus. Next base: position 525,153 of record VXAU01004626.1, on the reverse strand, counting down.
TCTTTGCGATCAGCTCTTTTGTAAGTGGCCACACTAGATTCCTGTAAAGGTTGCATTCATTCAATTGCAGCATGTGGAATGACAGTGAGGTTCTTTTGCCTAACCTAAATTCTCCTATACTTGGCTCCACAGACAACTATGAAGCCTTTTGGACTCCCTGAGAAACGGCATTGATTTTTTTTTTTTTTTAGTATCCATATGGAGTCATGCATATAGGACCACCAAGACTACATCCCATGGGCAACTGGCTCCAGGCATGAGTGATAGCTCAGATAGCACAAAATACAGCTTTGAGGGGATGTCTATGTGACTTCCAACAGAGATGGAGTCTGTTAATCACTGTTACATGACATACCAGTTGCCCTGGAAAGGCTATCACTTCATAATCCCAGTGAAAACGTGCTGTATATAGGGCAAGGTTGGCTGCCATGCACATGGCTTCAGGTTGCACAATGGGTCACAAGGCTTGAAGTCAGCATGGCAATAGAGACATAGCTTCAGCACACGTGGAGAGATACTGGATGCAAGAGTCAACAGCCAGGCCTTTCTCATATAGAGAAACACCAGGAATTTCCACACTGCAAAATGAGCTGGAGTGTGTACATCATCTAATCCTTCCTCTTCAGACTCTAAGTGGGATGGGAAATGCCCACAGTGGCTGGCAGCATTTCTTCATCTGGGTATGCCTTACCTAAGGATGTCCTTTTCCTGTAACTTGTGTTTTCTCACCAGGGCTCTCATACTAGAGACAGCCACCTGCCCCAGCTTCAGGATGAGCTGGGAGTTGTGTCTTTCAGGGCAGAATCTCTCACCTGTTTCTGTCCCTCTTGGTTAATTAAAAGGGAAGGACTCAATTCTCTTGCATCAGAGGTGAGCTCTGGTCTCAGAGTGCACTGTCCTATCATCTTTTGCAACATAGAAAATTTAGAAATTTCATTATAACAAATCCTGAATCATTGTCTTGTTGAGAAAAGCAGTCTCCTGATGTCTGCTGAAACACTTCAGCTATGCCACTCTTGGCTGTAAAGGCAATGCACTGAGAAAGGTGTCACAGCTTTATGCAGAGAAAGTAAAAGAGGTCCTTCGTAACAATGAGGAAGGCTTTGAGAAACTGCCAGAATTAGTGACAAACCTGTCACCTGCATTGGAGTCCCCTAGACCTTGCCTGGAACTCTCAAATAACAGTCCCCTTGGGAAACTGCATTTTTCTCTCTAGTCAGGAAATGCACTCTGTTAACCAACAGACTTACGTATGAATTAGACTCTTATAATGTACTTTATCCCTTGAAGCTAACTGCAATGAACACTGGAAATTTAAAGTTGATGATAACATATGATGCCATGTATGTTAGACATGAATAGCAAACTTATACCTCACCAGCACAGGCTGATTTTATTAAGATACTAAGATCCTGTTACCTTACTACAGCTGTAAATGTTCAGAAGCTAGTTATTTCAGGGTAAGTTGCTTTAGCAGTTCCTATGTCTTTTAGGGGTTGATGGGAGACTAGGGTAAGCTGGTAAGAATTAAAATCCAAACAAGGCATGCCTTACAAAGAAATACTATTCGTATTTAAGCTCCGTAGTAAAAAAGTATTGTACCTGTGCATATGCACAGGTCTCCTACAAATCAGACCAGAAGGGATGTTATGTTCTATGAAAGAATAAGCAGACCAAATAACCTTGCAAATCTGAGCTATTGTCAGTATTTGTCCAGTACATTAAGTATTTCTTGGTGTGATGTCATTATGATTTGTGTCAGTGAAAGCCAAATGGCTAATTGCAGCCCCATAAAGGGAACAAGTTGTTCTTACTACAAAGGTGCTGTAAATTATGGTAAAACTGTTCAGTTTCTCTTCTTTATCAAAACAATGTGAGTTATGGTAGAACTGTTTAGTTTCTCTTCCTTATCAAGGTAATGTGAATTACGGTAGAACTGGTTAGTTTCTCTGTTTCCTTGTCAAGGAAATGATTGAATTATGGCCGAAGTGGTCAGTTTCCCTGAGCCCTTATCAGGGAATACGTGAATTATAGTGGACAGAATTGGCACAATAAAGAAACATATGTTGAAGACTGTTTAGCATCACATTGCACCATGTATATGCATATGATGTAATGAATATGTATGAAGTAACTGGATAAACCCCCAATCTGTGCTGTGTTTGGTATGCGGTTTTGGGGAGAGAGGATTCCTGCCGCATTCAGCATGCTGCTTGCTTTCACCATATAATAAGCTTTTATTCTAAAACCCATTTTGAGTCTGAGACTCTTTTTCTCACACTTGGACTGTTTTCAAAATATTTTCTGAATTTACATTTTTTCTGAGTTTCAGTAAAGTTAGTATATATGTAACAACAAATATCTGTACTCTATTTGTCAGATGGAGGAGCATGCAGAGCCTTTGTAAATGCAATATAATACTCCAGGTGGACAGAAACACTCCCTTTTCTGCTGATTTTACTTTATGGTCCACATTTTCTCCATCTATTTTGCTTTTTCTGTCCAAATGCCTTCATCGTTTAGTAGTGGTAATTGAAAAACCTCTTGTTACTTTTATAAATGCATGAGAGCATTTTTCATTTATATGCTAATAGAACTTTTGCCCAAGGGTGTTTTGCAGCTTCAAGTTGCAACAGGGTGAATCACCTGCTAACAACAAAACCGAATTCCTCTGTCAGCTTCCTCAGGATCAGTAACTTTGGAAACAAGTGATTCAAGAGGACATAATGGTGTCCTCAGGGTGGGATTCACCTCAGCTACCTTCATACATTCAGAAGTTAGGTGTCAAGTATTGTGAGAAACGTCTCTCAATCGAAATTTCAGAGATGGCAAGAAAAAAAGAGGCGAGGCAAAGAACCCCCTCAGCAGCACATGCCTGCGCCCCAACCTGTGGGAAGGTCTGAGTACCTATGAGGACTGGAGATCACACCTTTTATGGGTTTTCACATATGCATGACCACCCCCTCTTGGAAGCCAACCCCTTCCAGGTCGGGTTTCACTCCCTTTCCTTAAAAGATGAGAATTCGGGGATAATTCGATTTTATTGGCTGCACAGGCCCAGGGAAAGCACCCCCCACACCGCCTCACCTCTGTGGAGTCTGCCCTTTCTTGGAGGCAAACCTCGGCCTGAGTCCGCCCCACACCTCCTCTTAAAAGGAAGAGATGTGGGCGCTTAAATCAAATTGGTTTCTTTTAGGCAGAAAAAACTGTTATGGCTTTGCGGGAACCTTCTATCCCTAAAAGAAAAGGGTGTGAATGCCCAACCCCATTGTCTGCCTTAGGAAAGAAAGGCAGTTTTACCTTGTTCAAATTTACCAATCCTTTAAAGTTTTAAGCAACTGTGAATCCCTATCCCGGCCACCGAGGACTTTGTCAGTGAGTCCAGGCAGGACTCTGCCCTACGTGCTTTCCATCTCACCTATTTTATAACCCCTGCACCCCATAAACTCTCCACACACAAAATGACCCCTTGGTAGCCTACACACAAAATAGCCTGCAGGCAACCCAACCCAAACTAGCTCCCAGGTGTCGTCTCTGTCCATCTTTCACTTGCTTATAATAAAACCATTTCTTTATTCCTCACAGTATGACCAGGGCATTTAAGCTCCCTCAGAAGATTACAATATAGAGGAGTTTAGTCACTACTTGCAGTTGCCATGCTATTCTTTTCCTCCACTCAGTAGAGAGGAAACACAAACTTCTACTATAACTGTAACTTTTTGATGACTTAATGGTCAAGTGTATCCTAAATGCATGCCTTGTGAAAAGGACATATTTACCTCAAAAAGAATAGTGTTTCATAGTAAAAAGCAGTTTTGAACCTTGAACTAATTTAGGAAATTCAATACTAATGTCATATTTGAGTCAAAGGTACCTTTGGCTGCATTTGACTTGAGCTTAAAGAACAGGTATTTCGTATGGGAAAGGGTTGAGTAGGGAAAGAAAAGTTAGTTGTTAGGCAACCAGCAACTTTTAGTCAGCTTCCTGAGGAATGCTGGAGGCTTCTTCCCCCACATCATTTCCTTTTGTCTTAAAACCAAAGATGCAATGTGACAATGTAAATTAAAACCGAATCTCATGCAAAAACCCTCACATACATTAGCTTACATAAGCAAGACATTGAGATGATAACCCTTATGAAATACAATTACCTCTGTTGAGATATTGTACCTCTTCTAGCACTTTAACCAAGGATACAGATAGGTTGCAGAAACAGAAGAAACAGAAAGTGTGTGTGCTGCTGTGTGTACAGTTACTTTTCTCTAAGTGGTTTCTAGTCACCATTTTTACAGGGAAAAAAAGAGATTCTAAAACTTTTTTTACAGAAGTAGAAGTGCTCATATTAAGCAAAGCGACAGACAAAGCATAGGGTAGGCTTGTGACTGTCCTTAACATATTGCTATCGATTATTTAATTCTAGCTTCAATTAAGCAGTTTCTGTTCCATCAAGAAGTTTCAGTACAATGAAGTTGAGAAAGGAATTTCAAAGCAAATCTTTTGTTTGCCCTTCATGGTAAAATAAGTTCACTTATTTCATTAAACCACAATGAAAAAAATATAATGAGAATATAAAACTAAACCTAGAAAATCAAACTTTTGGAAGGATGGAATACTGCATACAAGATCATCAAATTGTCTTAATTTGTTCTTGTAAAAATAGCTTTTCATACTGATTCATCTGTTCATATAAGAAAAGTATGTAATGAGACTACTAGAAGTAATTGGGTTTGTGTCTAATTTCTGTCAGTCACGGTGCTTATACGTAACTCATTGTCACAGTCAGAGTGGCTGTGATTTCATACTTATGCCTGACTGTAAGAGGAAGCATCATGCTTTGTCATCCTATTAATCTCAAATCCTTTCATAAGCACTACTTTGGGAGGACTTTCAGTACAAACGTATGTTCACCTAATAATGCTTGCACAATACATTAGTAAATTTAAACACTCAGCTTCCTCGAGGTGTGCTGAACATATGAAGATCCTCATGAGACTGAAAAATGTACAGGATCGGTCCATTACATTCCAAAAATCTGCTAACAGTGCCCTGCCAGATGGTGACTTGAATGAAGTTGCTCAGAAATCTGGATGTTTCTTGCATCAGACAATGATATTATAGTTTATTGATTTTGTTGATAGTTTCAGGATTTTTTCAAGGTGAAATGTTTGAATCTCATTTAAATTTGTTAAAATGCATGCTTGTGTTAAATGTGAAGCCCAGAAATAACTAATACATTTTTAGTAGAAAAATGATACATTTTTCTACTAAATTTTAGGGAGCACAAAAACGTGGCTTTGAATTAGAATACTGCACTAAAAACCTGTGTGTACACAGAAACCATGATGCAACAACATTTTTCAGTGAAAAATAGTCCTTCATAAGAATTCTTAATATCTTCAGACATAAATGTCTTCTTTCTAATGATCATCTCCACAGTTGCTTTTTAAAATTTATATTCTATTATGGAGACAATTATGCATGGAATTCAGGGTCTTGGCATGGTAGGTGTGTTTATTAGGCTATTATTATCCTGACTTTTACAACATCACTGTAAGGCTCTTTCTCATAGATTATGTCTATCATATAATCAATCAGGTTATTGCTGTTATTACATTTCCATGAGCCCCCAGGTAGGAAGAAGCTGGTCTCTCAGCTCACTCTGCTCAGTCACAAAACCTACAGATGAACATTCATACCCTACAGCAGACCTACTCTTTGAAAAAATAATGTGGGTGGGAAATTTTCCTGTTCCAGAAATCATGTAGGGGTGGAGCTCTGACTCAATGTAGTAAAACACCTGTTCAACAACTTCTGACACTCTTTAAAAGAGTAAATTTGTTTTAGAGACACTGGCAACACTGGAGCCTAATACTTAGGTGCCATTCACAGCAGCTGCTTTTAATGTAGCATCGATCTCAATGACATCAATCTTTGCCTTACCTCAGGTAAGTGGAAAACAGAACAAGCCAGGCAGGAATCTCCAAGTTTTTGATTCAGGTTTGTCCGTGAATTACAATAGTTCAAGCCTACTGTTACCTGTAAGACATAAATCTTCAGGAAAACAAGATTGTCCTTTCTTGGATATTGTCAACTACCAGGACTGGAATAATTGTATTTCCATATAGCACAGAAACTGCTACCACTTTCCTGGCACAATTGTTTTATTCATCACAAAGAATTGCCTGGTCTACTCTGCAATTTCACACTGAGGAACTGAAATAAACAGAAAAATTGATCTTTACTCTCTTTTTTCCCCCTGTTTTTTCTCCCTCAGCAGCATTCAAGCAGCAAATCAAGCCTCTTGGAAAAAGAAGAAAGAAAATGGATGATGCACTATATAGCTCCAAGTAATCATGCTAAGGTACCAACTTCAATAAACTTAAAATATATGTGACTAAATTAATATTTTTTCAGAAATGTAGGGGAGTTTTTTACTCATATTTTGTTAGTAAAGATTCACATGCTTGTTTAGAAATAGGAACACTTAATGAAAGAAGATTTTCTTTTGGTGCAATATCTGCATTCCAGTATCCATTAAGACTGTGTTATTTTCATGGGTTTGTTCCTTAATCCTTAATGTAAATGTACTTGATTTACTGTTAAAATGGGACTGATTTTGGCATTCTTTTAATGTTATCAACCTCTATTGATTTAAGGGAGCTTTAGCCCAGAACAACTGCAGAACATTGCCAGAGTTGGAAAGACAGAGCGTGGTTGTCGTGATTCTTTGAGTTCTAGACATTAATGCCAGTTTCCAGAACAAATGCCCACTTTGATCACTGTGTACCTCATCACAACAAAAGAACAACTCTAGTAACCTTTGATGGGCCTGTGATGGAGATTAATTGCATCAAACACAGAGCAGCTGTTTCAGTGACAAAGCAGCTGTATCAGTGATGATTTTTGTCTCTGCCCCTGGTTAACTTGCAGCTGGCATTGTGTCAAGCTGCCTCAAAGTAAAACCTGGGTGCTCCAAACAAAAAGAAAAACTGACTTTTGATGGCATCTTAAATGGTATGTAATTCAAGTGCCTGTAGCTCATAGAAGACTTGTATGCTTTATTTTTTGTTTGTCTAACCAGACTTCCAAATCAACAGAAAACTACAAACGTTGTTTTGGTTATGTATATCACAACCTTATCAAACTGATTAATCAAACTGATCTCTTGTTAACAGCATTCTAGCAGCCCCTCAGATGGAAATTAGTGTATTGAAGGGTGACAAACTACCAGAGGGGTGTGAAACTTGATGTAAATGGCAAAATGACACAACCAAAACTGACATGGCATTTAGGTGTTGGTAATTTGATCTGTGTGTGTCTGTGTGTATCTGTGTATCTGTGTGCTAAAGCTCAGCAAGGGAATGTACTTAAACAGAAGAAGCTATTGGGGAAAAGAGTAAGCCAGTCTCCTTAGTGGTTTTGTAATGTTTTAATGTATTCATACTAAAGTTGTGTTTTCCTTTAGAATATCCATGACTAAAAGCATTCAAGCTTTCTTTACCACTAACATGGTTATATTTACATAGAGATTGTTATAATCCAGCACATGTTTTTGAATGTACACAAAGTAACATAAAAAATTCTGTGGCCATAAACTCCTGTATATAGGGGCTATGAGACTCTTTCCTCAGCTTTAATTCGTTATTTGTGTCATAATTTCTCCCTACTAAGTGAACTTCTGAAAATTCTGTTTGCTACTCTCAGACACTCTTTATTTGCCTCCTAGCTTTGAATGTCTTCTCTACTATGGCATAAATCTTGAAAGAACACTGGCATTAAAGGCACAGACTTGTCTGAGCTGGCCAATTTCTGCCTCTTCTGGCATTTGGTTTCCTGGGTAGCTTTCAGTAATTGCCTGGATTTTTGCAAGTCATAGCTTCCATCTTAACAGGAGGATAATCCTTAGTAGAGAGCTATTAGCAAGGATAACATACTAGTCACAGACCTTGAGCCCCAGAAGAAGCAAACAGATATAAAGGTTTCGTACATGACTGTTAAAACATTTTCCCAAGTACTTGCTTCAGTTTGAGAGGATTTAGCATAGCTGTGTGATAAACTGAATAATTACTGAATTTGTTTTAGAAAAACATGCCTGGGGCTGTGCACAGAGATTAGCTGTGTCTCCTACCTAGAGTGCGAAGCCAAATACCCCCCACTGCTAAATTTTCAGGAAATTGTACCAAACCTATACTTCTTTGATATTTTAAAATGGATAGGATCATCAAGAAAATATATCTCTAGTTATTTCAGGGACTCCTGAACTGGTGGTTTGCCTTAAAGCAGCTTACACATGAGTACAGGGTTTAGGGTTAGGGTTAGACCCAGGAAGCAAGGCTCATATTGAGGGAAAATCAGCTATGACTTGCCTGACTACATATTCTCTGCCACAAAACACACTGAGTGTATCTTTCAGGTTCCCATCACTAGTTCTTTCCTCTATTCTTAATTCATTGAGTCACTTTTTTCATTTTCTCTCCCCTAATCTTTGTTCCAGGATTGAATGCTGGGTGTGGTCTGGCTGGCATTGCTAGTGTCTTGCACTCACAGGACTCTTTTGGGTACTACAGTGCGATTTCCTCCTAGTACATAGAGTTTACATGCACAGCTCACACTGAATTTTCTCTTACGCAGCACCTGCTTAGAGCTCCCCTCCTGGAGGTGTAAAATAATTCTTACTCCTCATTCAATCAAATTTCTAATCTGTACATTAGGGCTGATTGGGTTCTCTGCCCTATTGCTTCCTTGTCAAACTTCTAAAATTTAAATAAACTCCTGCTTTTTTCATAAAGCCATCTTCCTGTGACACCAAATATACCTATCCACTTCTCACCATGATTCCACAAAAATGAGGTCTTTGAAGCCTTGCATAATGTTTGACACTGTCTAATCTGTGTCATATTTTACTGTTCTTCGCAGAGACATTGGATATGTTCTTGTGTCTCTTGGTTTTTTTGTTTTATTGTGTTTATGGTTTTTCCCTTCTTAATATAGCCCTTATACTCTTTTATTAGTTTGTCTTCATTTGCATGTGAAGGATGAGATTTTTGGGATGTGTTTGTCCCACAACATCTAGCCTGCTGAGATGGTGCTTATGTATGAGAGTGCAAACAGTGCTTGGTGAAAGTGTATTTTCACAGAATGCACATTTGTTTCTATTTCAGTCATTCTACTTAAAAAGTCATACAAATCTCTGGCAATCTTTAAAAACACACGTTCCAAAATGCTGGCTGAAGTACTGGTGCCATTAAAGAAGGCTAAGAGATCACCAATACTAAATGCAGTTTTTTTAACTCTTTCCTTTATTTCTCCTGAAACATGTCTGCTGAAGTTTTTATGTGCTTCCCTAACCTGACTACTATTTTTGAAAAAGTTATAGAAACAAAAGGAGAAAGGTAATGATTGTTTTTTTAAGAACAAAACAGTTTGAGGTAAGAAGACACGGAGTTGTTCCTTGTTGATGGAAGAGGAATGGTCTAACAATAATGATTGAAAAAACAGTGTGAAGCTGGCTTAGCCTGTGCCCTGATGATGCTGAGATGTTACTTCCTCTGTTTAGAACACAACCTTATAAAATATCCTGTGTCCTACATATGACTTTGAGCAACAGTGATTGATTTCTGTATTAGTTTTGGAATACACCTATGCAGAAGGCAAGATATTCTACTCCTTGTAGCCTTATAAAGAGAATACATTTGTTTGACACTAAACCCTCTGTTATGAGTGTGCTGATTCTGTACCTTACAGCAAAAAGTATTAGCATTTTACCTAGACAATTAATAGAAAATGTTCTGACATTACAGTTCCTTGCTATAGGTTTGAACTCATGGGCAAAGCTTTCTGTTTACTTTAGGCACTGGCAAGCTTCTATTTAATATACCTTTCAATTATCCAGCATTTTATAAAAAAGTCAATCTTGCCGCTTCATTGGATAACTTCATAGCCTGAGAATTACTGACTTTTTTTGCAGATTATTTCTATGACCTTCATGCCTTTCCTTATAAAGATGAAAAGTATTTGGGAGGTTAAGCAAAATTTTATCATGATGAATTCCCCATAGTCTAATGACTTACACACTCCAGCTGATGTACTGTCTTGTCTCACTGGTTTCTTATATTTTGACCTTTTTAGCAGTCTGACTTTTGTCACAGTAGCAGCACCTCTGTATGCGCTGTGCCTGATTTCATGCAGGAGTTTCTCCCAGTTTTTTTAGTTGAAGTTTCTCAGAAAATAGATAATGTCTCCCAATTATTTTATCATCTTCCACCAACACTTCTCCATTTGCTTTAGATAATTTTTTCAGAATTGTAGTCATTAGTTTTCAAAACACCTTATTTCTTTGACCATCTTTTCTTGTTGTTAGCATTCTGTGAAGTGGCTTTACTAAGAATTACTGAGCTATTTGTCTTCTTCCATTATGTCAACTTCTACTTGAGCTCTTTCTGAATATCTGTGACTACTATGAGGCTTCCAATGAAGTGGCCGTCTATTGCTTGGCCCCAGTATGTACTGTGCCTTCAGTATTATTTGGCTGAATATTTTTTTGCAAATCCACAAGTGTCATCATAATGTGTCATCACTTTTTAACTTCCACAGACCCTTGCTACTAGAACTGCAAACCAACACTTCTCTGTTCCTAAATCTACATCATTTTAATGCCATAATATTTTGTTTTGAGTTTTGCTTTGCTCAAAAGTCCTTAAAAAATACCTTATTATTTTATAACCTCACTATCTCAGAGTGACTTTTTGGCATATACATTTTATTATTCATAGATATACTATTTATATCTTCAACTTTTATTGGAGATACCCAGTTCTGAAACTGCTGATAACATAGTTGTAGGCAGATTAATGGTCTTTGTGTAGCACTAGCAGTCCAACCTCAGGATATGACAGACTACGTTTTCTTTCCTGTGCATAGCTCCATTCTCTGACATTCACTGCATTCATTCTGTCAACCCTTCTATCTAACAAGACCTATTCCTACCATAATCATGCATCAACTTGGGAACTTAATACAGTCTGAAATTCCTTGTTTGCCATCTGCTTCTGTTCTTAAGCAGTGATACAGGTAGCCATCCCCACTGCTGATTTAACTCTTTTCATTCAGTCACGTATGTACAACAGTAGTGCAACTCTCTTCCCCTTCTGTGAACTGAATTTTGATAAACTTTCCACAGCTGTTCCCACAGTCAGGAAATCAGTATAGCCATCTGTGCTGCAGCCATACTAAGCTTTGCCTATTTTCCACACCTTTCTGCCAATACCCTGCTTGGTCTAGCTACAGTTAATGGACATGTTGAGCATGTTCTCTGAAAATGTAAAATCCATAAAACACACATGATTGTCACAACTTTTACAGACCCTGGTGGTCAGGCCTGGCACCTTCAATAAGGAATTGGAGATAGTCTTCTTTGAAATTAAGGATTTTAGTAAAAACTATGTACTTCAATATACTACGCCATGTCTATGAATCAGATAACCACATCTGGTAAGGAGGACTTGTGTTCCCATAAAGCAAGCTAAGAGTCTTTGTTCAAAGCTGTGCATTGTGTATGTTCTGAGACATTTCCTGGAGTGCTGACATCCATCCTTAAACACCTCTCCATCATGAAAATTATTCTCTTAAGAAAAAGGAAGAAAGGATAAAAAGACCAATCTTTTTTCCCTCTCTCCAGTTATCCAAGCATTGTATTAAAAGCAGAAACTTTTGTATAGGCCTCGATTCTACCTACAGTACAACACAGGCTGGTGGTGAATAGCCAAATAAATTTGAAGCATCTCTTATTTGTGGATTTTCTCTTCATATTGTGGATGCTGGTGGTCATGTGTAGAGTTTAATACAGTTAGCTTACTGAACTTTCTCAGCTTATATACCCTGTTTCCACTTCTCTATTCATTCTCTTCTTCCACACTTTTTGTTTGTATGCTTAGATAGCTGCAGGCTTTAGGGGTCAATAAAGTTTGTGGAGAAAGTGTGTTTTGCTGCATATTGCATTTTTGCTGTGATGCCAACTAGAAGAGCCAGCTTTAGCAGAATCTGGATTCTTTTCAGTGTTTGGTTGTAATTACAATCAATATACATACTCAGAACTTTGAAATATATCTCCTGTGTTCTTTTTTTCCCAGCAGGAAGAAATGACACCTTACTCCTTACTCACTGTTACAATCATAAAGTTGAAAAGTGCTCATCAGGCAGATTTGTGTAAGTACCAGATTTTCTTATTGACATTACACATTTCTCAAATTACTGTGTCAGCCTCTGCTTGTGGTAGCTACTGCACAAATGTAAAACACTGTAAGTCATACTAGTTAAGAGATCACAATCAAAGGCAATTTCTGTCACAGAATATCTATTTACTATTTCAGAGCTTTGCTGGGTTGTTTGGTTTGTTTTTCACATTGTTTATCTGACATGTTGTCTATTTCAGAAACATGAAAATGTCTTAACATCACTTTTAATACACAGATGTTTATAACACGTCTGTGACAAATGCACAGAGAATAAAGCTGAAATCCTTACACATTAGTCCCTCTAAATTCTTTGCTCTAAAGATCCATACCACATCTCAGAAGTTCAGTGAGGTATCTAGTGTACATGTCCTGGCCATCCAAGCATCGTAACACCAACCAGGTTGTTATGGCTGTTTCTGACTCTGGCCCCCCAGTGAAAGACATCTAACAAAGATTTTGGGCACTGTAGTACAGGATATGTTACAGCTTACATGCAAAGTGCTCTGAAAATGCGTGATATTTGGCCAGGCCTTACCTGGTGGTCCACATTCAAAGTCTTTTCTCTGAAGAATTTTCTCCTGCCATTCCTATGTGCATCTTATGAACTTAGCACATCACTAATAACTACAGTTTCACATATCCCTTTATCATACTGTTCCTGCATCTTTTGTTTGTCATTTTCTTTCCTCTTTGGGAGATAATGATGACGTTTGCTGGAGCCATAATACCCTGCAGTTAACATTTCTCACCATCTCTTTGTATTCCACTTGCGTTGGTGTTTCAAGAACCTGGATGTCACCACTGCCAATTTTCCAGTCCAGTAGAGAGAAGTGTTCAGCTCACACGGTCTGTAAGATTGGGTTGCAGAGAATAGAAAAAAATATTATAGGACATCAAAAAAGGTCAAATTAATTTCTATTTGTTTTGACAGCCATGAAACACTACATGTATGAGCAAGACCTCGCGTTCAATCCTTTGAAATGCTTGTTTAATTTGTCTTAGCATCACCTTTGATCCAGAATGGATATTGAATTGCAAAATAAGATCCATGATTTAGTGGCTTATGCAAAAGGATTGCTCAAAGTAAAATGATGCTGCATTCTCAGAAAGTGTTACTGTTATGACCTTTACCTCCACCCTTAGGACAGTGGGATTTCTGAGAAAATATTACTTACTTAGGTGCAGACATTTTGACAATTCCCATTATCACCAAAATGTACATCCATGAAGCAGGATTCAAGAAGTGTGGGCTCAGTTTTTAGTTCTGTCAACACACTTGTTGTATAAGAAGTTTAGGCAAATTTATGCATCCAAACAATCCGTGCCTCTGTAATAAGGTAAGAAAAGGATGTCTTTTCTGTCAGTATTTCCCCAGGCAGTCCATGACCTCTTAAGGATGTCATATCATAATGAAGCACTGTAAACACTGCTGTTGAATAAGAAAGATAAACAAACATTAGATAGCTCTTTGCTGAATGAGCAGCAACCTGCCTGTGCTTTCAAAGAAAGTGGAGTCTCACAGGAAAACTAGTGTGATAGCATGCGATTGAAATGCTTCAGTACAATGCAAAAAAAGATATATTGCACCTTTAAAGTGCTTGATTTTGCACTGATGTCCTTATACCTCAATACTTTGTTTTTAACATCTGAATGCATTTGAAGTATCAGAAAACTAATGCAACTATACATACTATTATGCACTAATGAGAATTGGAAAATGGTGTTTACCTAGTCTTTTCTCAGCAATATGATCTTTCCCCTGGAAGAACTGATTATAAGAAGTTGATACAGGTTCTATTTGTCTGCGAGATATCTGTGTAAGATATTCCTGTGCAGTCAATCGTGGCTATTTTTTTAAACACCCACTTCAAGATCCATGGGATCTGTGTTTCACAAGCCTGGGATGAAGTCCCAGCTTATCATGAAATCTGATGTTACACCTTTGCCTGTAGACAACACATGTTAGTGGAGCTTGGCACACAAAGGAAAAAAAATAAACCAAAAAGAAAACAGCCTGCTCCTCCTCAATGGATCCATTAGCCCTTTTCATATACCTACTGTCATTCCACCACTTCTGCAGTCACCTGTATACTTAGGTGATGTTCCACTCCAACATTTGTTTCGTAAATACTTCATGTAATTCATGTCTGTACTATGATGCAAATGGTCTTGACAGACCTGAGCTAATTATTTTCCACTGTACTCCTAGCTAACCTTTATGCCAATTAGTAATCATGGGTCAGACTCAAATATTTCTGGCACTCCCTGATCTCACTGTGAACACGAAAGGAGAGCACTCAGATAAGATCACTGACACTCATCCCGCTGCCCTGCAGATGCTGGATGTCATCATCAGGCTCCAGTGCTGTATGAAGTTAGGCTGTGGAGGTGGTGGGCATACTAGAAAGGAAGCAATTCCTTTGAAGTTTATAGGTCTCTTGTAGTCTGGTATCTGCTTTGTGGTGGCATTCTCCTCCTCAGATTGAGCCTGGAGACATCCTTGGGTACAAGAATTATTTTTTAGGTCATCAGTGTGTCCATTTGCTCCTTCTCAGCTGGAGGTCAGTGCCAGAGGCTTTTACAAAAGCTGATGTTTCCTGACTTTGTGAATGGCATCACTTCTTCTGCAGAATTCCCCATGTGTGGGTGGAATATCTGGCCAGAATGACGTGTCAGGAAAAATGGTGTATTAGCTCCTTTCCTTACTACTAACATCCCTTTCAGTGACTCTTCTTCACAAAAGAATGAGAACAGAGCCAAGTGATGGGAGGGAAGGACCATGGTGGTGCGTGCTCTCCAACACATTCCAGGCGCTCTCTTTAAACAAATGATTTATTGGGTGACCACACTGAGCTGTACCAAGCTCCCAGCCTGGCCCACCATTAGTATTTACTCATATTGCAGCAGTTCCTAAACCCTGCAGCTGAAGCTGACACCCTTACCCTGCTCCCATGGACAGCCAGATGATCAGTGAGGGTATCTGCCTCTGGCATGCCTGAAGCCCAAGCACCAGGAGAGGGGATTTGCCCTGAAATGCTGCAAGTGGAAGCAAACCTGTCCCTGGTCCTTAGACAGCACAGGCAACAGACCTGCAATAATGAGGTCTCTCCACAACCACTTAGTGCCATGTGAAAGAGCAAAACTCTGTTGGACTCCACTGGATCTCGCATAACCCCAAAGACCTGAGTAAAGAGTTCTCTGTGACGATACTGCCCTCTGAAACCCTGGCAGCCTACACAAGATACTAGCTGATTCCACATTCCAAGAGCTGATCTTTGCTGCTGGAGAGCATGTTCAGGCTCATTAATGGAGATGGGGTGAAGAGTGGTGGTGTCAAGTTTGATTTGACATACTTGGCCTCACTGGTGCTGAGCGTTTGCAACAGTCTGCCTGGACTGCAGAGGTGAATTTGAGCTGTGTGTCCCAGTTAGAAATTACTTTGAGTGCGTTTCAGGCTGACAGGTTCTTTCTTCCAGGAGACAGTAACTTCTCTGAGAGGATTTGTCCTGCCAGATCAAGGCTGTAGGTAATCTTTGTGATGCAGCTGTCAGAGCTGAGATAGGAAAGTTAAAGTCCTGGGTTGAAAAGTGACTGTGCTTATCACGTACATTTTCTAACTGTAGAAATCGGGAGTGTGTGGAAGCTGCCTCAGCTGTGGAAAGAAACATGTTGGTCTTAACTGGAAGGTCGGAAAAGTCAATCCTCTCCCTTCACTATTCCTCAGAGACTTCTTCCTCTAACAGCTAATGAAATTATTTTGTGAAAGCTTTTTTTTATCTTTTCAGAAGAAATGGGGTAATACACTTGGAGTCTTTGCAAATCAGAGTGGTCTCCAGAGATATCTGGGGTTATTATTGCTACAGAAAATAAGCACAAGCTAAATAGGCAGAGTACAGATAATGCAAGTTATACTAACGATCCTGTCCCAAAAATGCAAGTGGTGCTGGTGAGAGTACAGTGGCGCAGGAGAGAGAGGTGACCCAGGGTGTGAAAACTTCACGCTGTGACTGCAGCAGGTACTGCACCCACTGAATCAGCTACAGGCAGAAAAACCTACTTCGCAGTTTGACTTAAATGGCTGGGCAGGGTGGATGATTCACACAAGGACTCTGTTCATCCTGGGTAAAGGACATCACTGATCAAGCACAGTAGACCTATAAACTTCTGTTATTTCCACAGGAAAGCTACAGAAAATAATATTGTGGTTACAGATGAGTATTGCACCTGGATACTTGTACAGAACTGAGTTTAGTTCAAATCATATAGACAGCAGTAGGAGGTAACTTCTTATTGTATTGTTTGTATTGTTTGTATCATGTTATGCTGGTGAGGGAAAATGTTCCCAGAGACCACGTCCAACTATTGAGAAATGGGAGCGGCTCTCCTCCTCCTTTAAGGTGACTTATAGCAAACGAGAATTCAAAGGGAACCTGTCTGTGCAGGTGGGGAGGATTTCACTAGGAGAAAATTATTTCTTCTTTTTGGTGTTACAAAATGCAGCAACAGAAAGATGGCATTTTATAGTTTGCATTCATTGTTCTTATGAGACTAGGGTTTTTTTGTAAGCTTTGGTTTTCAGTGCTGTAATTTCTTTCTGATGTGTGATGGAGATGAATGATTTTAGCACATGATGATTCATTTCAGGTACACCTCACAGAACTGTACTCTCTTAGAGTAGCAAACAGCTGGCAGCAGTTCTGAACTTCTTGTTTTGGTCTTGTATTCTTAGTTCATCCTCAGCTTGAAGACAGAGATGATAAACAGTCCCACCAATATACAAAATGAATCAGGAGTTACAAATTGCAAAAGGATATCAGGATCCCTTAGTGTTGACTTTCAAAGAGACTATGAGTTCAGATGTCTCAGCACGCACATGAGATGACATTATGTCATCAGGGAATGAAGTTGCAACATGTGGACTGAAGTAAGGGCTTGGCATGGCATGGAACTTGTAATGAACTACACTATAACTGGAGCTTGAAGAAAACAGAAATATGATTTTTCTTTTTTAATTAGCTCCCAGGTAGCAATGAATAGACTGGAACATTTTCAGTACCTGTGTTTGTACACTTTTTTTCAGGGATAAGAGCAACTTGAGCCCGTTAGTCATTTCAAGGGCTCTCATATAATGAGGGTATCATAGCCTTCACAGTATTCATCAGACATTCAACTCTGCTGTGATTTGATTTCTCTCACTGTTTGCCTCACAGTTTAGTCTGGTGAACTGCCACCCCCATAGGAAAAAAAAAACCCATAAGCTGAGTTAAAGCCGCAGCATGGGGATACTGTCTATACAACTCAAGAAAAATATAGATAATGACAGGAATCCTATGGAAAACAATAGCCTCTCCATATCAGTAGGGACTGTAGATTAATTGTGGTAGAACCACAAGTGCCATAGTCCCCCTTCTTTGCAGGAAGAGGAGTGCTTTGTCCTAGTGGTATCACCTCACCTCATCTTCAAGGTCAAATTTGCACACTATGGCAGCTACTAGCCATAATATGTAAGTTTATTGTGACCAACTAGTCCTGTTATTGCAGAAAGACACAAAGTGGCTGAGGTGTTAAGGCACCTCTGGAGATCATGTAGTGCAGCCCCCCATTCCAAATAGGATCAACTACAGCAGGTTGCTCAGAGCCATGTCCAGTTGGGTTTTGAACATATCCAAGGATAGAGACTTCACAACCTTTCTGAGCAGTGTGCCAGTGTCTGACAACCCTCATGGCAAAAATGAAGTTTTTACTTATGTTTCAGTGGAGTTTCCTGTATTTTGGTTTATAACCTTTGCCTTTTATCTTTCACTGGATACCACTAAGGAAAGTCTGACTCATACTTCTTTATTTTCCTCTCCCATAGTCAGATATTTACACACATTGATAAGATTTCTTGAGCCTTCTCTGCTTCACGCCAAAGAGTCTCAGATCTCTCAGCTTTTACCCACATAGAGGATGCTCCAATCCCCCACTATCTTTGTGAACTTTTGTTAGACTCACAACAACATATCATTACCTCTCTTATATTGGGGAATCCAGAGGTGTGACTTTACCACTGCTGAGCAGAGAGGACCTTTCCATCTGCTGGCAACACTCCTCCTGATGCAGTCCAGGAGGCTTTTGGCCTCATTTCCCACAAGGGCACATTACTGGCTCATGTTCAACCAGGTGACCAAATGTTAATTTCTGAAGTACATCCCATCTCAACCACTTTGGTGATTTTAGGGATACTATACTCATTGTTTTGGAACACTTGAGATGGGCAGTCATAAGTGCTCTCATCAATGAGAGGAGGGATGGTCCAGACATCTTTAAGCTACAATTAGTTCTTAGCTATTGTATAGACTTCCAATGAGCTCTCGAGAAACTGTAGATCAGAGGCAGTGATCAGGACAAGTACCTCACAGATCAGCAGGCTGTCAGCAATGTGAGGGGAAATTTTGTAGTTGTGAGACAGATCAGTAATCAGAGCCCTCCTGCTCATAGTAAATTGAATATTATACTGGTATTTGCCAAAGTCAGTATGTTATCCTGTCACTTTTATTATGTAAAATCTGAGACCCTGAAGTGCTGTCAGTGGAAATAATCACAGAGACTGAAAGGCAATCTACTACCTTCTTGAGTGAAAACTCATGACAGTGTCAAGAAATTCCTTCAGATTCAGCATGAATTGTTAAGTGGGAATCTTCCTGCCTCTGGGAGTGTCTCAGTTACAAAGTCTCTGGATTTCAGGCAACGTGTTATTTTTAGACCAAATATGCCCAAGAAATATATCTAGTATCCTGAACAAAGACACCAGGATAAACTCTCTTTTAACCCTGAGGAGCTGATACAAGACCTGTGCTACGCTTACATGTAGTAAGTGTTCATCTCTCTGCTCATGAGATGGTTATCTCTGTTGACTGCCATAGAACCAGACTTCTCTCCTCCTGTTTTCTCTCCAAAGCCTGTGTTTACAGAGCAAGGTGGATCAGCCCTTTCAGTTGCCTCTGGAAAAATTCCTGTCCAAGGTCTGAGAATCTCTTTGGTGTTCACTTGGTTCAGGATCTATGGCAGATGGCACCTTACAGCAAGCACAGGCTCACTCCCTTCAGCCACAAGATCCAAATCCTTTCTGCCAATCCGTTTTTCCTGAGGAGAGATGTGAAGTAGGAAATACCTTCCAGGTCTCTGAAGCATCTACAGACTCCAGGAATGGGCTGCAGCTCCCCACTAACCTCCTGAAGCAGCAATTGTACTGCTGGCAGGCCTCTCCCTTACTACCCCATCTAGGAAGACAATGATTAAGGTGACTTGAATAATGAATTTTCCATCATGAAAACTTAATAACCAGGTATACCAGACACTATCTGAATAAGACTTAAACCTGATTCTTTTAAGATTTCTCACAAATTTAAATTGCCACAGAGACAATTTATGCACAGTCCCTCTCAGGGTTTATGCTCAAGCTGTGCTGACTGCCACAGTTTCTCCTATCAGATTTTGTTGATAAGGACACAATAAAAGACTCCTGGCTATACATACTGTTCTATCCACCAGCTAGGACTGTATTTTAACTTTAATGTGTAAGATTATGCATAGTTTTTTGAATACACTGCTTATTAAAAAATGTGTTGTGATGAACTGTGTGATTCCTATCTTTCTGGTTTGGCCTATGTATAACAGAAAGAACTGGCCATTTCTCACCCATGTTCAAACTAGAGAGCATTTCAATGCTTCCACTGCTTGTGTCATATTTCCTCTGCCAGATATTTTGTGCCTATGTTTCTATAGTAAGCCAGCCCGATTGCTATGTGAGCCTCTGGTTGCCAACTGCTTCAGATGAAAAATTCCACACCAAAACTATCAAAAACTGCAGAAATCCTGTGTGGAATGAAACTTTCTACTTCCGGATACAGAGACAAGTCAAGGTAACAAACCTAAACCTCTCTTTTTCATCTCATCTCTATGCAGCATCTTTCAGTATAGCCAAAAACAGGAGGTTATGTCTTCTAATGCCTTTCTGAGTTTACTTAAAATTCCCCATGCAAGCTGGAGCAAAGCAGTTCTGGCTTTTGCTGGAGTCCACTTTACTCTCAATAGCTATTTATATACAGGTAATGTGAGTCTGACCTCCTTGGGGAAGGCTAATGGAACCAATGACAGTGACAACACAAAGAAACTATGAAATGAAAATACAAAATTACACTAGAACAGGAAAACATACCTTTTCTTGAAGGGACATAAAATAATGGCATATCAATGCCAGGAAGCTGCCAAATTCTAGTCTGATGAATATATTTGCTCAGTTTACTGCTGAGAGGTATTCTACACTCAAATGCCTGTGATCAGGTGGCTGAAAGCAGAATGAATGTCCATGAACCTGGAAAGATAATTATTGATATGATGTGACCTTTATTGCTCCTGTTGATAAGAAGCAATTTAAGAATATAGCAATCCATATTCCTCCCTAAAAGAAGGCATTTTTAATGAGAGTTATTTAAAATCATAAAAGATGACCAGAAAGATATCTCAGTTCAGCCTTAACTGATGAGACTAAGAGCTTATAAATCTTCTTATAAAGCAAGTAACACTATCTTTCTTACTCTTCCTTGTGACACTTTTTCATCAATATTTTTCTATTTCCTCTCTGTAAAGCAGACACAAAACCTGCAAGAGCTGCAGAATGTTATACTTCTTGAGTACCTACTAATGAATTGGATATTTTTCATTTCTTTTCACAGAACGTTCTGGAAATTACCATTTCTGATGATGACATTATTCGTGATGATGACTGCGCAATTGTGCTTTTTGATGTAGCTAAAATCCCCCTTGGGGAAAGAGTGTTTACAACATTCCCACTAAATCCACAGGTAAGAGCTCAGTCAAACAGTACGTCTTGGTGTCCATCCTCTACCCTCTGATTAAAGAGGTGTGCTGTCTCTGCTGTCTCTTACCACCAGAACAAACTTGGTAGTAAAAATGTAGCAACATTTATTAAAATCCTGGAAATTGCACACCAGTGACAAAATAGATAGCCTTCTTAAATTCCTCTTGTTTTCCTCTGGCACAGCTCATGGCCAAAATCTCAAGCCCCAGGGTAGATGCAATTTTAGAGAAGCTTTGCACTCTTAATAATCTGATAGAAAATTACAGTTTATCTAATCCTTACAAAGACTGTGAAAAGAAAAACAATGCAAGGACACAAAAATGGCCTGTTTCCACATTATTTTACTGAACACCAAGTCTTAGCATACCATGTTCAGCACATGGAATTTGGAAGAGAAGAAAGTGTGAAATATAAAGGTTTATCAGAGAGACTTGTAAGCATCAAACACCCTTTGTTCTCCTAGTACAATTGAAATTTTTTCCTTCGGGAAGAAAAATCTGTCTCTGCCCTTTAATGATGACAATAGCAAACACAAAACAGAATATTGTTACTTATTAAAAGAGAAAGGAAACTGTGCTTGCAAAAATGAAGGTCACTTTGAAAATCTCTTAACATGCTAATGGAGAATGTTTCTTTTCCTTATTTTCAGAGGAGAGAGGAGCTGGAAGTTGAGTTTGTATTAGAGAGCATGTGAGTAAAATCTCAATATTATCAGAATAGCAGCTTGGAGTGCAGGGAAATCTTCTGTAGACACAGTATCATCTCAATAGCCAGATGCAATCTTTTCCCAAACTTATTTTGTACATTAAAGCAAATCATCATATGAAAGGAAAATGCCACAATGTGAAGGAGAGTTCTAAATGTTTAATTCTATGACTTTTTCCTAAGATTTATGTATTACTTATGTAGTTCAGAGTTGAATGGTAAATCCCACTGCAGTAAGTCTATAGATTTACTGGCAGTGTTCTCTGGGAAAGTCATGACTGAGGAGAACATCACTACCCAACCTGTGACACACCTGTGCTACTATAGCTGTTACAAGCACTTTCCAGATGCCTTATTGAGATTTAATAATTTCTGCTGGGTCATTATTTGGCATCTAGCATAAAGGGAGCATATTTCCAGAAACAATGAGGAGCAAATTAAATAATAGTAATAAAAATTAAAAGACAGTAACATGTCCTTTTCAGGACAGTAGCCAGAATATATTGTTTGTAAGATACATATTACTTATTCTTATTTTCTAGCCTGGATCCTCCTGAAACTGTCATCACAAATGGGGCAATAGTGGTAAAATATTTGTTTTGTTCTTTTGTGTTCTTTCCCACATGATTCCTTACCCTAGCTGGTCATAATGTCAGTGAGGGAAACACCTCAAGTCTTCATGCTTTAGTGATGCTTTCTCTTAGGATCTTTAAGGAGGCCAGCATGACCTTAGAGAAACCTTCTTACTATTATAATTTTCCCCTGTTTTGTCTGCATCCATTGAAAATTACAATGCGTTTAACATAGTACCATCTTCCCATGTGACAATGAAGTAAATTCTCACTTTCACTGGGTCTGGCAAAAGTATCCAACACAGTAGGCCCCCACATTCAGGCAATGAGCCTTCCTACAATGCCCCTTTCAACATCTGCTGGCACTGGTGGAGAGATGGCTGACTGAGTTCTCTAATTCTCTGTCCCCATCATTCCTCCTGTAGTGTCGAGAGGAAGCCTGCTTGGAGGTTCAGTTGGACAGAAGAATGAAAAAGAAGCATTTTTCAGGTAAGCTTATTAACTCTTTAAATGAGTATTAGTGATTCTACTCTAACAAGGCCTAGAAATTGTATCATCAAAATAGTTAGGCTTTAATTTATCACATCAAAGGTAAAAATTTTGCAGTAGGGAATGCAGCAGGTGTAGGATCAATGCTCTGACTTCATGGGGAGCCCTGTGCCAGAGTACAGAAACAGCATCAGGTGCTTGTACAGAGGGTATCTAAACATCAAGCTGAGATTCTGGAAACCTCTGCTGTAGTACTTCTAAGTCCCGAAGAAACCCAGTTCCTCAGGCACAATAATCCATAACCTTAACTTTCCTCAAGATCTCTGTCAGTTTGACTTCTGCATGCACACAGAAACACTTCATTTTTGACAAGGGTTAGCAACTCAACAGCTGGGCTCCTGCCTGTCCCTGATTAAGATCTAGAATCTAGAAGTTCCTCTGCTCACATCCCCTGAGGGACTGGATCTGGTAGGCAATCTCAGAGTATGTGTAACACACTGGCAGGATTATCTAATCTCTTCATATAAATAGGATTATCTGCTGCATCTTATTTTAGGGGACTGAGAACTTCTTTTGCTCATTATTTGGCCTGGGATGAGGATGATGCAAAGTAACTGTTTGTATTCATTGTTATGATGCAATTGTAACAGAAATGCATCAGTCTAAAATTCAGCACCATTCACATCACATTCCAATCCGACATCTTGCTCAGCATATCATAGAGTTACCTGAAATGTTTGGAGCTTGGATCACTTTCAGAAGACAGCTTTTCCAAATACAAAAGAAGAAAAGGAATTTGTTCAAAGCTACTTTTTGCTTATTTTTCCCCTCTATTTTTTTTTTTTAATTTTTTTTTGCAACTATAAGTAACTTTGTGTGTGCATTTTATCTCATTGTTTTAGAGAATGAGCTAACGTTTACAGTGAGAGGATCCTTTGAGGACAGCCAGACAGTTTCAGTGGGCTGTGACTCCTGTTCTGCTCTCCCAGATACCACTTTCTTCCACTATGCCAGATACAAGCAACCCTCCCTGGATGTTACACTCACAAAGAAGAGGAAGCTTCCCACCTTTGTACGTTGCCCCAGAACATGGTAGACAACACAAACAGTCCTATGACCTGACATTTATGTGTGAGTAGGCAACAAGAAGAGAACATTTCTGTCTTAACCAAAAAGCACCTCATACTACTTTTCAGTGTGCTTGTGTGTCACGTGGAGCAAGGAGAAGTGTCCCCCTGACAATCCCATTGAAGTCACTCCCCTTCGAGCAGGAAGTAGTTGGTGAGGTAAGTTACTGGTGGCCATGTGGAATCCTTTGCAAGCTTTTAAAAATTGATTCTGATTCCCAAGAAGCAGAAACCAAAGACCACTTCTCCCTTTACAGAGACAGTTGTTTTCTAACCTCTCTCCAATGTAGGGCAATGCATAATGAAGTGAATTATTTGGAGCCAAAAAAGATGGAAATTCCAGGGGAGGAGGGGAAGAAATAAAATGCCTAAGCTGTTGCTCATGCTCCTTCTGTTCTCTGTGTACTTAACCAGGCAGGAATTCACTGGGAGCTACTAGGACAGAGGGGTGAGGCTGCAGCCTGGTACAGTGCTATGAGAGGCAAACCCATGCCACATGGCTAAGCTGCTCAGCCTTTTTGGCTTCCCCTTGTATCTGACATTGTTATGTGAGAGACTGTAGTTTCAGGACCGATGCTCAGTGGTGGACTCTCAGGGAGGTGAGGTGTAGCACTGCAGCTCTCCTGTTACTTATTTGTGTATCTAACTAGTACCAGTGCAAGCTAAACCCGAGTTTCACAACAGAGAGAAGATGTTGACTACAGATGACAGTAGTAAAGTCTTAACTCATTAAATCAGTGCACATCTCTAGGTACTAATGAAACTTTGAGAGGAGAGTCGATCTTCTTAGTCTTAGTTTATTGAGATTCAGAGCTCTGTAGATATAATGATGACCCAAAAGATCTATCTCAGTCTGTGTGGGGGGAAAGGATTGTTTTAAGCAAAATATCAATATTCATAATTTTACCTTTTTAATTTTCAGCACAAAAAAGTTGATTTGCGCTTTAAGGTGAAAAAAAGGTAAGATATCTGTGGTTTTCCCCTTGGTTCTTAGTATTCAGGTAGCTGTCAATCAAATTCCAAACCCTTTTTTTACTGGCTGTGTCCTGAAACCTGGCTTATCCTCATTTCAGACTATAAAATACAATGGACTCAGTCCATAACATGAAAATTTTGATCAGCTGCGAATTTATGTAATGGCACAATGAGTGGAAAAATGCTTTTATGAAGAACACACCAATTTTCTATTCATATTGTGCTGCAATCAGTATTACATGGTATGGGCCACTGTAGACACTCTGATACCTCTACAATTTATTGCCAAATGCAGATTTTCAATAAAAACATAATTCCTAAACTATTTGACAGAAACCTTTCTGTTTCCCAAGGGATTTCTTTAACTGTTTCCTTTCACTAAAGGACCAAAATTAGAGTGCCTGACCACTCTAAGCTATGAAAAAAATTGAAACAATAAATTCACCTTAAGTTTTTTTTCCACTATCTACTCAAATAGATAAATGTAAATAAACTCAATCAAGTGACACTTATTTCTAAACCAGGGGCACACGTTGTGTATTTTGGAATATGATTAAGGCCTTAGTAGAATTTATACAATGATATGTTGCATTATGTACCATATTGTAATTGCATCTTCTATCATGAACAGGTACATCTTCCATCATGCTGTTTATTTTCAGAAAATGTGCTATGAGATAAACATAGAGATTATAGTAGTTATTTGAAAACTTCCTTATCTCACCTAAGGAGGATTTTCATAGCAGTTCCCAAACTACAAAATAGTGCTTCTAAATATCAAAAACCATCTGATTGTGTAAATCTATATCAATACACATTTCACGGGTATCAGTGGAAGTTTGCACAACTTTTAAAAGCCACCTTTAAAACACTGCCCTCTGCAGGTCTCTGGATTCCTGTCTGAAAAGGAACGATTATGTTATTTTTAGCTATATTTAATTTCAGGTACCTTTGGTAGGGAGAAAAAAAAGAAAACCTCTCAGTCCAAAGGAAGATTGACCATTTTCCTTCAAGAACAAACTAGAGCATTTAATATCTTCCTAATTTGCTTTATATAGACCTGGTAGTGAAGGTATATCTGTTTATGAAATAGAAGCAATTAAAATGCTGACTTAAACTACAAATGTAATCTGAGATATTTGATACTTGTTCCAGGCAGGAAGACCTAGATGTACGCCTGGGGTTTGACCTGTGTGTTCAAGAACAGGATTTCATTCGCAAGAGGAAGAAGGTTGTTGCAGCTGCTTTGAAGAATATTCTCCAGCTAGAAGAGAACTTACAGGATGATGAGGTGACAGAGACATAGTTATTCTCTAGTTTCTCCACAGATGAGTGTCAAAATATGTTATGGATGTTCACATTTTCTTGGAAACAGTGTACAGTTTCATGTACAGGCTATGGCTGACTTCTTTGTAGCTGACTTCTTTTCTTTGTTCTAGGGAAGAAATGAGTACTCATAGGAAACATTAATAAAAATCCTGTTGCTACAGAATCTAGCCTTGTGTTCACTCGCAGCCTGCACTATAATGCAGAGAAGGGCTAGGTGCTCTGAGAACCAAAGCCAAAGTTTCTTTTAGGCCCCACAGGAGATCTTTGCCAGATCTAAACTGTTGATTCAGCCCTCACAGTTAAAACTGGACTTCATTTTGTTTTACTTTTCTGCCAGCATTTAGGTTCCCTTTCTGTAAGCCCAGCAC
Source organism: Formicarius rufipectus (assembly GCA_013399695.1). Taxonomy (NCBI): domain Eukaryota; kingdom Metazoa; phylum Chordata; class Aves; order Passeriformes; family Formicariidae; genus Formicarius; species Formicarius rufipectus. The sequence goes on along the minus strand of VXAU01004626.1, from coordinate 498,492 downwards.
TGTGCCAGTCCGACTTCATCATCTGCTGTAGCTCGTGCTTGCTTGGCAAATGGGATCAATAACAGAGGTTCCAAGGCAGGGGAAAATCAGGTTTCTCTTTTTTAATTGTGTGCCCATGGCTACTGTGTGAAGCCTGAACTCAAATGCAGAGATGACAAATTTTCCTCATTTCGACCTAAACTGAGTACAGCTTTTTTTTGCACAGCTAGACCTTTCAGACACAAAACCTTGTTTTTAAATTCCAGCACTAAGCCATGAGCCATTTCCTTCCTCTCAGACGCAGAGACACCCATACTTCCCCACAGAACAATCTCTCTAGATTCTCCTGGTGACATTAATTCCCCCTGATGCACAGTAGCTGTCTTTACTGTTAATGGAGCCGATTTATATTCACAAATTAGTTCTTTTTCTAAGAACTAGCCTGCTGCGAGCTAAGAACTGCTAGCCCCTGATTTCTGTATGATCACAGAGAAAAGTAATTGCAGCTCACTTGTATACCTAGTATTGTATGTACAAATGTGGTAGATGGAGTAAGCACTGTTTCTCTTTGCAGCAACCGTAAAAGAAGATGGTGTCACCGGTTTCTGGTCTCAGGAGTTCTGAACTGGCCTGTTCTCTTAAATCCATCAGTCATGACACCTCTAGTATGGCCTGTGAAATAACTATACAATAGTAGAAACTGTCCTTAGTAAGTTTCAGGAAAAGAGAGGTTATTACTGCTCACATGGAAACTGTGAGACAGCACTGATATTTTTTGGTCTATTGCATCTGACAAAAATCTGATTCAGATGGCAGGAGGTACCATTTCCTCTATTTTTTTGACTGTCCTGTGTTAATGGTTTTGCAATAGAGCACTGAAAATGTGTTTGAGAGGATTGATTTCATGTTTTAATGCACAGTTGCACACCAGAGGAAATATTAAGTATTTCTTACCCCTTATATCCTCCATTATTAATTCAGATTTTTCTTCACCTCGGACTGGTGGCATGCAGAATATTTACTACTTGATCAGTGCTGCAACCTTCTCTTCCTAATCAAAGATATTTCTCTCCCTTCTCAGACCATGTCACTAAAAGCATGTATGTTGGGATTGAACAGGTACCTGTGGTGGCAATCATGACAACAGGTGGTGGAACCAGAGCTCTGACAGCCATGTATGCTCACCTTCTGAGTGTGCAGGAAATGAGTGTCTTGGACTGTGTCTCATACATCACTGGTTTATCCGGCACAACGTGGTAAGACCAGATAAGCAAAGTTGTCACAGGAATTTTCTATATACAGCATCAAGAAGTGATCTCAAGAGTTGTGTGATCTTTACTATCAAGAAAAGGCTTTCTTTTTCTGCTGTGGCTTCTTCCATTTCTTCCAGTGGGTATTTTCCCACAATTGGAATTAATTAAATATGTGGATGGTACAGCATATATGGTGTTTTTTCATATAAATGAAGACATAATACACAAACCTCGGTATCTTCGCAAAGAACTGTTTCATAACTCACAGTTTGCCTTGTGGGTTTTTATTTTTTGTTTGGTTTTGGTTTTTTGTTTCGCTTTGGTTTTTGTTTGTTTGTTTTGGGAGGAGTTTCTTTTGTTTTGTTTTGTTTTTTAGGACCATGTCAAATTTGTATGAAGATCCTGACTGGTCCCGAAAGGATCTTAAGAAAACACTTGATGATGTCCGAAAGCATGTGCTCAAAAATAAGTTTGTTACTTGTTTTGGCTCTGATCATTTGAAATGCTATTTGAAAGAGTTGTGCCAGAGGAAACAAGAAGGACACCAGCTATGTTTCACAGATCTGTGGGGACTCATCATTGAAGCCATGTTCCATGAAAAGGTACAATAACAGCACCTTGCTCTTCAGATGGGACTATTCAGTGAATATAGTGAGGGAAGACAGTAAATCAAAAAATAGTTGAGATTGAAAGAGACCTCTGAAGTTCACCCTGTCCAAGCAGAATCAGGAAGGGCAGATTACCCTAAACCATGGACTTTGAATACTTTCACAGGCAAAGACTCCACAGCTTCTCTGAGCAACATACGTCAGTGTTTGACCATCCTTATAGAAAGGGTTTTTTTCCTAGTTTGTTTATTTTTTTCATGGATGCCTAAAACATGTGCCTTGGCAGTACCATTCTTTGTGTTTGTTGGCTGCTTTATACATCGCACCTAATACATGAAGGATGGGAATAAAAAGAATTAACAGGAAACATAAAGTATGAACAATTTTTACATTAATTCTTTCCAGAATCTAAAAGTGTCTTCCAAGATGGCTGGAAAGGGATGTGTCCTCCCACAAGGGCACATAGTGATAGGACTAGGGAGAAATGGCTTTAAGCTGAGGGAGAGAAGGTTTAAATTTAATATTAGGAAGAAATTCTTTACTGTAAGGGTAGTGAGGCAGTGGAACAGGCTGCCCAGAGAAGCTGTGGACTCCCCATCCTTGGTGGTGTTTAAGATCAGGTTTGTATGGGGCTCTGAGCAACCTGATCTAGTGGATTGTGTCCCTGCCCATGCCAGGGAAGCTGGAAACAGATGATCTTGAAGGTCCCTTCCAACTCTATACATTCTATGGTTCATACACATGTAAATATTTAAAAGAAAATTCTGCTGTTCTTTTACAAGAGCTGCACAATGTGACTAGTAAAGGAAAATCACAAAGCCAAAGACAGTATCTCTGAGCTATTAATGGAATTGTTACCCTGCAAACACTTCCAGCAGGCAATGTTCAGTCTCTATTTTAATCTTCATTAGTATTTCCCCCCCCCAATAGACTATTTATACTTAAGAAAAAGAAAACATTCCCCCTGTAATATTATTAACCCCACACACATCTGCAGCTCAAGTGCTAGAGACTCCCTGGGGGTGTGCTCAGCAGGGAGCTGCAATGCCACAGCCCTGTACCCTGACCAACACAGTCCAGAGGCACTGGTGACACAATCATCCTTCCCAGAGCTGTGCCAGTGAGGAGAAGCAACTGCACCCTCTCAAACCTTGGTTGTACTCTCAAACCATCCTGCCCTTTCCACTCTGCCTGAGTATGCGCTGCAGCAGAAGCAGTAAGGGTCGAGGCTCACTGAACACAAACTCTGTGAGCCTTGTCTCTGTCACAGGTCTGAAGAGAAGATGTTTATCTGGCAGTCAGGGAAGGCTTTACTCCTTCAGAATGTAGTATTTCCCATCAAAAGGGTTTTTCAAACATTTCCAGATATTTTTTTCTGAATTAAAAAGTGTGAGTAACAACATTTTCTCCCCACCGTTGAAATATTTTTTTTCTTTTCCTTTTCCTTTTTTTTTTTTTTTATTTTTTTAATTATATGAGCTTCAGACTATTTGTGAGTTGCATTGCTGGGGCAGGGGAGGGGCAGGAAAGAGTGACCTCTGAACTAAACAAGTGGGGAGCATCCTAACTGGAGACTCGTACGCACTGCATTGTCAGAACCTAGGCTTACATGAAGTGTGAAGGTGTTTGTGTGATCTGTCCTCAACTACTGTCATTCTTCATAACAGGAGAACTTTCATAAGCTCACAGATCAACAGCAGGCACTAAATCAGGGTCAAAATCCCCTGCCCATCTACCTGTCTCTCAATGTGAAGGATAAAATCAGCGACCAGGATTTTAGAGGTAATAATACGCCAGAGTTGCATTAAACATTTAATCCCAGTTGGGATTACTTTAGGATTAGGTAAGGAAATGCACAAATATTCTAAAAGGTCAATCAGTTTTTAAGGAGAAATTTAATAGTTAATTTTTTGAAGGCCTTAGTATATTCAGTTATATTCAGGATCAAAAGCAGGATGATGGAGGACATTACATGTATGCATTTCTCTAGAAAGTTTCAGAAAGTTTGTAGAGACATTTAAACATAAAATTGTGTCTTCATGTTCACGCTGTAAAATATCCAGTGAATAAATGTCTGCTTGCAAAGTGTGTTATTTAGAAATCAGTCTATCTTGACCTGGCCATTATTGTATGTTTTATTCAAATAACTTTGCCACTGTAATCAGTCTGTCTTTTTCTTTTAGAATGGGTGGAATTCACCCCTTATGAGGTAGGATTCCCAAAATATGGAGCCTTCATTCGTGCAGAAGATTTTGGCAGTGAGTTCTTCATGGGTCGCCTGATGAAGAAAATCCCAGAATCCAGAATCTGCTTTTTGGAAGGTGATTTGTTGTTCTGGGGAGATGTAATACAATATAATATTATCTGCTCCTGCACAAACCTCTCTTGTGAAATGAAGCAGTTAGTGTATGTTTTGTCTGTCAGGAGCAGTATGTGGTAAAATATTAGAACTGACAACAAGTTACTGTTATCTGAAGGATTTTTTATTTTCTCTGTGATTTTATTCAGCTGAACAGATTTACTTGTTTTCATATATGTTTATGCTTACTGACATGAGGCCTCCACAGTACTTACATGTCTTTGTCAGGAGCAAAACTTGCGTGTCATTGCTGCTAAGTTAAATCAGCAGTTTAACTAAGTTAAATCATTCTTCACCCTGAATCTCTAAAACACCCACTTTTATCTACAAAGTTCCTGTCACATCTAACGCTGATTAATTCTTCAGATAACACTTCAATTTCAGAATGCAAATAGGTCATAATATTCATCTTTTTTCCCTCTTGCATAAGAAAGTGAAAGCAGTAAGGAAATATTTCTTCCCTTTGCAAAAGCAATCTCTTGCCTCATTGTTCTTCCTACTTCCACCAACTGCATAAAGGAAAAAAGGAAGTTTCAGGGGTTTTTTTGAGAAGTTGATACTTTCTGCTTGTGTGGAGAATTCACTACAGCTAGAGGTGAGGTGTAGGGAAGCAACTCAGATTCTCTGTCCCTAGCTCCAGTGTCAGATAAGGTACCCAACTCTCCCCTTCTGTTCAGAAATGCTGGCAGGTCACCAGCCCCTTTCTACACCTCCCCCCTTGGCATTTTCTTCCTCTCTTGTCTAAAGCGATGCTGGGACATTTCTGCCCCTGCTCCCTGACAGTGACCCAGAGCTGCTCCCCTCATTCAGGCAGTGTCTGGTGACACCATTATTCAAAAGGTTTCAGCAAATTCCTTTGCACCCCAGCCCCTGAACAGAGCAGGGACTGGCTATGTAAGTCCTGCTGTCCTTTCCTGCATGCCAAACCCATTCCTCTGGCTGCAGGCTGGCACTGTTGGCTCAGGAGATTGCCTGGCTGCTCAGGTGCAGCCTCTTCCTCCCAAGGGCAGGTATAGTTCTGCAGTTCAAAAGGTTCAGGAAGTCACTGTGGCACACCTGGCACACCCAACCATATCACATAAGGATGCTCTATCAGCCTTAAAGACTGTAGATAGGTGTCAGCCTGGACTGGTTAGGAACTTGAAAATGTAACCCAGATATGCTCCAAATCCTAAAAGTCAGAAGAAAAATCAAAAGACTCATACATTTGCGCTTCCTATTCACAAAACTTTTAAGTTGGTTACCTTGTTCTAAGGGATATTAGTGTATGAATCTTGAATATTTTGTGGTTGACAGTCTTGCATACTAGCTGTAACAGAATTATGATAGAAACAAAATAAACCTTTAGAATTACAAATACTGGGAACTTGAAGAATAACAAATGTTGAGGACAGATGGAAAATATTACAATGAACTTGACAAAATGTTATTTGCCGTGTAAAAAAAAAAAGCATTAGCAGATATACTAAAAAAAATACCAGGCCTCTCAATATATGTCAATAAATAGAAACTTCATATACACTATGGTTTTATGTACTATTTTAGAATAACAATCCTTTTTATTTGTGCATTAAGATTGTATAACGAATAAGATTTACTAGAGAATGCAGAAGGTACTGGAGGTTATTGTGAATGAAGATGCTTTCAGGTCTTTATCAGTTTATTTTCTGTCAAATATATCCTGTGCCACAGGTATCTGGAGCAGTGTATTTTCCTTGAATCTTATGGATGTTTGGTATATATCTGTTAATTCAGAAGACTTCTGGCACAAATGGACCCAAGACAAAGTTACTGACATAGGTAGGTTATTCTTCATGATTATATTATTTTATTTTCTTTCATTTTTCCTCCCTTCCTCCCTGTGCTTCTATTTCTCACTGCATTTTTCAAGGCTGCTTTAAAACTTCCTCTTCAGGGACTTCTGGTATCCACATGGAAATCAGGAGGAAATTCATACCATGTATTTCCATTGCGCAGGTTTATCCCAAAATCTTCGTTCGCGAAGTCTAGCCAACAACAACAACAACATACCATGTATTATAGTATGGCAATCATTTCAGTTGCGTGAGAAAAAAATTCATAGGATATGTCAAAAAAAAAAAAAAAAAGAGAATGGCCTTCTTATGTGATTTTTTCTGAGCACAAGTGTAAAACTAGAGAAAAATACCCCTGTAAAGTAGAAGAGACTAGATGCGTCCCATAGCATTCTACAATCTCTGATGCATGAAGCATTAAAGAAATAAGAGCAAACACCATTCTTACATTTCTGAAATCTACAAAGCATTGATAGAAATTTCAGTACTACTGGAAGTTGCTCCAAACTAGTACTAAGAATTAGATTTGCAAAACATGATAAAAAAATTAAGAAACTTCTGCAGAATGGGAAATCAAGGGGAAACACACAAGACAGACATATTACAGGGAAAAAATTATGATAAGGAAGAGAAAGGTAGGCAAAAAGATGATTTATTTTATCTTTTTCACTTGTAAGGTGTAGTTTCTGGTTGTTAAAACAAGGAGTTTGCATTTGCTCGTGAGGAGCATTAATTATGTTTGTGTGGCTGAGAGATTGTATTTATGTGGCTTTTTATGTGTGTGTCTGAGAAAGAAACTGTGACATGAGCAGCAAAGGAGGTGGCTAAAATCATAGAAAAGCAAAGACATTTGTAGTAAGTGAGGTGTACTCTTTGCACTACAAACAAGGCTTTTACCACTGTGAAGTAAAAAGAAATGGATTTTTCAAAGTTAAGCTGAAAACCTGAGACTTGTGAATATCCTGGAAATAAAAGGAGAAAGAAGACCAAGTTTTGCCAAACACATTAAATGAAATCATGACTGCACAGATTGACATCAACAGTGAAACTCTATAGAAGAAACGTTGTTCTTTCTTCTGCAGATGATGAAACCCTATTCCCTACAAGACCAAATGAGCTGGACACCAGAGTGGTTTGTCCCACTGACAGCTTTTCAGAGATTTTCCGAGATGTTGTGATGTTACGTCCAGCAGCTTCAGAAATCCATAACTTCCTGAAAGGCCTCCAGATGAACAACAATTACCTAGAGAGTGAATTTTCCAGGTGGAAAGGTATGGTAATAGCAACCTGCTTTGAGATACAGTTTAAACCATCGTTATGAAAGAGAAACCATGCTTAAAGGATCATCTAGATGACTGGGGTTTTTTTGTTTCATTCTTGTGTTTTGATAATATTTGAAACTGTTTGCCGCTGCAAGCTGAAATTGGGTAGCAGGAGAGGCTTCAAAAATAAGGGATGTGGGAGGTGTACCTATTTCCTGTTACATATTTACTTGTAACTAAGATACAACCTTTGTAACAGTATTCCCTCTTATCTAGGTTGGGAATTTCATAGTGAGAAAGGCAGCAAATGTCTTTAGTCTTATGTGTTGAGACAGTGAGGTGCCATTTTAATTTGTTACATATTAAAAGAAAAAAGCAAAACAAAATGAAAAACAAATGAACAGAAAACAACAACAAAAAACCCTCCACAACTTATCCCCAGCCCGACCAGATCAGTCACACAGAAAACCAGGAGATGAAGTTAACTCTAATCCCCTGAGTCCCAAATCAACCCCTTTTAATTAGAGGAAAGCCAAAGAAATTGCGGAGTAAATAGTGAAAACAGGAAATGAGATGGGGAACTGAGAAATAACTGATCTGCAGCCATCAGCTCTATAGGTAGGCTTAAGACCCAAAAAAAGTTGAATTTTCTTTTTGTTAACAGCAGACTTTCCTTAGCACCTTCTTTGCATTGAGCATTTCCTCTGAAAAAAAATATTCTTTTCTAGACTGTGAGCTTGACTCTCAGCCCAACCATCTGACAACAGCAACAGATTACCTCATTCTGATTGATACTGCATTTGCCTTTGCTACCAGTTACCCACCCCTTATGAGACCAGAAAGAAAAGTGGATGTCATTTTGCATTTCAACTACAGTTCAGGCTCTCAGACAGGGGTGAGCATTCTTCTTAATTAGTTCTCTGTTTCATCACTGAGTTCCCAGAATTTTTCATCCTCTACTCACAGAAACTTTTGAGCCCTGCCAATATCTGGGAAGTCTAAAGAAGTTGCCAGTTTATAAAAGTCACATATCTTTATTGAACAGTACAAGTGTTATCAGGAAGTAATAGTTTAGTAAACTGAATCTTTTGGTTTTTACATGTAAGTGGTTTTAGCTGATTTGAAGGCAGTCAGAAGTAGAACAAATGAAGCTAAATGCCTTGAAACATTGTCAAAGTTTCTTGATGATATCATTATTCTTATGCATGGGAAAATGTACCTTCAGGACAATACAACTTTAAAAATAGAAGGGTTTGATGCAGAAGACTAGGTACACAAATAAATGTAGTAACACTTTGTATTTAAATCCCTTAGGAATAAAATGTTGTCTAAAGACAGCTTTTTTCATATACAAATGTGGCAGGTAGATTTTTAATGACAGGCATTTGGAACCAGATGTATCTCACTTAACTCTAGCCTTGCAGGTCTTGGCTCTATAAACAATCTACTCCGAAACTGTCTATGTGCCATAATCTGTCAGAACCTGTCCCCTACCCTAGAAATATTCCTAGTGAAATTAGGTTTTGGTCAAATTCAAAGTTCTTCCTGTATGTTCTGATGTTTCCTTTTGTTTTGTTTTCCTATTTTGGCAACTAGCCCCTGAAAGAAGCCTCTAAATACTTTGCAAAACAGGGTATTCCGTTCCCTACAAAGGTGCCAGATGATCAGGAAACCCCACATCTGAAGGAATGCTACATTGTTGGTGACCAAGAGAGTCCAGAAACACCAATTGTGATATTTTTCCCTCTAGTAAATGACACTTTCAGGGAATACAAAGCACCTGGTAAGTTTACAGTTACCCATCACATTAAGAGAGGCAGTAGACACCTTTTTCTTTTTTACTGGGCAATATCTGCTCTTCAGATCACGCTGTAAAAACAGTCTTGGACATTCTTTGCTTAAATCTGAACCATATCAAGAAACTTAAAATATATGATTAATCCTGGACAGTATAGAAGAGGCTGTGACTAGCCTTTGGGACATATGCCCCTCTTCAGAATTTTTTATGCTTTTCATAGATAGATTGTAGAGTTTACTGAGGAAAAATATACCTTATATCTGCAATGGCAGGTTATTTTCTCTCCTACTTGTAATCCTTTGCTGTTAAAGAATGCTCTGGGGAATCTAAGTATTTCATTGTTTAAAATAATTTTCAGGCTTACAGCTAGACAGATAACCTTGAAAACAAAAGTATGAACTAGCAAAGTGATGAAAATGTAACCGTGAGGCATAGCGAAGTGATGAAAGTACAACACTGGACCACGCTGACAGTTTCTGTTGACTTCAGCGAGTTCTACTTTGAAATTTAATAAGTTTCAATAGCAACATTGTCAGTCACTTCAAAACAGATGAATTCTAAGTTCTGGTACCATATCCCACATGCCATACTACTCTCTTTGTACCAAAAGTCTCAGATACTCCTCCAGATGCTACATCCTAACTCCAGCTGTGAATTCACTTTAAAGCCCCACAGTATACTGAAAGACGAAAGTTCTAGGTTGGTATATGGTACAATAAATTGAAAACCAAAACAAATGCAGAAAATATTGTCCAAATTGTATCAATTTTTATCCTTTTATTTTAAGTAAGTTATCAAAAAATGACATGGTACTTTTGCTTTGTCTGTATTCTGGATTGAATTCATTGCACATTCGATGTATATAACTGGGGTTTTGAACAGGATTCAAATAGACTAAGGGTATTTATGCAACTACACACCTCCAGCTCTTTCCACAGATCATGTAACTGAAACGTTAGTTTCTGCAGCTTTGTAAAAAGAATTAAGGAAAGGAGAAAATGAGAAAGAACTAGAAGAGTAATGGAGAATTAGCTTCTGAGCTGCTCTTCTCTACTGCACTGCTCTTCTATACTCCTTTGTGAGGGAGTTTGCCTCCCCTTTGCCCCTCAGTAATTTCCAGAACTGAGGGATGTTGTGCCTAACTCAGTTACCTACTACCAGGTGATATGCAGACGCTACATACCAACATAAATATGAAGGAGTGTAAAAAGGAGTGTCAATAGGTATATGGAAGATGTATGTGAAGCTCTGTATGACATCTGCATACAACACACACCTCAGACAAGTCTGCGTTGCCCAGCCAATTCAGCTGGTAGCTGCAAGCTGAGACTAAACAGGAAGAGAAGGAAAGTGTCTTTGTAAGGCCCTCCTGGGCAAAGTATCAGCTGACTTGACATGGAAGGACTTCATCCATGCAGGTTTTTTTGGAAGAATGACACCTCACAGCTGAGACTTGACCTCCATAGCAGCAGGATGGATGCTGCAGAAAGTCCTGGGAGGCTGGTAAAGGATGTCTGCCCTTTTTTAGTGACAGGAAGAGATCAGTTTAATTTACAGTGCTTCAGTACCATGACCTAGCCCAGACTGAAATTGTACAGGATGTAAAGTATTAGTTCAAACATGTGAACAGGCAGTTTTTCCATAGGCAGCTCATCCATCAGCTTGTTCAGAATCTGGGCAGTAAACAAGTGAAACTGACATATTCAGACTGGTTTACTTCTGCATTGGTTATGCTATTCCATGATCAAATAGAAAGGGGATCATCTAGTTGAGACTTTTACTGCTTCAATTGAGTGGTACCAGATCACAGTAACTCTGCCTGCAAAGCTGGAAGGAGCAGATCTATTGCACTTGGAGAGACCCTTCCAGTAAAATCAGAACCCTTTGATCAATGTTGTTAGATCAGTGTTGTTAGAGAAGATTCCCCAAATACATGCAGTTGTATAAATAAGATGTTGACTTTTCCCAGTGCCTGCTTCCCTACTGTGGTACACGTGATGCAGGTATCTGTGTCTGTGGAGGGTGCTTGTTTCCTATGTGACATCCTCTTGGCAATGTGATGGTCTCACTGGAGGCTGATAGAAACATTCTCTTGTCTCTGATACTCTCTCCTCTGTGATGAAGAGGGATCAAGCATTACATTTCTTGCCTGTGTTAACCTGTATTATCTATGTTTGACAGTATTACCTATCATTTCTGGATTCCAATGCCCTCATTCCCTCATGCCACCTGATAGAAAACCAAGGCATCTGTGGGAATGATAGAGAAGGAAAAACCATGTATGAACTCTCATGTCTGTCCTGATTTCGCCTGGGATAGAATTATTTTTTTGTCCTAGCAGCTGGTATTGTGCTCTTGCTGCTGCCATCTGCTTTGGGAGAAGGGGAGGAAAGAGAGAGAAAGAGTAATTGCTATTTACTTGCACCTTGGCTGAAAGTGCAGGGTGCTGCAGTGACTGGGAGACAGCAGCAAGGCAGAGGCTGGGCCTTGGAAAGTGTCAGCACTGCGGGGAACATGGGAATTATACTCACAGTTCACTCCAGAGCTAGAGGATGAGGCAAGGAACATCACCTTCATATGCTCAAAAGAGGAGCTATGCTACTTGCTTTGGCATTTCCAAGAATACCCAGGACAACTCCTACTCTACTCACCACTATCAGCTTCTCCACCCCTGCTGCCAACCAAATATCCCAGCAACAAAATGCCTATGAAGGAAAAATTTCGGCTTGTGATCCACTCTTTGTGCCTGCCTGAGAAACACCCAGACCCTAACTTTTTTTTTTTGCAAATTAACCGAGTCATTGTTTGTCTGTTAGGTGTGAAACGTAGTCCCTCAGAGATGGCAGACGGTGATGTTGATGTTGCGAATTCCTGTGGTCCTTATTACATAAATAATCTGAGCTATTCGGAGGAAAATTTTGACAAACTTGTTAACCTAAGTTACTACAACGTCCAGAACAACAAAGATTTGATTCTTCAGGTCTTGCATACTGCTGTGGAACGGAAAAGGCAGCATAAGAAAGAGCAACCTATGCAAAAACCACCCGATGGGTATGGTATGTGTGTACCTGACAGAGGGGGAACATAGCACTTGGCTGACTGCCCAGCACTAGAGAATATGAAATAAAATATCTATGAGTCCTGCTAATGAAGAAGAAAAGGAATTCTATTAGGAAAAGAAGAAAAGCCAAACAATGCTAAGAATAGCATTTCATTTGTCACAAAAAAATGCTAAAGCCTATCTGTCAGTGGAGGGAATAAACACAAAAAAAACCAGAGCTCTTATTTAATAAACTAATGTGCTTCCCTTGTTGACAGCCTCAGGAGTGTGGCTAGGTGAGGCTGTGAACCACTCATACTTGCAGAAGTACTTTGAAGCCAGGGCTGAAATGCATGGACAAAGAAGCATGAGGAAGTTTATACTGACCATGTTTGTTCTCTACCGGTGCTACAAATACAGATTGCCAGTTCAGAAATGCAGCAGAGAACATAATCCACTGTGTCTAAAACAAAGTCAAGAGAGCCATTTCTGAACTAAGGAGTCTTTGTGTGAAAGAAAAATAATTATTAAATTTATGTAATAAACCACATTTTTTGAGTGTTACCGCAAATAAATACTTTTCATAGAAAATACATGTTAAAGCAATTTCTTTTAGGTGCTGCATCTTCTTGTAGCAAGACAATTAAAGACAACATGCAGACATTTCATAGCTGTTAAAAAATTATTGAAGAAGAAAATATACCTGCTCCAGACCTTGATGTAAACTGCCCCAGGATCCTGGGACCTCCTTATTTTAGGATTGCGTTTAAGACCTATCTCCACAAGAACTGACTCATACTAATTTGTTTTATCAAGCTGGATTTAAATGTTATTGACGCATACAAAAGGTTTAAAGGTTTTGAGACTATTATGTTGAAAAGACATGAGAAACAGATAAAGCAGAGCCAAAACTGTATACCTAATATCGCTCATGCAAATGTGATTTTTTAACTTGCTGTAGAATATTGCAACTGAAGTTAACAGAACATCAACTTTCAGTTTTCTGACACTATGGTCATGATATTAACATGGCTTCCAAGTAAGCAATCTGGTTTTTTTGACAGATGGAATCGCAATCTTCTTTTATTATTTTTCTAATTTTTTTATTCAGTGCTACTGGTTTGTTTATTGGACACCTGTATCTACATGCCCATGTTTCCTATAGACTTCCCTGCTCCTCAGTTCTGCTGTTTTATCCTTTGTCAAGAAATCCCGCTATTGTGGGCAAAAAATGGCAAATTCCTTTGCCCTCAAGGTTGAGAGTTTCCTCCTAGATGAGGCTCAGAAATTGCTGCTTGAACACAGCTTGCACACTGTTTATCACAGTAAAAGTTTACCTGCACACTGCAGGAGTCCATACAGGTCCTGTATGGACTATATGCCCAGGGTTATCTCCCATGGCAACAAGAGACAGCAGTTGTGCTGATGAATTCTGGATCTCATCACAACATAAGACAGGACGTAGCCAGAGGGCACAGCCAGACCTGGGAATTTGGAAGCACTCCCAGGTTCCCATATACAATTAGAGCTTTATTGTCTGAAGGGCAAAAAATACTTCACTGACAGCAGGAAGCACCTAGGCAGGAAGTCTGAAGACATGCAGCACAAGGTGTGTTGTGTTAGTGCAAACACTTCCCTGCCCTTTCTGCTGCTTTCCAGCAGGCACAAAAGGATTATGAAGAACACTGAACACTTTACCCCATTTCAGAAAGCTTGCATGAAATAATTGCTTGGCACCTCAGTTTTCTATATTCGACAAGAACACAGGGGAAAATGTCAGGGCTGATCAAGGAGGTGGAACTGCTTCCACACAAGACATGAATACAAGGAATCAGCAAACTAGAAAAAGGACAAGAGGCAGCAAAGGCAGGGAAGAGAGACATGCGAAATCTGGAGTGCCCTGGGGGAGATGAACACAGAATGACTGTGCACCTCTCTTTAACACAAGACCTGGAGGGAATCAGACAAAACTATCAAGTCACAGGTTCCAAGTTAATAAAGTGAGGTTGTTCTGGACAAAACATGTAACTAAGTTACAGACCTCTTTGACCCTGGATTTTCTTGTTGATAAACGTTTATGCATTCAAGAACTGGAGTGATTCATTCACTGGAAAAATTTTAGGCACTGAAAAAATACAGAGGCTCAGCATCTGACTCAGTCCTGCACTGAACCATAAAGTCCCAGAAAAAGGGAGGATAGTCTGAGACATTATTGTACCTGCTCTGTGAAATATGTGAGGTCGTCCAATCACTAAATACTGGATGCACCAAAGATGAGCAGGAAAGCAATCTCACCCCACACTGCAGCACTTAGGTTTTCCACAGCTCAGATATTTTTGCAGATAATTAATAATCAAGAGCAGTCAGACTTCCTAAAGATGTGGTGATACAAGACTAATTTAAAAGAAATTACTGAAGTAACATAGAGAAGATGTAAGTAACTAGCAGGATAACTTAATTAGATATGAATTAACCCATGGAGAAAAAATAATGAAAATGAAAGAAATACAAAACCAAACTATAAAAAGGGGATTTCAAAAAATGAGGAAGCCGGTCAGCACGATCCTACGTGAAATGGTATAAAATCTTTAGACTCAGCATGGAAATTGCAAAACATATGCACAGCCCTAAATAAAATGCAAAGCAAGGAACCAAGAAAAGGCAAAGTGGTTAAATGCCCAGGACTCAGAATTGCTAAAGCCTAACATCTGTTATTTGAGGAACAGCATGGGGAGGAAGGAGATGGAAATGGCTCATCTAAACCTGCTGATGTGTTTAAAAAAAGAGCTGGAGCATATCGAAAAAATGTAGTATTCAATATGGAAATGAGGAGGAAGAGAAGTACCTAGCTAAAAATGTGAATCAGTAGATGTGCTAGACCAGCAAAACGGGATTTAAGTAAGTATGCTGTGAAGCAGTCAAGACTATAAGGGTTTAATACAATAAATAACACTTGTAACATAGTGCTCCCACAGATTTAAAAAAAAAAATTGCCTGTTTTTAGCAGGTTTGGGTTTTTTTCCACTGGGAACCCAAGTTTTTGTCCTGTATGTAGTGAGTGAGCACCGACAAATTTTCATGTGAGAGGAAAAAATATTTGTTTTATTGATATCTCCAACTTTTTAGTGAATGTGGTGTTATATTCAATTTAAATCTCTTGTAAAATCAATGAAAAGGGGGAACTTCCCATGTGGTTTAATATGACAGTGGACCTAAGGTTAAAACTAATGGCCGTATTTGCTGCACACGTCCCACGGAAAAGATTTTTCTTAGTCTAAGAGACTGAGAGACGAAGATTTTTCACGCTGTTTAAAGCAGTTGCCTGATGCCGTAGCTAAACACCACCGCGCTTAGTCACACACTTCTCTGGCATCCAGAGGCAGCAACCATCACCAGAAAAACACGAAAAGTATTTGGGCGATCCTGTGCTCAGATCGGAGGCGTCAAAAGCTTTCCGGATTTCATTGCAAGGGGCTGAGACTTCAGCGTAGAAGAAAAGCAGGTACAACCAACCTCCAGAGGCGGATTTGTGGTACAAATAAAACCAATCCTTTGAGACATGAGAAAAAAAAAAAAAAACCAAAAAAAACCCACCCAAAAAACCCCCAAAAAACACCCTCCTCCTCAGCAAACCCCAAGGCCCGCCCAGCCCTGAGTGTGTNTCAGCTGGCTGGGGAAGCAGGGCGGCGGGCGGGAGCGCGCCGGCGGCACCGACCTGGTGCAGACGGTGACCGGCGGGCTGCGGGACCTCTACCTCCGCAAGCTGCTGCCGCTGGAGGAGCACTACCGCTTCCATGAGTTCCACTCGCCCGCCCTGGAGGACGCCGACTTCGAGAACAAGCCCATGGTGCTGCTGGTGGGGCAGTACAGCACCGGCAAGACCACCTTCATCCGGTAGGCAACCCACGGCCGGCGCCCTGCGCGCCTCGCCCCTGCCGGCCGCTCCGTCATCCCCGCTCCCCTCCTGCCCGGGGCGTTCCTGCCCTGCGGTTCATCCCTCCCACGCCGGGCCGCACACCCGCCGAGCCGAGCCGGGCAGCCCCGCGGCAGGGCGGGCGGCGTTCACCTCCGAGGAGCGGGGCTTGCCCGAGAGCCTCCGTTCTGTGTCGAGGGTGGTGCCGGTGCCGACCCTGTTACACGCTTTGTAGCTCGCCGTTAGCTTCCTGTTAAAGAATATTATCTCTATTTCGTGTTCTGCTGAGATAGTGTAACCTCGTTGTCTACTTCCTCTTAGTTGTTTTACTATCTAAATTATTTCAAAGGGAAACCGGGCACTTCGTGTTAAAACGGTACAACTGCCTTTGGCCATCGCGGACCGTTTCACCCCCTCTCCTTCCCCTTCTTTCCCAAACGTAGTTTTATGCACAGATTGCGTGTGATGGTAAAACAGTAACAAGAGTTTTGGGCAAAAAACACACAGTACCTGGAACGTCTCACACCACCGCNTTGAAAAAGCAGTATCACTACTAAGGCAGCTTAACAGTGTTGTTCCAGTTGTATTTTCCGTCTTTTCGGTATTCCTTATTTCTAAGTTTCTTAGTAACTCATTTTTAGGAAGCTGAAGCGTGTCTCGGGTAAGCAAAACCTGTGAATATTTTCCGTATATTTGAGTATGATTGCCTCTCATATGCTTCTTACAAGTCACTCTAAGGTTATGCCCAATTCTGGAAAAGACAGCAGTCATTTGGATTCAATTTTTGCTTCCTTATATCCGAGGTTCATTATAGTCCTCCTGTAAATTTTACAAACATTTATCTTTGGGTTCCAAAGATTACAGGCAGCCTTGCCATAAGACTGTTTTCGCAGGGCAAAAGACCTACCTCCCACTTCTTTGAAGAGCGATGTTTATCTTTAATCACCTGAGAGCTTTTCACATGTTTACAGAGCTAATCATGTGTCTTTTCTGGTTTTACAACCAGTTAATTGGAAGCTTGAAGTTGAATTTGCTTCTCTACTGATTATTACTGAATACCTGCAAACATGTCTAGTGGTGTTGCTCAGAGGAATATTTTAAAAATATAAATGGGGCTATAATTAAAAGAAATTTCGTTGCAGGATCCTCACATATAGTCGTAAGAAGGTGTGTATTTGTGAGAAGGATGATTTGGATTTTTCTAATACTTCTCAGTCTGTGTGTATTTCCAGATAAGTGTTACTAGCTGGCTTATGGACAGGGAGTAATACATGGGTAATACAGAGGGAGACAGAACAGTCCCAAATATGTACATACTAGAACCTGTTCTGCCTGTCAGCAGAGTTGCTCTGTCATTTGCGATTCATAGGATTTTCCCCCCCTCCTGTAACAGTTTGCCTTGAATGAGAACACAAGTTCTTGATTTATGGATTTTCACTTTTTCTGCCCTTTGTAGTTGCCCATATTTGACTAGATTGCAAGTCTATATTGTGCTTAGAAACATTTATATTCCTTACATTGCCTTAGATGTATTTTTGGTACTGTTGCTTTGTGAGTAACTTGTTACCATTGTAACCACGAAATGCTGAACTGTAGCGTTGACTGATGCTGAAGTACAGTCTGAATGAGTAAAGGGATTTAGTTTATTGCAGTTATTGACAGGGTTTTTTTTCAACATTGGTTACTGCTAGGCGAAGATGCCCAGACAAATTAAACAAAGATAAAGATTTCAAAGATGTTTTCTCATGTGGTTTAATAAAATATCTGACTCAGTGGAGGACGTGACTTCTTCTGTGATGTGCCCTTCTCTTCACCCTCTTACCACTTTCTCCTGTCCCCTTTTTCATAAATTGCAAAGTGGTTTAGTTCCCTGCTGGCTATTGGAGAAGACAGGCACTGACTGTTGAGCCCTAGTCAGTAATAGAACAGCTGTTATTGCTTCTAGTGGACCACAGTCTGACTGCACCATTATCAATACTCATTACCTCGGTGCTCTCTAGGGCATAGATAATAATTGGCTTAATCAGCATGAGAAAATGCTCCATTCAAGATGGGCAACAACTTGGACAATAGCAACTATTACTCAAAATTCCATTTAGAGGAGAAAAAGAAGGACAAAAAAAAAAAAATAAGATGTTCTTGTCTGCTGAATGAAGATGACATGGGAAAATATAATGTCCCGGTCAACCAGAAATAAATTTCTCCCTGGTAGGCTGAATTTCCCATGGAATAGGTCATACACTTTCAAGATTGTTATAATTCTAGATTTGTTATTGATAGGGTTTTTTTTAGAGTGAAATTGCACTGTAGGGTTGGGTTTTTTTCCTGCAAACTTCCTAATAAACATTATTTTAAATCTTAATTAAAGCTGCTTTTTGTTCATATTTCTCCATTTCATTGTCAGGAGGGCATACTAGGTCTACTTAAGTGTTTACTGTTGGGTTTACATGTAAGCGTAACAATTCTCTTTAGCTGTCAAACGTTCATTTGGGATTCACTGTGATTTAAACCTTATCGTGAGAACCTCACATTTTCATACCTCTGACACATCCATATCCACCCAGTTCCTTCCACTAAGTCTTTATGGAAAACACTGATCTAGCAATGACTGAATGTCCCTGGGGATTAAGATACTCAAACAAACACTTCCAGGTTTCTAACAGCTATTGTGTTTTTTCACTTGATGCTGTTTATCCGCTTTGGCACTTGGAACAATGCAGTGAAGCCAGCCAGTTTGCTGTCTAAGGTGTAGTGTGGTGATAGTGTTTTATTCAAGTATTTGGCAATGCTGACAATTCAAAGAAGTATGTGCAGGCCTGAACTTTAGTACTTGCCCAGTTGTATTTAATGAAGTGGGAGGATGGCGAGAGACAGTTGCTTATCTTAGATGTGAGCTGCTTGGCTTTGCAGTTTCTGTAATGCTCTCAAATTCTCTTGCCTGCTTTAGGGAAAAAATGGGGAAAGGAAGGACAGGAGAGAAGAATTGTAGTGTATGGAAAAAAGACTGGAGGTAGTCAGTGCAAGTTTATAGTTGTTGACCTATTCTAACAGTAAGAGATTGATGTTTTTAAAGAACATATCAACGTGAGACAAACCAGAAGTAAATTCCTCAGATTGCCAGGCTGTGCTTTTACTTTGCTCACAGCTGTTACTCAGAAGTTAAAAATTAGAAAATTCCAGTGATTTGGACTCAGAGCTGGCTTTTGTGAAAATACCCTTTTGTATGCATAATATCTGGAATTTGCAAGTAGTGTGCAATTGCATGTACAGCTGCATCTGTTTCTTCAGCAGTGGGAGTGGGGAACATCCTTCTAAATTTTTTTTGAGTGGAAGCTTAACTTTTTTGTTACTAGCTCTACATGAAAACTTTGAGGTATTTGAAGCAGGATTCTTACACTAAAGCAAAGTTCTGCTATTTTTGCTGTGTTTAAAAACACATTGAATATTTGGTGCAATATGTAGTATGGAGATGAGCAGACTTATGAAGAAGTCTTGCGTTTGTCTCCCAGTACATCACATGGTACCCCTGCTCGGTGCTGTTCTGCCCAGCTCATCTACATTTGTGAATTAGTCTGGCTTAGCTAAAGCATGCAGACTTTAGATGAAGTATCCAGAATTGTGAGTAATCTTTCCATCTCTGGAACTTTGTAAACTGGTTTCCTCTAAACTGACTATACATCTTGCAAAGAAACATAGATGAATGTTTATTGGCAGAGCAAAAAGGTTATAGCCCAGGTGAAAACAAAGGGAGAAGAATCAACAGGATGTCTGTTGTTTGAACTAGACTGTCTTTAGGATGGTGGCTATTTTTAAGCATTCTTCCTGTGAACCTTTTTGAACTCCCTCTCGACTGAAAATTCCTGAGCATGCAGTTGCAGATCTGAAAATCCAGGTATTTTCCTGTGTTAATGTAGCATATGGTGCTTTGTAGCATATTGGCAGCTTTTTAGTTTACAGAAGACTGCTCGTACCTTTTGTGTGGGTAAGTGAAACTGATATTTTTCTTGCTGAAAAATATAATATAGCTTGGTATGGCTTAGCCCCTGCTTGCAACCAAGCACCGCGCAGCCACTCACACCCACTCTCCCACAGTGGGATGGAGGACAGAATTGGAAGGGTAAAAGTGAGAAAACTCATGGGCTAACATAAAGGCAGTTTAGTAGGTACAGTAAAAGCAGTGTGCACAAGCAAGGCAAAACAAGGAATTCACAGGGAGGGAGGTGTTCAGCTATTCTGTGGAAAGCAGGGCTCTATTGCACGTAACAGTGACTTGGGAAGGGTAAATGCTATTACTCCAAGTGTCTCCCTCTTCCTTCTGCCCCTAGTTCCATATGCTAAGCACGATGCCATATGGTATAGAATATCCCTCGGGTCAGTTGGAGTCAGCTGTCCCAGCTGCAGCCCCTCCCAGCTCTTTGTGCATCCCCAGTCACTTGCTAGCGAAGTGGAGTGAGAAGCAGAGAAGGCCATGATTCTGTGTAAGCGCTGCTCAGCAGTAATGAAGACATCCCTGTATTATCAGCACCTTTCAGCACAAATTCAAAACACAGCTGCATGCTAGGTATTGTCCCAGCCAAAACCATCACACTTGTACAGCCAGTGCTCAAGAACAGGTTTATTTCAGTCTGTACTGATTCTTGATGTGCAATTGTGAGCCAGTTTTAATGAAAAATACCCACCTTGCAAAGTGATTCCTGTGTCTTTTGAATGGAGGTACCAGGCTCAGCATTGTAACTGTTGGGTGGGGCTTGATATTTTGGAGGAGGTCTGGCCCTCCTGGATTGTTATCACTATAAAAGCCAGTTTTGTGTGTTTGTGACGTTACCTTGGAAGTATCGTTGCAGTTCAGTAGCACTTTATTCTTGTTCAGTCATTTCTGTAAGCAGCTAATCTGAATTTTCATTATTGAGTTCTGAGCTGCAAATAGAGATATTGGAAATCCTGGAAGGTTCTCTGTTTCTGTAAATCTTTAAATTTTGCAGGTGTTACATTTGCAGCAGCTTCATGAGCAGGCCATGAAATTACTCTTTTAGGCTTATGATAGATAGCAATTGTCCTTTTACACTGGACGTGTCTTCTGCATTCAGAACCCACTATATAGTTTTCTTTGATCTGGGACTTTGGTCCTGTGCATTGGATTCAGTACAATGCTGTTTGCTTCTCTGGGAACTTCTTGTTGTATGTGTTGTCTGTCACCTTATGAATTGCTGCCTCTGTCAGCAGAAGTCTGGGAATGACAATCAAGAGAATAACTTAGGAGTTTCATAGAGGTCCTTTCTCTTTTAAAAGAAGGACAATAAAGAAAAGCAGAATTAAGAGGTTTGAAATAGAACATTTTATCATGGCAAGTTAAAAATGTTATTTTGGAAGATAAAAGTGTAATTATCTTTCAAAATCAAAGCGGTGGATAACACAAGTCTGGAAAATTATAGTGGCTCTTGTGAGTTAGCCTTGGTGTCCTGTTTTAGAGAACTTTAGTCAGCAATGATGTTCTGTGAAAAGGCAGGAACACGCTGTGTTTCAGATGTTCCTCTGTTTGCTACAACACTTGATAGTCCTCGGTTTCCATGCATAAAGGGTTCAACTGCTGAGATGTTAAAGGAATTTTGATGCATTGAAACCTAACTAGTGCTGTTGTATGTAGAACCTATGCCTGAAGAAGAATTCTCATTTAAATCCAATTTTGAGTATGTAAATAGTTAACTGTAGTTCATTAAAATTGTGGGGGTTTTCTAAGAATTCCAGGGTGATATGGAAGCCATGGAATTAGTAAGTACAAGATAACTTGATAAGATAATTTTAATGCTCCTGTAGTGTCACGTTACCACATACTTGAAAACATTTTGGTCTTAGCAACAGCTCAGTTGTGACTGAGGACAATAGCAGTCATGCTTTAAAGTTAAGCAGGATTATCTGCTGCAGACAGGCTTTTTCTGTGAATACATGCTCTGGTTCCATTAAGTTGTAATATTTAAATATGCACTTAATTTCAGACCTTGTTGTCTGGAAAGTCAAGACTTGGTCCGCTGAGTATGTGCTGTCTGCATGTCGGTGGACTACTTGAAGTGGGGTGAAAGGATGGTTTCTGGTGGTATACACTGCCTGACTTGCCTTTTGGAAGTATGTTACTGTTAGGCCTCAAGTTCTGCAGATCTGACTGAGTTAACAATTACTTTTTGATATGCAGGTCAAAACAAAAAAGATTTCCTCACTCCCAAACAGATTTAACTTTATTTTCTCGTATAGGTTATCTCTGCCTGTGTAGGATGAGTTAAATTTAGTAAAATCATACTGAGTTCATTAAAGGGTTATGTCTGTCAGCCAACAGTCTACTCACATGCAGTTTCAAACCACTCCCTTTTAGTACCTGCAGCACTTGTATAGGCTTGAAAACACTCAGAAAAGCATCCATGTCTTGTAGTGTGACCTACAGCACTGAGGTCATTGGTGGAAGCATCTACCTGAATGGTTCAGGTGCTGCAGTTGAGGGAATGCATATCACACTGTTTTTGTAAAAGGATTTACTTTATCACTTTACATAGTTATTGTGAAAAACAGATTCAGTTCGCTTCCTCCTCCCCTCACCAGTTAACAGAAATAATGAAATGATGGAAAATATAATGTTATTCTTATAGAGTAGGAATTATCAAGCAAATTTTCAAGCAAAAAACCCCTCAAGTATTTGCTTTTGTCATAGTTCCCAATCATTCACTCTGTGTGAATATCTCTGTATAAATATAATTATTCTGTATAAATACATTTATGTGTTCTCCATCACTAGATATCTGCTCGAACAAGACTTTCCAGGCATGCGGATTGGTCCAGAGCCTACCACGGATTCTTTTATTGCTGTGATGTATGGAGAGACAGAAGGAAATGTTCCTGGAAATGCCCTTGTTGTTGATCCTAAGAAGCCATTCCGCAAACTCAGCCGCTTTGGAAATGCTTTCCTGAACAGGTGGGGTCTGCTAGCTTGCTGTCTTCTGATGTTTATGTTTAAATTTGTGTGTTCTGTTTTGAAGAGAATGGAATAAATATTGAAATACAAGCAAGAGCAGTGGTAGTTCTAGTGAATTAAAGGAAAAAAAAAAAGGCAGTACTAAGTAGGGTGCCATTAGAATAGAGATAATCAGTTATCTGAACAGGAAATCATTGTTAAAACCAGTTCACAGAAAATTGCTGAAATGCTCCACTGGGTGACTTGTTTGTAAGGCGTTACACCAGCTGGAACTCGACACAAATTCTTCTGCTCAATAAAACTGGTAGGTTAGTACTAGTAATAAAAACTACCACCCATAAAAAAAGGGAAAAAATATTTTCCCTGGGATGCTGTCTTGTTGCTTTCCATTGATCTCACTGGATCTCTTGGAACAGCTCTTTACATAACCCAGCAATTCACAATTTTAAAAAGGCCTACAAGAATGGAAAAGATTTGAATGTGCCTTCTGGAGAAAATACATACTAAAGCTCTTATCTGTGCTTTGGTGGGTTTTTTTGGTTGGTTTTTTTGGGGTTTTTTTTGGTTTTGTTTTTTTTGTTTTGTTTGACTAGCTGATCTTCACAGACCATAGTTCCATAGACCAGGGAGGTAGTGTTAGCTTCTGGATATCTGTTGTGTATTTCTAAAAAGGGAAGAGTTGTTCAGGGACTGTGAGTATTGCCATAGTAAACTTAAGTAGCATGCTAAATATTTCCAGTTAAAAGTTATTAATAACTTTGTTCACATTGTCTGAGCATTCACCTTGTTTTTTTCCTGTATTTGATGGTAGCTTGACATGGAGGCCTCAATTCACAAGCCAATTAATCTAAATTGGTTCTTTTTAACAATAAACCTTCCTGTTTGGCTGATAAACACTGGAATATGTGTTAAAAGTTCATCATGTACAGTTTTATCTTTTGCCGTGCTTATTCAATGAAGAAAGTTTATAGCTGCTTATAGTTGGTTTGGTTATCGCTTTGCTGAGATGTGTGCTGTGGGAAGCTGCAGCCAAGACCCATTTTAAATAATAATTTTGAGATTATTGTCTAAGTTCTGTCCTCCAGATCACTGATCTGTTTCTCCCTTTTGCCACCGTTGTTTTCTTTCTATGAAAAGTTAATGTACTGTAAGTTATATTTTGCAGTGTTCAAGTATTTGTACAGAATATATGATAATGGTGTGTTTGTTTCGATGAATGGAATAGACATAACTTTTTGCCTAAATCATCTCTCTAACTAGTTGTGTCAGATCCTGAATATTATACAAGAAAGGTTATGTGCTACCTCAAAGTATGTACATTCAAAGTAACTGACTAAATTATTCCAGTTCTTTTTGTGACTGTGATACTGTTATATTGAAGTGCTGTGAGCAACCTCATCATCCCCAACAGTCACATTGGCTGCTTAGTTTTGCAGCAGAGATCTAGATGTTTAAATTCCCCTAACATCACCCTCAGCCTGCCCTTCTGATCACTGCTCCTTTTTCAAAATTTGCAGATTTGTCTTCATAATTTCCCCTAGCTGAAAACGTCTTAGGCCTCAGTATCTTTGAGTAACTTACCCTGGATCTTACCTGCAGTTGTGCTACATATCTTACCTTGCCTTATCTCATTTGCCACACTGACAGTCCTTTTTACCCAATATATACACATTTTTCCACTTCTGCCTTAGTAGATTATTCTCTACTTCTTCCCCCCACCCATCCCCACTTTATATTTTCAATTATTTTCCAATCCTAGTGTTTTGTTCTGTGGAAGAACTTAAGGCTATGTACACTTAGACTATGAAGTTTAGTGACCTTCTCATCCAAGTGTAACAATCCAAATGACAGGAAACAGGGGCTGAGGTAATGGAGAAACTAAAACCAAACAAGAACACAGTAACAATCAAGGCTTGTACTTAGTAATTAACCACATTAATTGTTGATGTTACCATGCTAGTTTTTTCCATCACCGCTTCTTATTTCCCCCTCACTGCTGGTGAGAGATGTTCCTTTGAGACTCTTGGGTGTACAAACTATTCTCTTATTTTTCCTGCGTACTTTTAAGAAAGGTTAGGGAGGGAAGGGGGACAGGACTTGGTGTGCCCTTGGATTCTGGTGAGGAAAGAATATTGTGTTATACCATGTGTAATTCTGTGCTGCATGGCCCTGTTCTAGTCTGATGTGTCATAAGCCATTACAGTCATCGCATTCACACAACTGTTTTTGTAGCGCTATTTTTCATGAATATCTGTTTGTCATCAGGCGGATGGAATGTCATTTTGCTTTTATGATGCAGCACTTGCATGACCTGCATGCAGTGGACTTTTAAGAAAATGTTGAAAAGAGATATTAAATTACAACTACCTTTACAGTTTTAAGTTGTCTGAAATATTAGACTTGGGTAAGGTTTTTAACCCTTCTGTCATATTTAGCTTATGTGAATATATTCTAAATGTTACAGCCACTTAATTCTGAGTTCATCCTGCTATTTCATAAGCATTTCCTATATACTTTTCTCCTCACTAATGACTGCTGCAAAGACAGCAGTGTCTACATTTCTAAGGCCTGTAGTTCCCTATTTTCTGATACAGATACTGTGTATTGTTCAGCTAACAGAACAGGGCCTGTTTTCCCATATGATATATCCAGAAACATCTGATGATACTAAATGAGACCTAGGATGTCTAAGGTTGAATGAAAGTGATAAGGAAAAATATAAATGAAAATTCACTCTTCACACTTCCCAATTTTTTAAAGCTACTTCATACTGTACATTCTAGTGACTTTTATTTTTGCGAATGGCTCACACGATGAAATATGTTTTTTGTTGCTCTTTCAAAAGCATCTCTTAAGCTAGTTAGAAAATAAACCTTAGTGAAAAAATTTGCTTCAAAACTGTCGTATTTGTTACTTTCGTGTCCCACTAAAAACAAACAAACATCAACCAGTAAACAAAGCCCAAGAAGGATACTGCTGTTTAAGGCCCAGATGGCTGCTGTTTCCTTGTCCCCTCTTGGGTTTCAGGGAGAGGTGTAGCTGGTGCTGCCATTTCTGTTGTACTCAAGATGGGATGCTTTTGTTACAGACTGTTTACTGCAAGGTCCCCTGAAAAACAAGGTGAAGTGAGGCGTAAGGACTTTTCTTCCCAATTTCCTTTGAATCATTTGTATTGTATAAAGTAGCATCCAGATTTTGATACAGCTTTCATTCTGCATCTGATATGTGCCTGCCTGAGCTCTTACTCTGATTGTCTTTGGTCTCAAAGTTCTTGTGTGACCTTGGCACAGTTACTCTGTGATACCCTGTTTTTTGAGGCAGCATTTTCTCTGAAGCCATGGGTTGACATAGGGTAGTCATCTTACAATATGAGCCTGCAGTTTAACCTTGTGCAGGGCAGCCTCGCAGAAGGAAGGTTACACTGTGTGCTTGTTAGTAGTCTTCAGCTGCTCCCTGAAAAGAAGATTAAACTCTAATGCAAATCTCTTAAAGGCAGTGTATCATGAAGGGTGATGAAGTTCTTCAGTCATGAACTATCTTAGAAGCCTCAGGGTAGCTTGGATGTAACACACCAAGTGTACTGCATGGCACTGAGTCCTTGTAAATTACTTATTTTTCCATAATACCACCATTGAATTTGTCTCCTGTTGCAGAGGCAGGAGGTTATTGTTTACAACATGCTGTGTGTAATTTGAACTCTCGGTTCTGGCAGTGGGAAAGTTTTGGCTGGATTTGTGGAAGAAATACAGTTTTTTCCACAAGCCCTACCTGAGGAGATCGGTAGGGTAGGGAGTGCTCAAATGCTGATGCATCAGGCAAGAGGGAGATAGGCCAGGGACTGGAACGTAAATATGTCATCAGTATGGCTTTCTGCCCTTTTCTTTTTCTTTCCATCTCCTTGAGGTTGGACATAAGTTGTAGTATGTGAAAATGCTCTCTTTTGTGTATGCTAATTTTGGTCCTAGCAAAGTGGTGATTTGATGTTGCATTTAAGGTGCGTGTTGTCAGCTCTTGCAAAATCTGGAGTTTTATCAACACTTACACATACAGTTTTCCAAGCTTTTCCCGTATTTTCTTTTTTGTGCAGCTGTCTTTGTATTTTTTCTTAAATACGCATAGTTGGCAAACATCAGAGTTCATCAGGACTTCAGAAACTTTTTAAAATCTCACATGACCCTTTCTAGAATCAGATGCATAATGGGGATCTCTCGAGCAATAACCTATATGTAAGCTAGAGCTATTAATGTATTTTTTCCTCCTTTCCTGCAGGTTCATGTGTTCTCAGTTACCTAACGAGGTACTGAAGAGCATCAGTATCATTGACAGCCCTGGCATTCTCTCTGGAGAGAAGCAGCGCATCAGTAGAGGTGAGTTGCAGGGCTTGACAGTAATCCAGCTCACTAACTTTGTTTTGCTCTATTGAACAAGTCAGCATCCTAATCTGTTTGGAGCCTGTGTTAGTGGTGCTAAATGTGTACTGAGTGTGATCCAAACTCTCATACTGCAAGCCCTGTTAAACTCATGTTTTAAGGCTGAATGCAGGATTTGGAATTTTTTCTCTTGAAAACTGTTGAGAGTTAGTATTTCTGTTATCCGGCTGCAATGGCTGATTACGTGGTCTGTTGACTGATTAGTGCTTTGACACTCCTGAGAAAAAGCCTTATTTTCCTAATTTTAATTGCTTTTGACAAAGTAATAGTCAATAAACTCTTATATACATTACTGAGGTTCAGGAATGAAGAAATGTTTCATAATAGCTGTAGGTTGGTCATGTCTAAAAGATGAGGAGGTTGGGCTATAAATAAGGTGGTTTTATTGTGGGCACAGCTCTAGTGTTGCTTCTTAAGGGTGCTCAGACATATCACAATGTAATTTTCAGTCAAAAGAGTTGCAGGACGAAGAGGGAATGAGAATATTTTTAACAATATGAAAATTTGGCAAAGAACTGAACACTGTTTAACAAGCTGTATAAGAAATTAGCCAGTCTTTGAGAAACTATTTAAACAAAAGCAGCATAATGTAAACAACTTTCTTCCTTGCTTTCTTCAGCCACATTTAAGTGCAGTTTTCTGTGGAGTTGTAAATGGTAGTGATCCAGAGTGTGGCTTATGCTGCCCTCTGTTTTCAGACTTTTGCTTAAGAAATGGAAACTTGTGTTACATTGTGTTTCTTCTTGTGAGAAGAAAAAAAACAGTTCTTTAGCATATCACACCTGGGATTTTTTTTTTAGGAAATCCTGGTGTGAGCCCAATATATGACAGCTGTGCCATATATAGCCTTGTCTTTATGTTACACTGACAAAATAAGAGACTAAGTTCTTAGGACTATGATCTAAATTATGCTTGCTTAGTAAACTGGTCTACTAGATGTTTCTGGATTCTTTGTCCAGTGACATTTTGTCCTCTTTATTACTCATACAGTCAAGTAAAGCATTTATCATGGGGAAATTGCTGTGCTTTCCTTTGTGATGTATTGGTGAACCAATAGAGATGACAGCATGAATGCTCTGTCTGTGCAAGCAAAGGCTTGAATGTTGTTAAACCAGAAATAAAACAAATACAGCATGTTGGCACTCTTATTTCTAGATGGAAATAATGGAGTGTATAACTAACAATCTTCAATCCTGAAAAAATCTCATAGAATCCCCTCAAAGTGTTTAAGTCTCTATTTATGGAATCTGATAAAATCAAAGTTCATCTTAAATCTCCAACTTCTGCTTCTCCATTGTGGGTTCCAGCTCCCTGTTACACCTCCTCAAAAAAACTAGGTGCATCTTACTCCCTCTGCTTGTTTAATTTAGAAAGTGATGCTTGGTAGCATTTAAGTCTGTTGCCACTTTTATAACATTATGGAAATGAATATGAAATAAGCAAAAAACTAGAGTATCATATTAATATGCCACTGCAAAAGTGAGAAATTGTGTAATCAAATTCAACACCATTAGGGATTCCTGTGGAAGTCTCAGACTTCCATGTGCAAGACAGTTTTGTTTGGCTCCAGCTTATGTTTCGCTGGTAGTCCTGTGTTGCCTAAAGGATTATGCTCTTCATGGCCATGTGGAATTGCTCTTGTGACTTAAAGTGTATAACTCTTGTTCTCTTATTGTTCAGAAATCCTATTTCTTGATGGTGTGTGCCTTATCAATTGTTATGACCTAGATGGCCTGCCCCTTGATATGGTGTGCTTTCACTTAAGTTGACATAGCTCAGTGATGACCTCAACCTCTTAACTGTTTCACAGGCTTTAACTTGATTAGATTGCATTTCATGATTTTTTTTTCAAGGTGTTAAGGGTTGTCTTGAATGTGTCACTTGTCATAGTTCTTTTATCTCAAATGTGATTCTCCTGTATGCTGTTAGGTTTAATCAGTGTGGTTATACCATATGTAAGGTTTGGGGAGTTGACTTTAGAGCATTGTTCTCTTTGTGCCCCAGGCTTGGAGGGTGGGTTAAAGGTTTCATATGCTTGGGCATCTTCATACGTGAAGTTACCTACAAGGGACTATGGACTTACTGCATGCACCTATTCCATGCTACCATGATTAGGCAATACTGTGCTCACCCTTGGCTGAAATACTGCACAGTCAGATCCATTTTCTGTATATGGTTCTTGAGCTACTTACGCTGTTCCATATACATATTTTTTTGGGGTACAAACTTGATTTGCTTTGTGATGCTGCTCACAGCGAGGCTTGTCTGACCTACTTCCTGAAGGAGTTGGTCCGACTTCAACGTATTTATGCTAGAAGTCTAATTTAGCATGTTTTGAAGTTTGAGTTGCTTTGATTACTTTTTAAATAACTGTGTAAATGTAAGCAGGATTCTACAAGATGTCTTTTGCTGTCCCTAAATACATCTCTGTCACTAAAGGTGCTTCTTTCCTAGAAGTTTAGCTTGTGTCTAACGTTGGTGAGCAGCAGCTTTTCTTATTGGTGATGTTTTAAAGTGATTGATGGAAGAATAACATTGCAGGCCCTCAGAGCAAAATCTTAACTTTTTGGTGTTGCTGATTTTTTTCCATCTTCTCAGGATCAACTGCTTAACTATTTCCCTTTTTATTAATGCCTTTATTAATGTAAGCTCTTTATTAATGTAATTAATAATGCCTTTTTTAATGTAACCCCTTCATAATGATAAAATTTGACAAGTATCATTAGGAGCAAAGTAAAGCCTTCTGAGACCAAGAAGGGAATCAAATGTTAACTTTGTTTTAAAATTCAGGAAAACAGTAAAGGGACTATGTAAAAATACAGGACACGCATTATTTCCCAGCATGGCTTTATTTTTAACTCTGGAAAACATCCAGGCTGTGGACAGAGGAGTTGATTGCTTGAAGGGTCAAAAATATACAGAGTGCAACATTCAAAGATGTCTCATGACACACCTTTCCTGCTCGGGTTGTCAGCTGGAGGATGTGCCAGAAGCTTCCTGCCTGTCAGTTCAGGGGCTGTGTAAGTGGCTGGAGGAGAATGTGCAGACATGTGCCAGAATTGTCCCCTGATCAGACAATGGCTGTCCCTGTGCAGTTTCTGCAGTATCACTGGTGATGTTCACAATGCCCATATCTGACAGTAATGTGTGTATAGGCTGCAAGATTTGGAAGGAACATTGTGTTTCTAGCAGGATACAGGGAGGAACCACTCTTAGGAAGGGAGGGGTTGTCTGGCTCATGATGCAAGAAAGCAAGTGTTTCAAAAAGTATGAGGAAAGAGCTCAGGGGAAAATGGATATTGGTCAGTGTGCATTTTTAAAACTGGAGTTACTTAAATACAGATAATTTTCACAGTTCCATCTCCTTGTGAAAATGTAGTTATGGATTGAGGTGATGTATATAGTTGCAGCACTGTGTCAGGCTTTCTTTTGCAGCGACACACTGTACATTCTCTTTATTAGTCTACCAACAGGAGTGCAGTAAGTGTGTTATCCAGGAGGGCTAGATTAAGACAGGCTTTCATTAATATAACTGGAAACTTCCACTCCACAGAACAGAAAGGTACATCTTTCCATGTGTGACTGAGCTCTCTTTGAAAGACTGGGATGTTTAGATGCTTGTCTGTGGCATTAGAAGAACAGCAGACTGGGCAGGGGAGAAGGACTGCATTTGTTTGTGTCCAAGTTGTGTGTTGTAGCCTTAGTTGTGGGGTGCTAAGGCAGCAGTGGTGGGTGAGCTTGCTCCTGCACTCTGCCAATGTCTGATTAATCTAGTAAGTGTGTGCTGTTCTCTGAGCTTGGAGGCTCAGCATTGCGTCACTCATCTGAGAGGTACTTCTGCTGCTGTACCAGTGGTGCCAGCCCCACGGTGTTAGAAACTGGACACTCCACCTGCCTGTCTGTGCTAAAACAGAGTGGGTGGAGTCCATCAAGCCTCCCAGACTGTTTTCTGAATTGCAAAAGCTGTGGAAAATGATGTTAGGGCAAGTCAGAAAATATTTACTTTGGGACCCACAAGGGAAAGACTATAATTTGTTTAAATCTGTATCACTAGCTGGCACAGAAAATTGACCCATGCTCATACTGCATGACTGCAAGCTGTATCTTTGAGTATGATGACGTCTGTCATGCATAGGGCACACTTTGTCCTGTGCTGCTGACACAGAAGAGCTCATGATCGTTCATCAGTGTTTCCAGAGCAGGTATTCATGTGCAGATTGTCTCCAGCATTTTCATCTCTTCCACACTATTTAATTTTGTTCTCCTCTGTGGTGTCTGCTCAGCCCATTACCGATGGCGTACAGTTATGCCTCTGTCCAAGACACTAGCTCACTCCCTCCCACAGCTTGAGATGAGTTTAGGAGCTCTATGCTGCTTTCCTCTGTCCCTTAGCTGGGTACAAAGATGACTTGTCACTTTCTTTTCTGATATGCAAGTAGATGTTGAACCTGGTGATGCATAGGTCCTCAACTGGGAACAATCCTTTGAAGAAATAACAACAGCTTGAGCAAGAAGAGACTGAAGGTATCGGCACCAAAACTTTTTGGGTCAAACTGTCCAATCTGATCACTGTTGACCTGGTACTGCTCAACTTTGAAAGGCCCTAATCCACTCACATGTATGGTG
The DNA here is from genome assembly GCA_013399695.1 of Formicarius rufipectus. Taxonomy (NCBI): domain Eukaryota; kingdom Metazoa; phylum Chordata; class Aves; order Passeriformes; family Formicariidae; genus Formicarius; species Formicarius rufipectus. Next base: position 466,452 of record VXAU01004626.1, on the reverse strand, counting down.
AAGAATTTCCATACGTTACTTTTCTGTAGTTCAGATATACTCTAATGTAAAACTGCTGAATCTGTAAATAAACTTGTTTTACTTCTAAAGACCAATTTTCATTAAAATTATTAGATTTTTCTGATTTTTTTTTTTGAGATCTTAGCTGTTTTCAACAAGCAGACTTTTCTTTCTTAAAGCAAATGCTTCATTAGCATTTAATCCACATTTAAAGTAAATTTATGCATTTGTTGACTGTACAGTTGTTTTTTCACTTTATAGACTATCAAATGTATGGTGGGAACTTACATAACCAGGCTTTTAATTCACCTTCACACTTATCTATTTGTGTAAAACTTGATAGAATTTGATTTGTTTCAGTTTGCAATTTTGTTTAATTTCAACCATATTTCCTCTTTTTGTGAGCAAAATCAGAACAGGCTATTGGGTAGTTAGTGCCTTTTTGCAACTATACCGTGACGTGCAGGTGACATAGAAGATCTCACTTCTCCCTTTCTTCTAAAGTTTTGTAAATTAGTCATAGTGGGTTTGATTAGATTCATAGTGTAAAGGTAGAAATGTTCTCTTCTAGGAGTGTTTTGTGCAGTTTTCCTCCTTGCCCCCTCAGTTTTCATCTTGCATTCAGCTGTTCAGGAACTGGTCACAGGAAACAGTTTATGAAGCCCTAGAGCAGCATTATCAAGTTTTTAACATAGCCCACTCCTTTCACAGTTTGCTGTGTATGTACTGAAATTTTAGTGACATTTTATGTTTGATTTTTTAGGGGAAGGGGGGGAAGATAGGGCAGGACATACAGGTAAGTGGGGATATTTTCTTATCAACTAGAACTCCTGGGTTTAATTTTATACACTATTTGTAATAAACAAAAAATTTAAGACTGAGTTATTTTCTGTGTTGTTGAACATGCACAAGTATGCTCCATGACAAATCTGGAGGTTGTTTTTTCCCCACTACATTTGTGTATGTCAGTTTTTCTTGATGTTGGCCTTGGTCAGATTCTACTGGAAAGCAAAAAAAAAAAAAAAACCCAAACAGCTGATTTGCTTTTGACTAGCTTGAAGGTATAATAAAAAATTGCTTGACTGAACCAACATTAAGAAAAACTAAGCAAATTTACAATGTTTCCTCCTACGCCCTTTTTTTTTCACTGTTTAAAATATGCTAGGGAGAATGAGAAGTAGTGAAGGGTCTTTTGCTTGTATCTGAACCAGGTGTATGAAGTGTTTGACTCAGGTATGAGTAGTTCTAATTGGGTTTTCTTGGCTGGGGGATTGGAAGTTTAAAGGTTTGTGTTGCCCAGCTGAGAAATAAGCAAAGACATCCCCATAACTGAGCTTTCTTTGTTTTGTTGGCATTTAAATATATGCTGCTGGCAGCAAAACTGTTGATTCTGCTTGTATTACTTTCCACCAGTCTTTGAATTTTGACTACTCCTTCTTTTGGATCTGATTTGTTTCTGAGAGGAAGAGGAGGGGTGGAATATCCAAGCTCATGCTTTGCTGTTCCTCAGTCATAGAAGATGAGTCACATCTACGCTAAGCCCAATGCTGCATCACCAGTGGTGACTCTGCGGATTAGATGTGTCACTTTTGAATAAAGAGTTCCTGAATACTGTCTGTTGTGTGGATTAGGTACCAGCTGCACTTATAAAAGCGTTTAGACAGGTGCTATGAATAGGCTTTCCTTTAGAACATGATAAAGCTTGTTTCAGCTGATCAGAAAGGTCACTGCTCAGGTTCTGTAACCTGTCGTGTCCTCAAAGCCTTTAGTAATGTAATCGCATTACATGTAAATTGTATTTTTGAGTTGGCTCTAGCAGAAATAACAGCTAGTGTTGCAATGCAAGGAGAGATGAGTTTGGGAGTGGTTTTAAAATCCGGATATTTCCGGTTGCTGACTTGCATTGGAATGCTGCACCTGCACCATTTTCCCTCCTTCCTACTGTAGTAGCCAATATTAGCAGTGATGAAGAGAGATTGTGATAAGAGATCCACAGTCCTGTTTAACTCAGGTATTCTGCTGGGGCCAGAACTCCTGAGCAAAGGCAAACATGGATGTGAGAGAATAACTCACAGGAGCACAAAAGACATAAGAGATGAGTGGCAAGTGAGAAGGGCAGTGATAGAAACAAAAGACTGGTCTAAGGCAACGCAGAATACAGTTGTCCTGACCTCATTGTCTGCAGATACTGTCCTTTGGTTGGTCCATCTCTTTTCCTCCAGGTAGAGGCTATGATCCCCTTGTTCTATCCCCAGCCCTATCTTCTCAGATACTCAATTTTCTGAGTAGTAGGACTATAATGGTGTGTTCTTCCTTCAGGCTATGACTTCTGCCAAGTGCTCCAGTGGTTTGCTGAGAGGGTTGACCGCATCATCCTCCTCTTTGATGCCCATAAGCTGGATATATCTGATGAGTTTTCAGAGGCTATTAAGTCATTCCGGGGCCAGGATGACAAGATTCGAGTGGTGCTTAATAAGGCCGACCAAGTGGACACACAGCAGCTGATGAGGGTCTATGGTGCACTCATGTGGTCCTTGGGAAAGGTCATCGACACGCCAGAGGTCCTGCGGGTCTACATTGGCTCCTTCTGGGCCCACCCTCTCCGAAACACAGAGAATCGCAGACTCTTTGAAGCCGAGGCACAGGATCTTTTCAGGGATATCCAGAGTCTCCCACAGAAGGCTGCTGTGAGAAAACTCAATGATCTCATTAAAAGGGCCAGACTTGCAAAGGTAAGAAAAGAGAAGAAAACTATTAATTGAAGGAGGTTTCTACTGTCCTTTCTCACCCTTCCCCATCTTCCTCTAGTAACTTGAGTTTTTAGCAAATGGAGTGAATGGACACGTTTTCAAGAAGGGAGCCACCCAAAATATAGGAGCAAGTAGGAGAAATTAGAGACTTGTACCAGGATGCCTCCCTAACTTTGGGGGAGGAATTTGATGTTTCTTAGGTCGTTAAAGCTGTTGTTTACTTGGTAGGGGAGTGATTTTTTTTTACATTGTGCAGCAAGTTAATGCTACTTTTTGGAGATAAACCACTTCATTTTTTGACAAAGTGGAGGACACTTAAAAAAGGGGGGGAAGGTGGTAAAAAAACACAACCAAAACTATTCACATTCAACAAACCATATGCTTTTTTGTATGTTAATGCCTTAATGTATACTTAATGCCAGTCAACAGCTGTAGAAAAAAAAATGAGATCAAATCCATTTATTTTGTACCCTGGAATACAAGACTGATGAAAAGTCACTTTTGGTGGAGCACAGATGCTGATGGAGGTGTGCTTCTGCATTATTAGAGTGAAACTTTTGAGCCTTTCAGTTTATATCTTCATTCCTACTCACAGAGATGTTGGGTGATGCAGACTTTTCGTCCCTATATCCAGAAAAACCAATCTCTCATTATCCAGGAACATGACTTCTATGCCCCACTGGAGGCAGCCCGTGTCACCATTCCCCTTGGTAGAGGAGTACATGCACTGTCTGCAACTTACAGTCACTAATTAGTGTGCATGGGCAGGCTGTGTGTCACAACACTGTGTCTACAGCTGACTGTTGACAACCTTTTTATTTTTTTTTTTGATAGGTCTCTGGTTATCTTTGATGCATGAGTGGATGTCAAGTTTTGTGAATTACCACCGAGTTTTAATTACTTATATGTAAAACCTTCTGGTTATATTTTACACTGACCTTCACACTCCCTGCTTGGCAACATTAGCTTCATCTGTCTTGTCTTCTCATAGCCTGACTTATAATGAGCTTTGGTTGCAGACTGAAATATTTCTTTGCCTGTTTGTCTGATTCTGCAGGGAGTTTTTGCAGCACTGTAGCTACTGTTAGGATAATAGTTAAAAGCACTACCAAGCTGTTTGTTGTTTTGAAAAGCTCAAAAATAAAAGGAAAATTGATGATTCAACAATTATAGCTTGTCATGTGAAAAAGTGTAAAGAAAGGAAAACTAACTTCAGAAATACTTAGGTAGAAAGGTGTTGGCAGGAATTCTAATTCCAAACAGAATGTGAGTTGAGTTAATGCAATTGTCTTGGAACACATTTCAATGTGGACTTCTAAGCAAAAATGAAGAGGGCTTGCAATTACGCTGATATATCAATAATTGTTTGGAGATATGTGCTATTCCCTGTGTTGGCTTCCTTAACTTTCTCAGTATGATGATATACTTAATTTCCTTTCTTTTTGTGAGCACCCAGTAGAAGTTGTTTCTTTGAAAATTCCATTTAAAATCACAATGATGTTTTCTTAAGTTGCTCTGATCTCAACCTGTTTTGTGACTATTGTTGGCAACTTTTTGCTTTCACTTGTTACAATTGTTTTGGCATTGAAAGAGCATTAATTGGATAATTTTTAAATGTTTCTATGAAACATAAAATGAAAATACGTAAAGGTGAATACAAAATACAATGCTCATGGAGATATGTTAGACATCTGCAGCAGGGGAATAAACTGTTTATGTACAGGAAAGCATCACTGTAGTCCTTCCAGTGTTGTCTTTCTGTCTTCCAAACTGAACTCAAAGTACAGACACTGAGAAAGCTTTTTTTACAACATTGCATAGAGGGTATTTTTTTTCCCCTCTATTTCTGTGCTGCCCTGTTCTTAAGGTCTTCTGAAACTTATACAGTAACCAGAAATAAAAACAAACTCTTAGTGTGCTGTCAAATTTGGGCATTAGGCTTTTTGCCTTTTTTGGTTTTTTTTATAAGTCTTGTGACTCACTATCCCATTTTGAAGTTGGGAACTGTTCTTATCTACAAGAAACACATGTGCATACTGGCAGACCTTAGGCCACTTAACATACACATGTGAAACTGCTAGTGCTTGTGAATTATAAACATACTTTTCTTGTTTTGATAGAAGTATTATTTAGACATAAGGTTCATAAAATTACTTACAATTATTTTTAAAGTCTCTTAGAAATTTCCTTATTGAATCCATTTTGTCATTCTGGAGAAATACTTATATCTATCCTTAGAAACTTTCATGGGTTTATGCTTGTGGTGGGATTTTTTTTCTCCTCTGTAGAAATGTAAATTTATTTGCAATTAAAATACATGTATGCTTTTTAGATATAAGACAGAAATGTTGTATGAAAGTCATGAACTTAGGATATGCAAATAAATAGTTCTTATATAATTTTTATTTAAAACCAAGTATTTTTCCTAGTTTCCTCCTAAATAAGTAAGGAAATGAATGGTAGAACAATAACCATGTGCAGAGCATATTACAGTATTCTATACAGACCTTACACACATTTTGTCATGGTTTAGTAGGTATTATGTATTATACTTACACTTCTAAGCAATCACTTGTTTTATTGCTGTATTTCAGTGGTAGTTTGTCTTTCCCCGGTCTTCAAAATGTCAACTTTGTATTGCTCACCAGTTTGATAGGCATTCTTTATAACATTTTTCTTCTCTGTGTGTGTGAAAATTGTAACTAACTTCTTTTTCGTGGACAGGTGCATCCTTTTTAAATGCAGAAGGACATGAGTTCTGTAAAGGCATCATGTTGTGGAGGTCATTTGTCTCCCGTGGTCTTGGTCATGTCAGAGCTTAGGAGAACAGTTTGATAACATCAAGTTGTGATAGCCATGCTTTGCTTCTAAAAGAAGGATCCTTGTGCCTTCCCTCTTATGTACAAAATGAGTACTAATGTCCACACAACAAGCTGGATAAGTGAACTCACCTCAGTTAGAAATTACAACCACTGCTCCTGTTCTGGACCTGGTCACTCACTGTGAGACCAAGCAGATCCTTTCAGTGGTGAAAGGTCATGAGGGAATCAGAAGGGAGAAGAGTTGAGTGGTTCATGATAAAGGTGCACGGGCAGGATGGATATCTGGATGGCCATGTTAGATTGTCCCAGTCATGGCAGATGAGAATCTCTAAGAGCTTTGCAAGTATCAGTGTATTTAAAGATTTGTTATCCTGAATTAATATCTTTCATGATATGCTGGAAAGGCTCTACTTTTCTCATGAAAGCTTTTCAAGGCAGCCATTGCATGCTGTTCCTATAGCGTATTGACTGCTCTGTCATCTGCATAGGTGACTGCATATATATAGACTACAGTTACCCACTTTTCTGTGAGTAAATAGGTAGGAATGCAATATCACTTCAAATAGCCCTGGCACTTAGCATACTTGGCTTGCTTTTGGAATTATTCCATTGATTCCCACAACAGTTGGTGAGGTAAATGAATTACAAATCTCTACCACTGGAACAGATGGACCCCTATGGCTAGAGTTCCATGTGTAGTGTCAGAACATGGTTTTTGGGACCTTGCTTTTTCTCTCTCTCATAGGATTGATACTCATAGAATGCTGTACCATGCTTCTGAAAACTGCTTGTTGCATCTGTATTTCTTTTAAATTAGTTTCTTTTCTCTTTGCCCATCAAAGGAATGCTGAAAGCAGCAAAATCAAGTTGATAACTGTTCATGTAAACACAAAGTTCCAGAAACAGTACTTGATAATGTCTTCTCCTTGAGCTGACTTAGGGAAACATACTTCTGTTTCTCTTTGTGACTTGGGTGAAGAACACTCATGTGAAGTGTAGGTAAACATTAGTCTTGATTTTAGTTTTGCTTCTTTTTAGGTCCATGCTTATATCATCAGCTATCTGAAAAAAGAGATGCCCTCTGTATTTGGAAAAGAGAACAAGAAGAAGGAACTGATCAACAGATTGCCAGAGATCTACATCCAGCTGCAGAGGGAATACCATATCTCAGCAGGGGACTTCCCTGAAGTCAAGAAAATGCAGGTAAGATGACACAGTACAACTCCACTGAAATAACACTAACTTTATAATAGCATTGTCCAACTGGAAAAAGATAGTACAGAATATCTCAGTGTTATATAGGATCTTCAGTAACAGGACAGTTGAAGTGAGTCATGTGACTGTTACAGAGTTAAAGTGACTTGGAAGCAGTGCAAAACAAAAAGAATCGATAACATGCTTCATGTGCATTCACTGATACAGGACTACAGAAACTGTCATAAGGAATCTGACCTTCTATCCTTTTAGTCAGCATTTGGTCCCTTATGGCAGGTAGTTCTAAAGGTTTTGTGCAAATAAAAGGGCAGTGAACACTCATAGGTTAAGCTGATTCTTGTTTGGCATCCTACATGTCGTTATTTATATAGCTTTTGTAATCCCCTCTCATATTTGTGTGGGTGAAGATATCCTTAGTCACAAGTTTATTTTCCCCCTACTCTGTTCCTGCTCTTACTGATATTGTTTGCTAGTGAGTAATAAAGACAATGTATTACCTGGAATGTCCAATTAAAAATCTATGGCTTCTGAAAATGGTCTTTCACTTTTTTCCTGTCCTGTTAAGTTTGTATTCTATGGAGGAGAGAGAGAGAAGCTCTCAGTTTATACTCACTGTGAATTTTTAAATACCTCTTCCTCTTTTGGGCTTTCTGCAGGCTTACAACCAACTTTCTGTCACTTTCTTGCCCATATCTTTTTGCCCTCTGATTTGAGTTGTTTAGAGAGTATCCCAGGGAAGAACAGCTAATGTTAACAGTGCTTTCCAATTTACTCCTCAAGCCTCGGTTTGAAATTTCTGGATTGCAGATGATAGGCTTCTTAAATGGCTTTTGAATTAGAAGATAATTCAGCTTGGAAGCAGAAGAACAAGACATGAGGAGCCTGCAGTTTGGTCTGACCATGGAGTAGTCATGAGTGTGTCAGAAGATGTTTTCCAGAGTGATGCTGCATATCATTCTGTGGTACACTTGCACAGCTAATCATCAAGAATTATGACTGTCTGGTTTACTCATCTATAGGAATTCACAAGTTTCGTTCATGAACTAAACTGTTTAACCTGGGATGCAACTATTGGCATGAGATAGTAAATTATAGATGAAGCACAAGATATATTTTAGCTAGGTTTTCGCAGGCAGGGTTGTTGGAAGTGTTTCTTCAGTTAGGCGTGAAAAGGGGATTCTATGGGTAAAGTTGACATTCTTCCCTTGCTGTTTTTCTTTGTGGTGCCAAATGAGAGACAGAGAGGTTAGTATATTGAAATAAAATTTGAATGAAACTCTTTCAAACTTAGTTTGTGTCACTTAAACCTCAGCAGCAGATGGCAGCAGATATACAGGAGAGATTAGTCACTTCTGTAACCACAAGCAAAATTGTGAGAAAACAAAATTGTGCCAAAACAGATAGCAAATTTGACCTCTGCTTCCTAAGATGTATTGCACAACATATATTTGTACTTATGGGTATAAATCAGGTGATTGTGTATAAATGTCACCTGAACAGAGTGATAGTTGTTGGTTGCCAGTTTCCAGCCTGTGCTTCAGGTTTCTTGGGTATTGTCACTACCATTTTGATATATATAGGCGCAGCTCCCTGGGATGATAGAGGTGATTTGTTAGAGTAGTGTAACACCATTTTATGGGTGGAGGGGATGGGTGTGATGTGTGATGGTGATGTTTGGCTCTTTTTAACAGTTTCCACTGTAACTTTCTCTTCCTGTGAAGCATTTTGCATGTAGATATAGTTTAATAATTGCATAAACCATTTTTAATCTTCCAACGCCCCGGTGTGAAACATGCTGGGGCTTGTGTTGGAATAGTACATATCACTTAGTTAAGCATCTCACTGTGGTTAGTAGGAGTTTATGCAAAAGACGAAAACTCCACAAACTCTGCAGGGACCATGTGACTTTGTGACTTCCATGGTAAAAACACTGCTGCTGTTAGCCCAGCTGAGCTTTTCCTTATTGCTAAAGGGCACTTCTTCCTGATCTAAGCCTAAACAAGAAGTTTAATCTATAAAATGAGATGAGTCCTGCGAATTTGTGATTTTGTTTTTTAACTTTAAACACTGGCATAAGTGCTAACAGGACTGAGGACTTTCTCGCATGCTTTCTTTGATGTTTGGAATAAAATCATCAAATTGAAAGTTCCTCTAACATTCATCAACTGCTGTGGTTTTATGCATTGTCATTTTGAAAATTGTATTATAAATGTAATTTAATAGACAAACTCATACACTGTTGCAAAGTTGTCTTAGTGTGTTTGATTAATATACTAAATGTATGTATTTTCTCCTTTCAAGTTTTGTTTCTCCTTCAAGAGAAGTTTCAGTCATGAAAGCACTTCATAAAATAACAGATTATTTGAATTTTAAGCCCATTCTTTAAATTTTTCAATGTATTGGACATGTTTCTAACTGCTGTCACTGAAACCTGTCATTCACAGGAACTGCTGGAGAATTGTGACTTCACTAAATTTCATTCTTTGAAACCAAAGCTAATCGAAACTGTGGACAACATGCTGGCCAACAAAATTGCCTCCCTGATGAACCTAATCAGACAGGAGGAGAGCAATATGCCAACAGAGATGGTACATGGTGGAGCATTTGATGGCACCATGGCAGGACCTTTTGGCCACGGATATGGAGAAGGTGCTAAGGAAGGAGCTGATGAAGATGAATGGGTAGTTGCCAAAGATAAGCCTGCTTATGATGAGATTTTCTACACTCTGTCACCAATCAATGGCAAAATATCTGGGATTAGCGCGAAGAAGGAGATGGTAACTTCCAAACTACCCAATAGTGTCTTGGGGAAGATCTGGAAACTTGCAGACTGTGATGGTGATGGGATGTTGGATGATGAAGAGTTTGCATTAGCAAAACATCTCATCAAGATTAAACTGGATGGATATGAACTACCTGGCACGCTGCCTTCCCACCTGGTGCCACCATCTCACAGGAAACCCTTCCAGACAGCAGAATGAACAACACAAGGAGAAGAATGAGGATTTTGAAAATCTCTCAACAAATGTGTTAAAAACACCAAAATTTGAAATTAGGCTTAGTTCCTTAAACCTCACAGCACATTTCACGCAAGCTACTGAAATTAGGAGCATGGTAGCAGGGAAACATTCGTGTAGCTGTCCCTGCTGACCTTCACTCCAACATGCTTATCACAAGTGCCTTATATAGCTCTATCATACGGTAAAAATGTTTTTGGAGTCCTGTGCCCATGTCTTGCTGCTTTTACAACCATAAAGCAGGAAGGACCATGTATAAAGATTGCTGACCTTCATCAAGCCTAAATACTTATCAACCGTAAGTTTCTCCAAATTATTCTAAATAGCACAAAGAAGCTCAAACTATTAAATTCACCTGCCTATTCAAGGAACATTTATATGCTAAAAATGTACTTTAGGCATCAGTTGTGGATGTCAGCATCTCTACAGTCTGAAAAAAAAAAAAAGCTGATTTTAAAGGAAATTTTATTTTTCTTCTATTTATCTTTTAATAGGGGTTAGAGAAAGAAAATTGATGGAAAGAGTGCTCAGAATAGAGCAGACTAGTTTTAAAACTTCACTGATTCTAGCTAGCACTGCAAAATACTAAAATAATTTTTTCAATCTATCGCTGTCTTGTTATCTGAAGAACAGTTTCAGTTTTACACAGCACTATGTATTCAGTATTATCAGTAGAAGAACTGAATCTCTTTTGTTCCTTGGATTTAGAATTTTCTTTGAGATTTCAATTTGACTGCTCTGCGGACAATAAATACCTGAGTGGTTCAAAGTGACAGCAGGATGATTTTTATAAGCTAAAAAAACCCCTGTTTCCATTGAAATCAAGCCTCACTTTCTGTTCAGAAAAGGTGCATTGCTTAAAGTCAGCCCCTTCAAAGCACATCAGGTTGTCTTGGGAAATTTTCAGGGTTATTTAATGTCTATTTACAGACAGTTATACAGCTGTGTCTGTATTTTTTATTATATAATGTATTTAAGGAAAGTTTTTATTGCTTTCTTTTGCCAACATGTAGCTGACAACCCCAAAAGAGAGAATTGATTCCTATGGTGACATATTTGAAGGATTGGGAGGCTACCAGGAATCATTACATTGACTGTAATAAATGATAAACTGATCCCTACAGATATTATTCCTGTATTGTAAACAATCTATGAAAGGAATGGATGCTTAATAAACATTCATTTTCTAACAACGCAATCAAATTTGAACATGCTATCTGCTTACAACTGATTTTTATCAGTACCTTAAAAGAGTGCAAATTTTTGGCTCTGTGAACTTGAGTCTTTCAGGGAGGGCCAGTTTTTTTTCTAAAATCAAACTTGGCAGTCAGTTCTGCTCTATATGTGTGAGCAGGAATGGACTTGTGTTCCATTTGTATTATGAAATACCTTATACATCAAAAGTACTGTAGTTTTGAGCACCTTTTTGTTGAGTCTCAGTAGTAAGTGGCAGTAGTGGTGCCTTCTGAGGCAGAGCAAGGCAAAAAGTGTTTTAGCATCCTTGCAGTAGGGATGGGGAGGGAAGTAGTTCGGATGTTGTCTCCCAGGTAAGGTTTTAGTCACCCTTCTGTGTTCAGATTGGTAGGTGACCAAAGAGAAGCCTCACTCTTTTTTGCAAATCATATGTTTGTAAGTTGTCAGTCAGGTTCAACACTTTAGATCTTTCCAGACCTCCTATCTTTCTGCATCTGTTCTGTTCTGATGTGAAATGAGTTTTGCCAGGGCTCTACCACTGGAAGTAGTGACAGAACACCTTTACCTTGCCAGGCTTCTGGGCCTGTATCAAGGATGTCCTGGCATAGTTAAATTATTCTTGAGGACTTAATTTTTTTTAATTTTTTGTTGTTTATTCTTTGATGGTTTACCTGTCATTCAAGCATACCAACTTTATTTCTGTTAGACTTAAATTAGGAGCCAAATTAACCTCAGTGCATCTCTGTGCATTTTAGCAGAGCTGTGAAACTTGACCCTGAGTCTACCTGTGTGACTGTACATCTGCAGAGTAACTGTTTTCTAAGTAATTTATTTTTTTATTGAACAGAAACTAGTCTATAGACATTATGGGTGTCAAGAAAAAAAAGACACTACAGAAGTAATAAGGTATACATATTTGTGGGTAGTGTCTGCGGTCAGTATCAATTGTATACACTATAGACCGGCTTGGTAATGTTGACTAACTTTATAAGGAAAGCCACGAGGAGAAAGAATGTAAAGTTGTGTATTGTGACTACTGTAGTGTAGGCAAAGCTGAGAGCATCTGTAAAGTTGCTGCTCTTGCTTGTCTTACTTTGGTTTGCAGCAGCACAGGGTTACAGGGGTGGCCCCATGTTTGAGTTTCCACCATGTGTAGCTTCCGGGGGTGATGCTCCAAACACATTGTAGCCATGTGATCCCATGCCCGTAGAAATATCCTCTTTCAGTGAGAAGAGCAGGATAGCTTCATTGGTTTTATTTTTGTTTTCTGGTTTTATTGGTAGTCAAATGGAGAACGCAGCCTTTTCCTCAGACTCTGTGAAAGTATGATGACTTGGTCTTGAGGCAGACAAACTGAAATACATCATTTTGATAAAATATTTTGCCTAGATGAGGTTGGAATATTTTGCTTTATTTTCCTTGAGAATTTGGAAGGGGACTGTATGAAGCATGTATAGGAGTAGAAGTGGATTTTCTCTGACTGTCTGGAGGAATAGAAGTATTTCACAGTTGGCATGCAGAGCTACCTGAATGTATTTCTAAGTATGTGGTGCAGTGAACTTACTGATAGGAATAAAATACATTTCATGTGAACTTTAAACAGCAGTTTCTTGCACAACTAAACTGCTATAATAGGTTACTGTTGCTCAGGGGAAGGGATCTTTTCTTGCTACCTCCTCGCAAACCTGTGGGCCTATCCCATTTGCCTTTCTAGCTCTCTGGCTTGTTGGATTCTGCAAGGCCGTTCAGTTAGCTAAACCAGCCACACACAACTGTAGGGTGATATTCTGCGTAGAAGTGAACAGGATTGCCTTCTCTCATGACACTGTGTTCCAAGTAATTATTGATAACAGCAGTATGAGGTAATTTTTGGTGTTCAGTTTGTTGCTAGTATTTGCTGAAGAGAGACAAAGATGTTGGATTTGTTGGCCATTTTATGCCTATGATTTTAATTACATATTCTGCATGGTCATTCAAAACTATCAGTAATTGATTCTGTGAGATCAGTGCCCACTGATGCAGTCTACTACTGTAAGCCAAAGTAGAAACTGCTGTTTTACCTCTTTTCCAACTATTCCAACAACACAGTTATAATTTTCCACCATAGTACTGTTCCCAGAAATATTAGGAGTGTTTGTTGTAGACTGGACGAGAAAATGTGGAGCTACTGCTCATAACCACAATACAGGACACCATGACACTTTTAAAGCTGTGACAGCTTGAAATCAGTGAGTTTACAAAGATTTTTAGGTCAGGATGAGGTCCCAGTTTTAGTTGGTGATGATGTGGATTTGTGTGGAACCTGATCTCAAAGCACCAGAAATCCAGTCCCTGGCTTTCAATTCTATTCATCACCAACACTTGAAATTCACTCTCCTTTTTCTCACTTTCTTCCCTTCATGATGTGCACTCATTTTGGTGGCTCTTTAAGTTGTTGGATCTCAGAGTTTGAAATGTATGGTTTGATGGATATGTGTAACTTAGCACTGAAAGAATGAACGTGAACTTTGTTTTCTATTTCATATACTCACCTTTTCTAATATTTTTGTTAAATACTGTTTTCACTTCAAGGGCAGTCTAGGTTTTGAGGAAAGTCTTGATCTGTGCTGTGTGCTTCCATTTGTCCAGCTAGGCAAACAAAGCTGTAAGTTCATTATTATTGCACTTTTATTGGATGAAAATTATTTGCAGATACTGTAATATATTTTAATATGCTTTGTAATCATTTTTAGAAAGCAGTGATAAAAATTGCTGGTTTAATAAACTAATATTGAACAACGAGAGGTTTTCTTTCATGTTCTTATTTCTGGAAATAGTCTTTCAGTGACTCGACTGCCACTTAAGGCTCATACACATAGTGGCTCTTTGCCCCAAAAAATCCAAAGACATCTTCCACACCATGCTACCTACTACTTAAGAATAATCAATTAGACCAATAGAACATTTATTGTAATATTTTGCATAAATTAATTCCTCCTGTCCCCCTATTTCTCTCCTATGCGCACAGCTTACTTGAGTCATCTCCAAAGACACACTGTGCCGTCAGGATGCTACAGTTTAACTATTGCTCCTACTGCTGTCAAATTTCAGTTGCTGCAGCATTTATGTGGCAGTTTTGGCAAGCTAGGCTGTTAGGCTCGTGGTGGTCATGCCATATGTCACATGAAAGCAAGTGTTTCACATGCAAACAACATGTGGGTTCCTGGAGGGGTACGTAGCTGCTGAATCCCAGTGACTTGTCTGAACTACTCCTGAGAAAAGTCAGAAATAATCTGAAGAAGAGAAGGTTTTAATGGGGTTTGGAGGTTGTGTTTTTTGTTTGGTTGGTTGGTTGGTTTTGGGTTTCTTTGGTTTTTTTTTTTTTTTTTTTTAGTGGTTTGGGTTTTTTTTAATGGTGGTGTTTTGAATACTTCCACATACAGGACACAGGAAGAATTTACAGCACACTTCATAGTTGTTCTCTCTAATCCATGGTTTACATTGGGACAATAGGAAAAGTAGAAAAATGTCCACACTACCAGTTTGTAAATTCTGCAGTAATTTTTACTGCCAATTTTTGGCACCCTTAAAGCGTGAAACATTTCTGTTATAACTTCAGTGAGGATGCTAACCTTGAAAAATAAGAATACTACTGTGCCACCAACTTTTTTTCTCCAAAACTTACTTCCTCCTGTGTTTGGTATATTTGTAAGGGCTTTGGAGCAGACACTGCTCTGGGTTTCCAAGGCTCTTCCATGCTGCATGTACTAACTGTGGGTGCAGAGGACCTTTTGAAAGCTTGGCCCTTGGGCCTGCCTGCCTTGCCCTGCTTAGATAAACAAATGCATCTGCTGAAGGTGCATTCCTTTGCTCAGGACTCATGGCAATGAGCTGGAAATAAATACCCAAACCCAGCAAACACCTGTTGTGATCAAAACGAAGTCAGGAGGAGGAGGTTGTTTTTCACAAAATTTGTTCAGAAGTCCTGTATCCGTGCAGCTTTTCTGACCTCTGAGGGAAAAATATGGATGGAAACCATGATATTGAGGCAGATTCCTCTCCCTCTTCCCACAGCTAACACAGATTTGTACTTGGTGATAATCTGTGGACTCACAGTTACTTTCTGGTCCAGTAAATACTGTAAACTCACTAATGCCAGGTCTAACTTGTTCTCCCACCTATTCTTTTCTCTGAGCTGGAGCTTGTTCATGTTCTTTCCAAGGTGTTGCTAGCTCAGCAACCCATATTCCACTTCAGTCTGGAGCTCTGACAATTTCACAGTGCTTGAAAGTAGCTCATGAATGGTATGTATCTCTCACCAGATGCTATATTTCAGATGCACTATAAGATTTCTATTCCCATTTTTTAAGTGTTTTAAACACAGATCTGCTGAAGCATGCTGCTCATGCTTAGTGATTTCCTTTTCAGATCATTCTGTGTTTTTTCTCAAAAGAGATTCAGTCTGTGTCTAGCCTGAAAGTAAGAAATAGAAAAATAACTGTAACAGATAAGTTCAGGGCTTGGCTATTTTAGCCTACAATGAAGAGTAATTGCAATTTTTATTTATTTTGCACTACCCTGTCATCCCTCATCTGCTGAAATTCACACCTTTTATGTTAACTGTTTATACAGTGCTTTTGCCAGCTACCTTCACTCATGCCACATGACTGGGACACCTTCACAATGAAACTGGGATGGCTGGGCTGGGAGAGAGAGCTGTGATTGCAATCAGTAATCTGCTGATCAGGGCATGAGGGACCAAAACCTGAGGGCACACTGTGGTGTGTCCTGTCTCTGTGCGTAGGGTGCAGTGCTCTGGCTCTAAGGGTGCTGGGAGTCAATCCATAAGTGAAAATGAGTTTTGTTTCATCAGTAAATAGGACTAAATGCTTTATCACTACAATATCTAAACAAACCCTTAAAATACAGCTGTGAAGGAGAAGTTTCACCCTCATGCAATGGTTTTCCTTTGTAGTAATGAAAAGAAATGGAAACATCTGAATCAAATGATAAAAATACACTAGTTAGATGTGGCATTGCCAAGAGCAATTTCTAAGGCCCATTTTCAGTTTGATGTTCAAAATATTGAGGCTATTCTGTCACTTGAACACTTTTATCTATGTTTGTATGAAATAGAAAGAGACTGAAAGTCCTTTGTCCCATGTGTTCCTAGCACAAAGCCTTTGAAACTCTTATGTTAACTATTTGAGGTTCAGAAACAGAAGGGAAATTTCAAGATAATATAAACAGCTCCAAGGAGAAAATGTCTTTAACTCATGACTAAACAAGCAAATGTATATTTTCTGTTTCAAAAAGATGTCTGAACTTCTTCATGCCAGGAAAAATAAATCCATCTGATTTTGCTTTAAGCTATCCTCTTTTTCAAATGCAGCAAGGGGCTCCAGTTCCTTTGGATGATGTAATTCGACTGTTCTGCTTGAATTCTGCTCCCTGTTGATGTCATGTCACCACTAGCCAACTATTCAAAGAGAAAAGGAACTTCTAGTTTAGACTAGAGCATGGGGAGGCTGAGGTTTATAACAACCCAGCATCCCAGGGTACTGGTTTAATCCTCCCAGGCAGAACTGAGCTGTAGGAGAAGCTGGTGCTCCATCTACCATGGACCCCCATACCTGTGGGTGTGTGGCGCCCCAGGGCAGCTGGTGACAGCACTGCTGGCGAGGCAGGTATGTACTGGGCAGGGGAAGGGCGTGCCTGGGGGTGGTGAGATCAAGTCTTTTGAGGAAAAAAGCTGAGAGAAGTATTTGGCTACTTTAGGACAAAGTTCAGCTGTGAAGCCTATGAAAGCAGGGAATCTGTGCATACCTCTCCTAAGCTACTTTTGACTAATTCCCCAACTTTTCTTCTACCTTAGTATCCCAAATGAGTGAACAGCTTTTTACAATAATTACTATCTACTCCTCTCTGGTGTTCTCAATATCCAAACTATAGTTTCTCTGTGCCACAATGAGGTCTAAGATTAGGTGTAATTCGGAATGTGGTTAGGAAATTTTCTGGGGTCATAGTTCATCTCGTCTGTTTCCACCTTGCCTTGATGAGTCTGAACATGAGCTGCCTGAAGAGCTGGGGAGGAGGGTGGAAGCATAGGGGGCTACCTGTGGGACCCAGGTTACTGGCCCCACACAGCAGGCTATTTTCTGTGCTTATTGGCACACTGTGGGCTGCCAGGCCATGGAACTGAGCTGCCATTCTACACCATGGAGTCAATTTCCACATGTTTGTTGTTTTAAGGCTCTTATATGTGGAAGCAACATGGCTGGAGACATAGTGGAATAGAGAGCTGAGCTGTCGTGCACATATTTGCACTTAGCATGGTTATTTTCTTTGAGATTTGGGGAACCTTCTCCCTAGCAGGGATCAGACAGGATTTTCAAAGACCTTCAGAACTGTGTATGTGAAGCATACATAACATAGGGTCATGGGCTACACCAAACATCTCGTCTGAGCCATGTGAATAAACTCAGCCCTCAGCAAGTGCAGGCGTGAGTATGACTGCATGGCTTTTAAATCAGAGCTTTGCTCTACAGGCTTTGCTCAGTGGTAGAGCAAGGTTGTAGTAGCTTGGTACACTGAAGGACACATCAAGTTACAGGACTGCCAGCTGCAAATGGCCTTTGGTAGGGATGCTTTGACACATGAAGACATCTGCACCTAACTGTGTAAATGTATTCCTCTCTGGCAGACTCCTCCATCCCAGTGAGCAAAGGCAATGATGGGGTGATGCAAGTGCTGCTGCCTGGAGACAGCTCTGGGAAAGTTCAGGGTGATCAACCTTCATTCAGGTCAGGGGTGGGAATGATGGGGGCGTGGGAGCAGCAAACTCAGCATCTGCAACCCTCTATGAGTCCTGTGGCTACCACTTTTATACTCTTTATGTCAGGAGGATTAAACATTTCTTCCCACCTTAGAGAGGAGCTTGGAATTCGCATGCATGTTGTGAGAGGAGGACAATGATGATATTTTTAAAAAAATAATATTCAAATAGATAGAAAGGGAGTGTCACATCCCTCTTTGATTTACATGGTGTGCCAGGAGCAGAGGAGCAGTGGGGGAAGTGCTTTGAGCAGAGGAGTTTTGGGGCTGCAAACCAGGCTGCTTGTGCACAAGTCCTGTTTGATCTCCACAGTCTCTGTTTCCCTATTTAGCAGAACAAGATTGTGGATAGATAAGAAAGGGAGTTAAAAAACCCAACAGTCTTCTGTGACTGCTGCTTTGGAGAGGGGAATCCTGCATCATGGTCCTTCCTGCTAAGAAACAAGAAAACTGCTGCTGCCACCATGGAAAATCACTTCAGGCTGAAAAAAAGGCAAGGGAAGGGTGCTCTCTAGGCTCTTCACCTTCCTGAGATTGATGGCAAGGCTCCCCTTCTTTGCAAAGGTAGCAAGAGAGGGTCCATAATTAGCCTAGAGGGGTGATCTTTTCCTGGTCCCTCCAGGAAACTGCAAACAAATATTGTTGTGCCCTTCCTCTTACTTTGTTCAGATATAAATAACTGAGGAAATGGCTTTATTTATCTCTGTCACATAAGTGTCCACCATTTAACTTTGAACTTTAGATACATAGTCAGGAATTAGTGACATTTTATACCATATCTCTGATTGCCCTTCATCATAAAAAGCAAAGGCAGTGATTTGCACGTTTAGTCATGTAGATAATAATTAACTTGCAATAGGGAGAAATAGGGCAATTCAACTCCCTTCTATTTGAAAGGAGCAAGGACAATTTCTCAACATACACAACCTAGTCAACCCATGCTGGATTTAAACCAACAGCCTACAATCTTTTTAAGAATGTAGGTGTAACTAAAAGTTAAGAGTGGATATTTTCTACCTTGACTTTGGCAAGTCTTTCAACATTGTCTCTGGTGAAATCCTCCCAGGCAAATTCAAGAAGGGGATAGTGAGATGGATTGAAAACTGACTGAGTGGCAGATCCCACGGGGTTGTGATCAATGGTACAGGGTCTAGTTGGAGACCTGTCACTAGGGGTGTCCCCCAAGGTTCTATACTGGGCCCAGTTGTTTAAGTTGTGTAACTTGTTCATCAGTGACTTGGATGAAGGGGCAGATGCCTTTAAGTTCACTGATGATATAAAACTGTGAGAAGTGGTTCATACCCCAGAGTGCTGTGTAGTCCTTCAAGCGGACCTCAACAAGTTGGAGCTGAGCAGAGAAGAACAGCCTGAAATTCAACAAGGGTAAATGCTAGGTCCTGCACTTGGGGAGGAACAGCCCCATGCACCAATAAAGGCTGGGATCTCACTGATGGAAAGCAGCTCTGTGGAGAAGGACCTGGGGGTCCTGATCAACAACAAAAAACTCTATGAGCCAGCCAGTGTGCCCTTGTGGCCAAGACCAATGGAATCTTGTGGTGCATTAGAAAGAGCATTACCAGCAGGTTGAGGGAAGCAATCTTGCCTCTCTATTCATCTCTGGTGACATCACGTTTGGAGTGTTGTGTCCAGTTCTGGAGTCATCAGTGCAAGAGAGACATGGAGCTCCTGGAGCAGGTCCAGTGGAAAGCTACTGAGTTGGTCAAGGGTCTGGAGAATCTCTCCTATGACAAAAGGCTGAGGGAACTGTCACTGTTCAGCCTTGAGAAGAGGTGTTTGAGAGGGTAGCTTATAAAAATGTATAAATATCTAAAGGGTGGGTGTCAAGAGGACAGAGCCAGGCTCTTCTTGGTGGTGCCTGGCAATAGGACAAGAGATAACAGGCAGAAACTGATGCACAGGAAGTTCCACCTAAACATGAGGAAAAACTTCCTTACTGTGCAGATGATCAAACCCCGGAACAGATTGCCCAGGGAGGTTGTGGAATCTTTCTCCCTGGAGGTATTCAGACCCATCTGGACACAATCGTCTGCCACATGCTGCAGGATGACCCTGCTTGGGCAGGGAGGTTGGACCAGATGACCTGCTGTGCTCCCTTTTAACTTGACTCATTCTGTGATTCTGCAAAAAGACAGAAAAGAGTAGAATTACAAGCAGGCAATGAACTTACAGAAGAGATGTAAACAGTTGCTGAATTTGTGCGTCTTTTCTCCTGTTGTCCACAGTTAATCCACAGTTAATGATTGTTAAGAGCTGCATTGTATTAGTTACACTGCATGACAGTACATTACCTACCTTGTCATACAATACACTCTATTGTATTACATCGTTTTAGTCAGGTAGTCCAGGATACAAGCCTAAGAATTTGAAGGGAATATTTTGAGAAACAGCTGTAGCATAGGTATTCAATTTTTTATTTTAGTTGTCTTATGTGACACTGTGTATGACATTTCTCTAGGGTATGTAGGAAGACAGATTCTGGATGTTTTATCTGTATGGAATTTTTGGGGGTTGTTTATTTCTTCTTATGGGTTTCCTCCTGTCCCTTTTGGATGCTAACTAATCTACACTTAGCAGAAAGGAAAAGACTTTTTCTTTTCCTTTACCTTACTTCATGTCTGAACTGGACATTCTTACTTACAGTTTCTGATTTCAAATGTCTGCCCATTTTCTAGCAGTAATTTCCAGCAGCAGCTCTTTGATTTCTGACAATGATGTGTTCTCTGCTTTTACAACCTTGTAAGTGACCGAAGGGACTCACTGCTATCTATACACATCACCAAAATTGTTTTCCCTTTTGTTATTAATGCAAATCCATCAATAGTAAACTTTGCAATCAGTTGGTGCTGCCAGCTTGACTCCAGTTTACTCTGCCAGAAGCAGGTGTCTGTGCACAGAAGCTTCCTCAAAGCTGTGCTGAGTTATGAGCAGATTCCTAATGTTTCACCTTCTCATTTTCTGCACCCAGATTTAACCACTTGGTTATTGCTCAAGTCTTTGTACTCCCTGCTGTACTTTCATTTTCAGATTCCCTTGTCAGGTTCAATTTTCCAGGTAAGACTTCTTTAGAAAAGCAGACTGGGATTAGGCAGAGCCTGAAATACAATTGTGAAAGATGCTCTTTACCAAAGCATCAGAACCATGGATGACTTTTTACTGGTTTATAACAATTTTGGTGCAATTCATATGTTACTTTGGAGCATAAGAATTGGACAAGGCCTGTGATAACTTTTAGTCATTGTGGTCCGATGGGTTATTTCCTTCAGATCAGATGAAAGGTTCATAGGTAGGTCATAAACGCTTGGTCTCTGTTCCTGAAATCAAAGGTCGCTTTTCATGGAAACAGTGAGGTGAATGTAGGAGTGGATCTAGTGGAAGTCATTCTTTAGAAGGACCAGCTTCTGAATGTCAGAAAGGACTTCTTCCAAATCTGAGTAAGTGGGGTTTTTTTTTCACATTCTTTTATTTCTTTTTTTTTTCTTTCTTTTCTTTTTTGTTTTCTTTTTTTTTTTTTTTTTTTTTTTTTTTTTTTTTTTTTTT